>JAOXNO010000006.1:8149502-8218651 GCA_028565335.1 Limnodromus scolopaceus | reverse complement strand
CGGGGGCCCGGGCGGGGGCGGGCGCGCTCCGGCGGTGCGGGCCGCCGGGGAACTCCGGCGGAGCCATCCCGGTAATGGTGAGTGCGAGGGGCGGCCCCGCGGCCGTGGGAAGCGGCCGCCCCGCGCGGGGCGGGCGGGGGAGGCCGGAGGGAAACTTCCCCCCCCTCTCCTTCCCCCGGCACGGCACACACGGGGGGGGCTGGGACCGGCGGGAGGGCGGGAAACGAGCCTCCTGCTCGGCGGAGAAAGCGCGCCGGTGCTGCTGGCCGTAGCCAGGGCGCTGGGCTGCGGGGTGATGCCCCGGGGGGAGGCCGGGGGGGAGCCGGGCCCTCCCCGGCGGGGACAGATGCGATGTTTTAGTAAGTTTGCTTTCTCGCTGCCACCAGAAGCGCAAACAGCAGCCGGCTTCCCTAAATTGCAGGGCGTTTCTCGGTGCGGCGAGCCGTTGCCCCCTCCCGTTGGGCTCGTCCGCGGGTGGTAAAGCCCTTCCCCGAGCGGGTCGTTCCCCGTGGGGAATCCCTTCCCCGGGGCTGGGCTGGGCGGGCTCCGGGCGCCCGCGGGTTCACCCACAGCGGCGAGCTGGCAGCCGGGCAGATGTGCTCTGATGACATTTGCCGTCGTGGTTGGGAAATACTTCATTAGTTCGGTTCGCCTTCGGGTAGAGGCTGTAACAGATCTGCTTTGCTGCACGGAGGAAAATCTCGAGAGCAATGGGAAACGGAGGAGTCGAGAGAAGTTTGGAAGGGGGGACGAAAGGGTGAGGGATTTTTGTTTTCTTCTGTCTGCATTGTTTGGGATTTCTCGGTCTCCTTCCTCCACCCCCTTAGTGGGATGAATTATTTAGCACCCTCGTTTTCAATTCAGCCCTAAAGCTTGCAAGGGGAGGCTTTCATGTCTAGAAGAAAAAAGAGACGGTAGGTCTGTAAAAATCATGTCTGGCACAGAGCAACCCAGCTGTGATCTCTGGTGTGCACTCTGCTGTTGTGCCTACGACAGCCAGGCTCACGCTGGAGATTCCCCTTCTTAACGGTGACCTAACAGAAAAGCCTGTTGTTCAGTATCTATTTTGCATGAGCTACTATGCTGTAGCAGTGGCAGCTTCATTCAGCTGAAGAGAGAGAGAGGATAAGAGGATTCCAATTTAATTAGCAGTTTGTTAAAACCAGTCAGCTTTGTCTGGTCACATGTTTATAATTTTAGAACGTATGTCTTAATTGCAGTAAATTCTGGTGTGCATAAAGCAAGTGCTACATGATGTTTGCGGCATTGGCTGTGGCAGCTTCGTGTTTCTATTTTTTTAATTTACTGCAGCATGTGTTTATTTGTGCAACGGCAGATTTTTGTGCGTGCTGTGGGTATTTTGCATGAAGGAGATCTAGGAACTAAAGCATATGCTGTGGAGGTTTTTATTACCCAGAGAGCTGCAAGATGTGTCTTTTTTATTGGAGCGTATTCAGGTTGACATCTTGAATACCCAGATATTGTTCTGGTTGTTTTCAGTAATAGGACTTTTGTGTGTTTTTAGCATCTTTAATCGGAATCTGAAATACTCTAAATGTTGAGGCCTTCCTCGCTCCTCCTCCCCCTCAATAATTACTCTGGTTGTTCTCAAACAAATAATTCCTATCTCGCAATATGCCTGAAATCAAACACCAGCAGACTGTACCCTGTCTTCTACTTAGCTAACTGAGTCACTGCCATGCCTTGTGCTAGATTAAGCTGTTATAGTATTGCCGCTGGTTGAATAATGAAGATCCCCTGTGTATACTGTGATTTACATTACTGTAAATAGGGTAATTGAATTACAGCTTCTCTGCAATGTCTTGTTCCTCTTATCAAAGATCAGTCAACTTTAGCTGGGGTGCTAGGCAGGCTGCTGCCTAAATGTTTACTCGAATTAGACATTTCCAGTAAGTCTTGTAATTGGATAAAGTACTATTTTGTTCATTTGTTTGTAAACCCTGTATGGCTGAGAAAGCCCTGGGAGTCCTGAAAGCAACACAGTATTAAGTGTTAACACGCATCCCTGCCCCACAAAAAAGAAAAAGGTAAAATAGTTGAATAACAGAGCTAATGAAATTCTTTTTTGTTGCATGAATTCCTGTATCTGAGGAGAAGAGATATTCTGAGGTTAGCTATGGGGTGTATAACACTAAGAGATTTTTTTGCCTTTTATAGCAGTCAGGACTCGTTCAGGGCCTCCACTTGCTGGACAGAGAAGGGAAGTGTTCTGTGGACGCTGCTGTAGTGGAGGGAGAAGAGGTAGTGAAATGAGTTATCTGTCAGCTCCTAATAACTTAATTTGAAGCTCTTAATTAGTGAGGATGAAATGTGCAAACTCACGTAGAGCTTTAGTTGTTTGAGAAGAGTGTGTCTTCTCCAAGTCTTGACTCCCTTTTACCACTGCATGTGTCTTTTTAAGGCTCATAACTGCTAATATGGAATATTTGTTTCTTATTACCTATTTTAAATAAGCTGCTTCCTGCCCTTAGCTTCAGCTGACAAACAGTTTGAAATCCAGGATGTGTACTTCTGTCATTCCTAAGCCAGTAGGAAACCTCGGGCAGAACTGTGACCTTCAAATATAACTATGTATTTGCAAACACATATCTTTATAAAACTGGCATTAAAGAAAAGAACTAGGGAACCCTCGTTAGATCTTGTGGGATTCTGATTTGAGATTAAAAGGCTTTTCCACTAGCTCTCGCTGTCATTTTACCTCTGTCAGGATACTAGAGGAGTTTAAATTTTTGTTCAGTTCAGCTCTCCATTGCTTTTGTTCTTTTCAACATTGATGAAAGATGCAAGTACTTCTCTGTGCTTCCAGATTGTGTGCACATACCGAAATACCGGCTGGTGATGGAACATGCCATTCTTGTCGCTTTCTAAAAGGCTTTTAGAATTTGGTGCCTAATAGTGAGCAGTTGAGTATTTTATTTTTTTTAGTACTATTCCTGGTATGTATGGTATTTTATATTTTTCTCCTGGTTGATAGCACTTGCTATTAAAAATATTGACAGTTCTCTGTTACATTCCCATATGCAGCTGTCTTAATTTTTGTAAATAACTTCACAGCTTATTCACTGACGTTTATTAGCTTTTTCCATAATCTAGATTTGCTCCTAAATAAATTTCAAAACCCCTGTCTATATATATTTTGAAGGCTGTGGCTTGTAAGCCACAAAACATGAGTCTGAGGTCATAACAACTGTCATGAAAATTTGATGAAATGTTGCTAGTACCCAACCAGAGGTAATCGTTATAGCTACATATTGATATGTCACCTTCTAATGATGACATGGCTCTCTCCCGACCAAGCTGCAGTACGTACAGTACACAAATCTGTTTGATTTTGTGTTGCATCCCCTTGAACCTACTTACTTTTTCATACTTAGCAGGTCAGTTGAGAGAAGCTATGCCCAACAAATCACTGAGGAAAAATACATTCTTCTGAAAAGTCCATATGTGGTCCCCCAAAGTTAGATGATGTGGCTGCATAATCACTTGCAGTGCTCTGAGAAAAGGGAAACTCATGTGTCTGAATGATGCATCTTAGCCAAAAGGAGAATGTTTCTAGGTAATTTTATACGAAGATGAAATTTTATATCAAGATGAAATTAAGCTGAAGGCTTTTCTCTGGTAGTTTTAAAGATTATCACTTGGTTGTATTTTATGAGCCGCTATGTGGTACTGCTTTAGAGGATTTTCTCTTTTCAAAAACTGTGATGGAAACCAGTAGCAAGTGTTCTCTGGACCTTTTGATTTATGTTCCTTCAGGCTCAAAGATCTCTTTCAGCAGGATCTCCTAATGCCATGTACTCTAGTGATTTGGTGCTGACGAGAAAGAACATTGAGTGCTTGATGAGTATTATTTAATGCAATTATGACATTTTCCTCCATGCTACTGATCTAACCTGAGACCCTCTAGCTTTTGGTATTTTCTGAGATTTTGAGTCTAACTTGGTGATATGTTTGTAAAACACACAGGTGGATGGTGTTACTTTTTCTAAGCATTTTATTAATATGCTGAAATCTTTTGCAAGATTTTATAGTTCCTCATTTTGATATTTTAGTGTGTGTGCGTGTGTCTTTATGCAGAAGAGTCTAAAAGCTGAAAGACATTCTGTGCTCTCAGTGCAAGGATGCTGGATGTCATTTGTGGAGTGGGAGTGGGCAGTTAAGCAGTTTGATTCATAGTAAGGGATGTAGGATTAAAGAGCCATTTTTGTTGGCATAAAAATTTTAATATTTTGATAAAATAACTTATTAGCACTGTGACAGCCTACCTTAAAATACTCAAAATCAGTTGAGTCTTGTATGTGAGACTGTCTTGCTGTTTAAAAGGATAATCACTTGCATTTTATGCACTGGGTAATCAGCAAATTACATCTAGAACTTGGATATCCAAGTAGGTGAAAATGTGTTTCTTCAAATCCTGTGAAATCCTTCGCACCTACTGAAATAGTAAAAGGTGGCATCCTGTACTAGGAGACTTTTACTGCCATTTTTCAGCATGAAGAATCGCCAAACAGCTCATAATTCTACATGAACAATGTTCCAAATCTTAATAATTAGCATACCTCTTAATGTTACAAAGTTCTTGTCCTCCTTTTCTTTCTAGTATCATGTATACTGCATTAGATGATGGAGGTCAATCAGTGTAAGCTTGTTGGAGATAGACAACTTTAAGTACCCATAAGACAAGTAGGTAAGATTTAGCATTTTTCATTTGCTGCACTCACCCACTCAACTTGAAAATTAGCTGATGTTCTTGTGAAAAATATGTTGTCTTTTGCTTGTAGCAGCTGCCTTGGCCCATTTGGTTATTCCATGGATTGTGTCCCTCTGCACATCCTTTTGAACATCTGTCTTATGTTTAACTTATTCTCCATTTAAGCTTGGCCTGTTGTTATTCCCAGAGGAGTGGAAAGTCTACCTTTTGGACAGTGAGACATTTGAGACTTATCTCCAGACTTTAACTCTTCTGTCCCTGCATTAGACTGCTAGGTATTTCTGAGCTGTTTTGATAGCAAGGCTTTGCCATGTTGCACTAGTCTTGTATTCATTGAAGGCAAGATTGTTGTCAGAATAACATTAGTAATACACTGTGCCAGGTTCACTATTTTGGGGGGTTACTAGATGCAGGCAAAAATGGTAGCTCATACTTCTGTGTTCTGAAGAAATTTTTGATTTTCTTAAAATTAGACTGAGGTAAGCCTCCCTGTGCCAAATACAATCTAAAGCCAGTTAAAGTTCATGTATGCTACTAGCTGTTTACTTTGGAACCTCTGGGAAGATGGGGACGGTCACTCTAGTAACAGAAATGTAGAGGTATTGGTAAAAAAAATGTCATCATCCTGAAACTTGCCCTTCTCTGGGAACCGACAGCTTCTCCCAGCTTTGTGTTAGCCCCAATTCTCTTTCTGGTTCTGCAGCCCCTCCTTTAGGAATGAGTAGTGGGGCTCGACCTTGACATGCTACTGATAGAGACCAGAACCACCTGCAGACTTGCCACTTGGCATTTATCTCCCCTAATATTTGTCATCTTTTATGACTTACTCATCATCCTTTGAGTTCAGGGGCGATAGTCATTTCTAGCATGTAGCTCATCACATCCTAAGGTGAAGCCTGTAATAGCTCAGGTGAGCCACATCCCCTAAATGCTTTTTTTCTCTCTGTGAAAGGTTCGTAGGTGATATCATTAAATGTGTGTGTCTGTATCCTAGGCATGTGGAGTTAGATTAAATGGATCCCGCATTGTTGAAAAATGAGAGTTTGCTAATGGCTGCAGGGGGCTAAGGCAGTAGCTTGCCCATTTCCAGGCAGATGGATGGACTGTACCAAGCTTGTTTCATTAGCTCTGAGCACCATTTGCATCTGATGCCAGGCAGTCTGGTTGTAGCAGATACGCAGAAAAGATCTAAGCAGAAAAATCCCCTTAAACAAAGAAAGGCTGTCTGTTAGGCAAAACCAGAACCCCTGACACTTTCTAGATGTGCCCTGCTAACTATTTCTTTTGGTGGTAAAGAAATCTTCCTGCATCTGGCCCCTGAGAATACCAGGATTTTGCATTTCTTAGGCAAAGGGTTTTCCTGTTGAGGGTTTCGTGTTCTTTCATTACATTTCTGCATCAAGTTATTTGCTTATTAGAAGATGTAGAAGCATTCTGCATTCTTTGGATTTCTGTACTTTATATCCTCCCAAAGAAAGAATTCCAGGCTTTTTCAGACAGGGACAGGACATAAACCAACATGTACCCCCAGAAAAGATATTGAAGTAACAAAGGCATAATCAAAAGTTCCAACGTGGGTGAGCAGACACTTTTCTCAGTGTTCTCTTTTGGGTAGATAGAAATGCCTGACTAAATCTCTGTGTTACTTCTCTTCTGCATCCCTTTGGGAAACCTCTTTTTCAGGTTTTTAAACCCTGGACTGGCTGCAAGACACGATGAATGAAACTCACAGCCGATAATTAATTTCTTTTCTAACCAATCCCTTTTTCTCTCTTTCCTAAAATACAACTGGTTAAAGGGAACAACTTCTGGAGGAAAGACAATAAATTTACTGAAGTAGTTTGTCCAGAAGTCTTTTTATCAATGGCTGACCTTCCAGCTGGAGGAGTTGTGTTCAAAAGGGAACAGTTTTTCATGTTGGTAATGGGAGGAAAAAAAAAAAGTCAGTGTTCCACAGTTATATCTTGAAATTCACCTTTGTTTTAGCACCCCAGATCTGCAGAGTAGAGAAATGAGGGGGTAGGCAAGATGGACCCTAAGGATTGTTTCTTAGAGTGCTCTGGGGAAGGATACTCCACTGGCGCTGTTGGTGTTAACCTGGAAAAGTAGTGTGGGGAGTAGTCGTCTTTGTCCGGGGGGTGATGCATTATGCACGCACCTCCCGTGTTCCCAGGATTTTCAAGTAGGCGATGTCTGCCCGAGGCACCGCTGCAGATCTCTGGAGGGAACGCAGTCGTGGCACTGCTTCAGCAGGATTGCACCTTCAAAACAGGCTTAGAAGGGTCTGTCACTCCTTCTTGCTTTTTTCTCTTTCTTTCCATGGTACCCATGGAGTAGAATGGATTCTTTATTTCCCTTTGTTATAATGTAGTTAGCAATTTCCCTTTAAAAAGTGACGATGTGACTTTCTGTTGACATCGCTGTGAAATCACATGGTACATGGGAACCGTCTCAGTAAAATCTGCTCAAGCCTTCTGACAGAGTGAACAAAAACTTCTAGATTCTGCCTGGCAAACGGCCAAACCCGCTGTTTTGCAAAAGCTGTCCGTAGACCTCAGTTTCTGTTTCACCAATTTCACCTGAACTTGTAACTCATCATCTTAACAAGGCACTTCTGGTTTTATATAATTGCTTATGCAGCAAGGAAATGACTCCCTTTCCCTGCCTCATGTGTGTATGTCCCTGACTCAGGCTCACACATAATAGTCTCTCCAGGTGGGTATGGCTTGGGTGTTCTTTTCTTAGGGTTAGAACCAATTTAACTGTAAAAATGATTGTTCCAGAAACTGAAAAATCTGAAATTTTAGACTCTGTGTTTTGAGGAGACAAATAAGAGTTGAAAATTGTCCATTATGTTTCTTTATCAGCATATGATAATAGGAGCATGTGGAGCATTTTCATTTGTTAATATTTTTCATGCTGCTCTCTTGCTAAAATAATGTTGCGGAATTCCGTAGTTCTTCCAGAAAGCCTGTGTGCTGCTCATTCACTTCTAAGTGTGTGTGCATTTGAAAAAGGGAAAAAAAAAAAAAAAAGAAATAGACAATATTTACCTTGTAGTCCAGAAATTGTAATTGTGCCTGATTTTGACTTTACTAAAGGGAAGTTGCTGCAGTTTTGCCTTATTTCTGTTTCCTTTTCCAGGCTGATAAAATGTAATTTATATATTATCACACTATTTTTGATCTTCTGTTACTATACAGCACGAACAAGACTAAGAGCAGACAAGAGGAGTGCTGCTTAAACACTCTGAAAAAGTTTGTAAGACTTTTCTGAAATGGGCAAAGTTACTCACAGAAAGCAGGGGCTGCTTTTCCCTGCAGCTAGTAACGTTAATATTCTGTATATCACTGCTTTCATTGCTTAATTCTTTTGTACCCACTCGCATTCCTGTTCACAGAGGTGGAATTGTTCCACTACATACTGAGTAGCAGTGTGGATGAAATGAAGAATTGAGGAAGAAAAATAATAGAATTATCTGTAGAAAAGAAGAAAAGCCAAAATCAGGTGTCAGAGTAAAGCAATAAGAGATAGGGGAGCATGTTAACATTGGATGAGAAGAGGTGACTTTGTAATTTGCTAAGTGGGGGAGGGGGCAGCAGTTTTAATGGTTATATTCAGAACTAGCAGGAAGTCACGAGTCATACAAATGCATGCCGAGTTGAACACAAAACAGGGTGATGCTTACGGAGAGGAGTAAGGATGTTCAAGGGTTTGTGCTGTATATTTTTTTAGCTGAAAAGAGCAAGATTTCAAATCCTGTATGTTGAAACTATTCAGCTTGAACCATATTCCTCTCCTTTTCAGGCCCCCAGTGCAAGATCTTATGTTGACCTAGATAACCGTGAAGAGAGAACATGAATAAAGCTAGTAGTACTTCAGTATGTTGTGCTTAACCTGGTATTAAAACATAGACTTAAAAAAGTGAAAGTGTTTAGGAAAATGTGAGCTTTTCAGAGATTATGCAGTTGTGCTTAGTTCAACTTCTGCTTTTAAAATATTGTGTAGGTTCTTGCATTATTAATTGGTGGCTTCTCCCCACCACTTTATTAGTTGGTTTATTCGTTTTGTCATATTTTATAAGAATCTTTAAATAATATTTAAATTAGATTTGTTTTTAGTAAATAGGACTGTCTTAATACGACATTACTGAGAAGCTTGCACTTCTGGGACCTTTGGGGAAAAAAGAAAATTGAAAAAAAAGGGAATTGCGTCATAACTAACTGGAGGTCTTTATTTGTAGCAGTAGTTGTTTTATGTGTTCGCATGTTGCATGTGAATGGATCATCTGAAGTATGACTAGTGTTTCTCCATTTCGTTAAGAAGAGAAACCATGGAGCATTGAGAGAGGAAAGTTTGATTTCTGCTTAGAAAATGGCTTACTCTGAAGCTCTGCAGTGTCAGCAGCAGCCATCCCTCCATCCCCAGAGAAGTTTGGGTTTTGTTGAGAACCATCAGCCTTTCCTCCTAGGAGAGGCATTCCTAAACCCCAGGGAATCCCCTCCCGTAAAGTTCTGGAGTAAGCAGCATGGAGGAATAATAAGTACTTCCTTCCTTTCTATTTTCAGTGACTGAACTAGAAAGTATCCACTGTTGCTGTAGCTTGTGCTCACAAATCCATGTGCAGTGTGGTCCTCTTCTCCTCACTCTCTTCCCCGAGTCTTCAGTTCTGCAAGGGAAATTTGTGCAGCAAGTTTCAAGCTGAAAAAGATTTTTAAAGTGTCACCCGGAGTATGCTATACTGACTTCATTATTCAGTTTCATATTTAATTCAATATTGAGTTATCCACAGAATTTTCTCGTGCTCTCGGATTTATTTTTTCTAGCAGTACGTACCAGGCTTGATTCCCCCACCCCCAGCTCTCACAGAGTGTTTGTTTAGCCAGGAAGGCATGGAGAGCAGCTTCATGTTTTGGATCTTGAGAGGCATTTTGGAATTGTTGGAAGCGTCTCACTCCTTCCTCTGGTTTCATGTAAACAGCTTCACTGGCTGTTGCAGGCTGGAGGAGAACCTTTCAGCTGCGGGAAGCGTGGCCAGCAAACAGGAGCGGTGCGTTGGATGTGAAATCTTTCTGGTGGCCAGAGCTGGAGACATTTTGTTAAGTAGCCCGAGTGGTGATGGTCAGTGACAAAACCTTTCAAGGAACTGCAGATGTTTGTCACAAGGATCTGTACTCCTCCATGTGTGTACTTTCAAGGGAGGTACTTTGCTAACAAATCTGAATTTTCAAATGAGGATATGAAAACTTTAATTTTAGTCAAACCGAATAACGTTTTCCAGTCTCCTCCCCAGCTATTCCCTTACAAGCTTGGCCTTTGTATCCTAAGTTTTGTTTAAAAAGCTGACTGCTAGGCTATTTTTTTCGTAAAAGGTGCAGTGGATGATCTGAATTCACAAATACTCTTCCTGAAAGTTATTGGTAATTTGGAAGGAAAAATTCATGCCTTATGGGCTTAGTTAAATTTCTCTTTGAGAGAGGTTTAAATGAGACTGTTTCTTTAGTCTGTGACAAATTGCAATCTTAAAAAGAATTCAACACCACTCATGAAATACATTCTGATAAACTCACTTTAGCATCAATGTTTTGCATATTGCTTAATAAAATCACAGTGGGTGGAATGAAGATTGTTCTGACTCCTGATGGCAGGTTTCTTTCTGCTTTTGGCTTGAGGCTGCGTGTGAAACAGGCAGGTATGCAACAGGACAGTAATCTTATTTATTGCTGTTTTGCATTTGTAAAACTGCAAGTCAACACATGAAAAGTCAATGACTTTCCCTTTAAAATCAGACCTTCTTTTGTAATAGCAGTGATAAAGTAAACTTAAACACCTCCAATGTGAATTTTAATTTAAGCTCTTTAATGTGTTCTGTTGTAGAAAGACAGAGGAGCAACATTCTTCAAAATATGCAGCTTTGTTTCTGTGGGATGGACTGTGTCACTTTCACAGCTTTCTAGCTGCAATTGGCATATCCCCTTGTTGCAAATTTTTGCAGTTTTACTGCATTATTGTAATTTCTGGGGTTATATTCTTTAAAATATATACACAGGACATGTGAGAAGGAGCTGCAAAATTATATTCAATTGATTCCAGGTACGGTATCGGAAAGCTCCTTTCAAGTGATTTGCCTAATTCAAATGAAGGATGAGATAATGCTGAAAAAGACCAGGAACCTACACATTGGCTGTCTTCCATTCCTACAGTCTGCATCTAAGTTGACCATAAATTGTTTTGTATAGTTAAATTGGCTAAGTAGGTTCTTGCAATGTGGTGCCATTATGAGACATTCGCTTGTTTTAGGATTTGGCAGAAACCCAGTTTACATACGTGCAGAGAAGCGAAAAAATACCAGCTCCAGAACGTGTGTGTTTCATCTGTAGCCTGAAAGGAAAACCACTGTATAGTTTGGGGGAAGCAAAAGCTTCTCTGTTCAAATAAAGTGTATGCTTTTTACCAGAACTGTTACCTGCAAGATCTTTGTGTGCTTGAGAGCTACTGAGCTGCAGCAGCAGTGAAGAGCTTTGCCACCAAGCTGTGGAAGGTGCTGGTGAACATCGGTAGCTGGGGATAGGAGGAAGCGACAGTTGTGCCTCAGGGGTCAGTCATGGTACAGTTTTAGGTACTTTCTGGAAAAAGGAAGCTACAAAAAAAATTTGAAAGAGAGCTTCAGGGAACAAAGAGGAAAAATGGCTTTCTTTGTGATCACTAGGGAGTAAGAGCAGAGAGTATGAGGAAAAGCGAGAGCAAGAGAATTTGGCAGAACAGTCTGTGTGTTGTATCTAGTTAAAGTCGTTTCCTATTTAAAAACACTGGTATTTGTGTGTTGTTTTTTCACAAGTTCCTATACATCCTGTGGAGTAGAACTGCAGATACTCTGCAGACGTGCAGGGGGAGGGTCTGTTGTAGACCGGCCAGTTATGTATCTGCTGCTTTTGTGGCCAAATGTCATTTCTGATTGCAGTAGTAATTTTCTTTGCTTCCACCTTGCATTAAGTTCTGAAGGATTTTGCTCACGCTGAAAGTAAAGTTAAAAATACTGAAGGAAGACCTTTAAACAAGGATAAAAGAGTAAATGTTTGTATATCCTACTCTCTGAACAGGTTTGGATAGCAAAATTCATTTTCAGTCAGGTCCTTCTGTCAACGAGATTATTCTTTTCTGTGTTGTCACAAAGTGGTATACACGACCAGAGGATTTTCATCTTAAGGAGCTGCCACAGAAGTTTCAGGACTGAATAAAGCGCAAGGGGAGGGTTTGCACTGATGTAACAGCAATTTTTTGTGAATGGTCGTAGCATAAGTTACATATAAACATGCAAGCATAGTGGTATTTGCACTGCATTTTTTCAAATGTGGATGACTAGTGTGTTGACAGCATCCACGTTAAAAACCTGAAAAAATTCTCTTTAGACTTATTAGACATTGCGAAATCTGAGCTGAGTAACCATAATGAAATTATATTTTCTATCAGTCTCCAGCCTTGGTCCCCAAAGATTCCCTTGTCCCAGAAATTTAATTAGAAGGCTCAGGATGTATGCACAAGTACTTTGAATCTGCCCCTGGAAAGTGGAAACTGCTGAGCAACCTGATTCTTTGCATCAGACTGGTTAGTGCCAGTGAATGCTGGTGAATGCTGATGGTATCAAAGCAGTAACCAAGTTCCTAAGACCTTCAGTAACAGATTTGAAGATAGAAACTTGCTGTGGCTGCACAAGAGTAGTAGCTTTCAGGCCAGGAAAACTTACTTTGACTTACTCCTTGTAACTTGGTAGTTGAACTTTGGCTTAGGTGGGCAGAAATTTAAGAAAAAATTGCACAATATAATTTAGGCTTTGCTTGGTTTCTTCTGGAAATAGTTCAGAAGCATATTTAGAAGGTGTGCTGTGGCTTCTGCAAGCCTCCCTCTTTAACTACTGGGAGGAATCGATTGACTTCAAATCGAGATCTCCCTGTCTGAAGGACCACAGCATTTGTCTGTCCATTACTCCCCTGACCCTCAGTGAAATTCACTGTGCTGCAGAATCCCATCCATATTTTAAGATTTCTGTCCTTTTCAGTTGGATTTCTCTTTAGTGGTTTCCTCTTTTTCTTTCTCTGCAGGGAATCTGGCGCATCCCCGTGGATGAGATCGACCGCCCGGGCAGTTTTGCATCTCATATGAACCGCTCTATTGTCTTATTGCTAAATGTGCTGTCACAGCTAAAGGACTACAACACCTTGCTCAAAGTCTCATCTATGCTACAGAGGACGCCTGATCAGGGAAAGTATGATACCTTTATTTTAATCCATTACTTTGTAAAGCTTTGAATATGTTTTGTTCACTGTGTAACTATTTTATTTAAAGGCATACTTGGTTTAGGAGGAAAGTCTTTAGACGGATTTCTTTGGGAATATAGTGGAATGATGGTTCATTTTAATCAGGATTACAATTCCATAATAGAGTCTAGAATTTCTCTGCATTTCTCTTGAAACTCGGAGCAACCACTGAGCAGCTACCTTGAGACTTGCAGAGGTTTTCTGTCACATGGAGGGATTCGCTGGTGGCATCGCGACTTTTGCACCCCTCTTTTGGCCTCTTGCATAAGAGCCATGTCCAGCGAGGGAGGTCATGGCCCAGGCATCCTGCCTTCCTGTAATCCTGAACAATGGTTATGTGGCTATTGGCAGCTGATGCTATTTAAAAAGCTTATCCTATTCAGAGGTGATCTAATTTTAATTGCATTGACCTTATTTAAGAAAAAAGAAGCCATTTAATATGAGCTATATGCAGATTCATATCAATGGGAAGACCCAAAATAAACATCTAAGGAAAACATTGAAGTGATTGAGGTAAAATACTAGTAGCTTGCTGAGTGGGAAACGTTGAAACTAGTCTCTGGCAAATGCTTAAGAAATTGAAGTGGATGATTGATGGCAATAAGTTGGAGGCATTGAAGGTTTCTTCATGTGTTTTTGCGTGAGAGTGCATGTGAATTTGCATAGATTGTAGTATGTCTGGGAATATGTCACCACATGTTCAGCAAACTTGAAGCCAAAAATACTTTGACTCTTAGCATATCAGAAGTACTGGACCATAGAAGGTTTAAATTCTGTCCTAAGCAAGCCACAGCTGTACTAAAAATATTAAGTTATTTATAAGTCTAGACTGAATTTAACAAACAAGTAATTTGACATGTTGGGTCAGTCAGTGCCAGCCATGGTGAACTGCAGTTGTTACAGGAACTTATAAATGCAAATATTCTGGGTGTGTCTGGTATATGCCTGTAACAAGCCTATTTTTAAAAATAGGGCGTTTTTCACCGAACTTTAGTTATTACTGAACTAGGAGTCAGGTTTTTGTATTTTTTTTTCTGAGAAGCAGCCGTAAAATTACCAATTTCATGTAATACTGTAGAGAGAAAATGTGTACTAAAAATGTTGGCTATTTGACTAAAGTAATACCCTTCAAAATTTACTTGATTTTTAACCATCTCCTTAAAACCAGCCAACTCTGAAATAGAAATTCAATTTTCCATCAACCTCAGTTAGGTGGGGTTGGTGGCTGGAGATACTTTCCTTGAAAGTGGACTAAAGCACTGTGTCAGAATACACTGATGTTACAATGCTCTAGTAAATTAAGTGAATTATATTTACACATACAATATTTTTTTTATAATAGTAAAAGGCAAAAAAGGTATTAGCACACCAGTTTTTCCTCTAAGCAAACCTAGATTCAAAGGCAATTGATATGACCAATGAGAAAGGATTTGCTGATGTCCTTAATCTTACATGCACGGTTTATCCAGAACATGAAAATCACCTGACAATTCAAGATAGCTTTGTGTGACTAATACTCTTTTTCAAGAAAATGTTTGAATAAAAAGCTGGAATTTGAGGGTCACTGAAGGCTTGATACAGGAAAACTCTAATCCTGGTTGTCCATTTTCCTATGGGCTTGGCTTTTTGTTTTTGGTTTGGGTGTTTTGTGTTTGTTTATTGGTTTTTTTTTTTAATTTTTCTCTTTCCCCTGATTGTAGATAATGGTATCTTTTGCTTCATGCACATCATCTTTGGTTGCGGGTGAGGGGAGGGAAGCATAGTGAAAATGTTATATTTCAATATGCAACCGTGTATGTTTTGTTTGCTTTCTTCTAACTTGTTTTAAAATTATTGATTTGGGTGTGGGGTTTTGTTGTTGTTGTTTTTTAATGTCCTTCTTGCCTTTAAAGTCCTGTAAGCTTTTGGCAGTTAGCTTAATTTCTGTTATCTTACTGTGACACAGGAAGTACTTGCGTGATGCAGATCGCCAAGTTCTGGCCCAACAAGCCTTTGTGCTTACAGTGAAAGTGTTGGAGGACACTCTCAACGATCTGACGCAGGTAAGGCAGCAGTGTGTTAAATAGCCGTTGATTTAGTAATTAGATTTTCCTAGGTGAGTTTACTCATTCCTTGGATTTCCTTAGACTGAAGGGCCATGTTATTATTGCTTCATTATAGTACCTTTTGTATATATGCAACTACACAGAAAACTTTCTTTCAGCATTGTTATTTTTCATTTTTGAAATCCAGTAACAAATACAGTTCTTGAGAATGGCTTGCAGTAAGTTTGTTTTGACTGTCCCTTAAATTTCAAATGGTGGTCATTACATAGAACGTAAGAACAGCTACATTTTCAGGTGGGATCTGTTGGAAATTTCCTTTTGACATAAACTAAGATTCTTCTTGCAGAACAAAACCAGACAACTAGATACCACGTGCCATTTTTAACTGCTAGTCCCTGACAGCACCACACCTGCTATTACATTTAATTGTAATTTAGATTTAATTTTAAAAAGTCATTTAGAGACTAATCAGTTTCCAGGCTAAAATAACTGGAAATTGGAAGCTTATTTGGAAAATGCATTCAAGGAAGAACTTGTTCCTGAGATTTTTCAAGTTAACAGAGTATAGGCTTAACAAATTAAATGAAAACATCCTTAAGAACACTGGAACTCTGTGTACGAAATAGTTTGTTCATAAATCTGGATAGAAGAATTGTATCATTAGCCATTTCTGAAAGGAGAGGTGATGTGCTGAGGTTTTCTACCGTCGGATCATCACCGAAATAAGGGTACAAAAATTGAAATACTACAGCAGAGTTTAGCATGCTTCCTGATACGCTAACAAGAAGAGGTTATGTAAGAGCAACTAAAGGGAAGATTCTTAAATTTGAGGTTGATCTGCAGCTGCCAAAAAAACAGGTTCAGTTTTGATTTCAATACATTAGCAGAGAAATTTTGTGCTATTAAATGCTTGGATTTCATTTAGTTGGATCCCATAGTACAGACTGAAGCGGTGGGGGAAAATATAGCATCGCAGCTTTGGTTCAGCCTATGCTGTTGATTTCTCTGTGGTGTTTTCACTGATTAAAATACTTAATCCAAGTCACAAGTCTTATAATTAAATTAATATTCCGGAACAAACAAGAATGAACATGGAATAAACGCATTTTCTTCAGCAGAAGCAGTAACGGAAAGGTATTGACTCATTGTCAATATTCATGGTAGTCGTAGCCGTGCTCAAATGGTTTCTGATTTCAACAGTAACAAAGAATGACTTCTTTTATTAAGGTTTCAGAAGATCAGAGTTCCAAGTCTTCTAACATTGCTTCAGGAAGGATGACAACAGACGTCTCTAATAAAACTAGTGCTGAAGAGGGGAAAGATGTCCTTCCCAAAAAGCCAGTTTTATCAGATGGAGTAGTACATAGTACTGAAAATGGAGTAAAGGAAGTGACCCAGGGACAAATTCCCAATGCTATGGACATACTGGAGCAAGAGGACAAGAATGACAAGGAAATTAAAGAACTCCCTAGGCCTGGTTCAGTTGAGCCTATGGATCTTGATGGATATTCCAATGACCCTGAAAAAATTGATTCTTCATGTAAGCGCAGTGAGCCAGACCGGCTTCAGTCTGGCAGGAACTCAAAGGAAAGAGGTCCAGAGAGCCGTACTCCTGAACTTTCTTTGGAAGAGCTAAGTATCAGCTCAAAACATCAACAGCAGGCAGGTAAAGTAATTGTTCCAGCAGTACCTACAGAAGAACCTGTCCAGAGATCAAGCAGGAAGAGGAAATTACTTGAGGATGTGGAGTCTGGGAAAACACTTCTGCTTGATGCTTATCGAGTGTGGCAGCAAGGTCAGAAAGTCATGGCCTATGACCTGGGTAAAATTGAGAAGATCATGTCTGAAACATACATGCTGATTAAACAGGTAAAGTGTTTTGTCATTAATTTTAATTTCTCTATGTAACCTCAGACATGATTATAGAATAATAGTAATTGCCAAACCAAGCAGTGTATAAATGGCTCTGTACCTGTTCAAAAGTTGGGGAGATAAATATCTTCCAAAGAACCACTCTCACAGCAAGACCACTCGTGTGGGGGGAAGTAGTACCCTCCATGTTTTGGAAGTAAATTTCTGAAATCAGTTAAGAGCTATAATACCAATTATGTGGGGTTTGTTCATGCTAAATTTTAGTTTGAATTGAGAGAGTTGTTTATCTTTGAATAACTTGAGGTCACTGTTTTGCCATAGAAGTGTTGCTTCTCTCCCTTACTCCCATGTCCTATATCCCAATTTCAGCTGAATTTAATTGGATTTATAGAGGAGCTAAGTAATTTTGACTTCATTAGTTGTGATTCTGTGTTCAGGTGGATGAAGAAGTAGCACTTGAACAGGCAGTCAAGTTTTGCCAGGTACATATGGGAGCATCAGCACAGAAACAGGTAAGCTCTGTAATGTCCCTGGCTACTTGTAACAAGCTTTTATCATGTAGTGTGTACAATCGAGTCTGTCACTGAGTGTTTGCAACAATTAGAAATACCTACATTCCTTGTATTGTTGTTATCTAAGATAAGCGGGGCCACGCTAGTGTAGGGAGCTCATCCCTTTTGTTAGGGTCATTGCTACTGTTTACGTCAGGCTTGAAGAACAGTTTGTGTGCCCAAAAACTTTTGGGGAAACACCAAACAATCTTCAAATTGAAATTTCCTAAAGTCCACATCACTCCTCAGCATTTCTTGGATGGTAGTTACTTCTCTCTGATCCCTAAGAGCTAACAACCGTATCAGCTTTTCCCTTGCTAACATTGCACTCTGTTCCGGAGGTACTAAATACCTTTTCTTTCAACTTGGGTGGTTGAGAATCTGATTTTAACACTCTTATATTACTCACTTTGTTTTTAGCTTGTAGTTTCTGGGTTTATCCAACAAAAAATTACAGAGCTTTAAAGGGATGGTTATTTACCAATCCTTAATATGAAGTCAAAGCCAAGAAGAAAACTGGATGAATGACGTGTTTAGTGGTCATTCATTTGCCAGCAAACCATCAGTTGAAAGCCCTAAAGCATTTATAGTTTTGTACTTTCCATAATTTTTGCCACCAGCACAAAATGAAGCAGTTACTCTGCAGATTTTGACTAGAAGATAAAATACATTTTGAAGAAAAATCTATGTTTCTAGTTAATAGTTTGTGTTTTAATACTTCTTGGCCTTTGTGCATGTTTTATGCTATGAAAACGTAGACTGTATTATCTGTTGCTAGCACTCAAAAAGTAATTAAAATAATATTTGTCTAAAGATATTTGAAAAAAACACTGTTGGAGTGCAACTTCAGAACTTTCTGTTGTCTTTGAGTGTTTCACAAGTGGTCTGTATCATGCTTAAGTGTGTAAAACAGGAAGCATCTCAAAGATTTCCTGCACAGGAAAGGCAGATAACTATATGAATATGTTGAATCATGTTCAGTACTGATTTAAAGTAGAGCTCTTTCAGAAATGTCTTGAACAAACTTGTTTTATGAGGTACAGAAGTTTATTCTCATCTTCTGCAGTCTGTCTCTGCTGTCCCTCAAGTATCTCTTCTCCTATTATTTTATCTTCCTATCATCTGCTGTAACTTTATCTTCCCATCATGTGTGTTACCCAGTAGAAGCGTACAAGGGGGAGTACGGGCTACGACTAGATAACCACGCACTGCATTCCAACTTGCCATTAGCAGAAAAAAAGTATTGCGGTTGCAGGGAGTGTTTCTCCATCGCTTGATTATTTCCCTTTGCCTACGCGCTAATTTTCATAAAAATGGAAGGACAGTAAAAGTCTTTCTGAATTTCTCTTCATCCTCCAAATTTGGATGAGGCTTTTCTTCTGTAAAATACCGCTATCTCCGCTTTGCAAAAGCGTAATCTTTTGAGAAGGTACATCTCTGATGTTAGCAAGTTAAATATTGTCTTAATGTGAAAAGGATTTGAATACGTATCTCACCTGTTTTTCAAAGTAAATGCATTTCTTAAACCTGCAGATAATTCTTCTAGTTTCTGAAGCAAATCCAGTACCCAGTCTCGGTTCTTTAGATCTTTTCAACCTAACCTCAAATAATGCACATTGCCTGGTCCTCCCTTCAGTGTGTTAACTTGAATGACAAATGCTTCTCAGAACTAAAGTGTAACTGTGGTGGAGCTGCTGGTTAACAGGCAGAAAAACTTACGAGGTGAACTGTCTGTATTATATGGAGTTAAGAGGGCTTCCTTTTAGGTTTTTCTGCCTAGTGGAGCTGAAGAAAATTGAGGCTGTAGGTCAGCTCCTGTAACAAGGTTTAGTGCTGTCTACTCTGCAACTGCAGGAAAAGCAGATAATTCTGTGTCTTTTGTGAAAGTTTCCAGATATTTTCTTGTTTCCGTTTAAGAGATGTACCTTCCAGTGGAGCCTGAACCTTGTGGTTTTATGCACTAGTCTCTTGAAAATATGGAAACTTGTTCTCCTCATCTCGTTTTGCTGTATATTGTTATACTGGTGACTGTTGCCTTGTCCAGGAGGGTAAAGGAGGTTCAAAACCTGAGGACAGACTCTGTTTTACAGCATTGTTCTAGACAAAATTATCTTCACACTACATTTCTTCCTGAAATGGTGTTAGTTTTGGTCGTAAGGAGACGTGCCAACCAGTGTTTTTACATGTGCTGTGTAGAAAGTCTTAGTGTTGAGTATCCATAAAGGTTTCCAGTCATTAATACTGAGATAAAAATTATCTAACAATGCTTCTAGTTAAAATGAGCACTTGTACAGTGCATCTCCTAGCAGAGTAACAGAAGAGCACGTAAAAGGGAGTTTTTCTTTATTTAATTTTTATGGAAGTAACTTTCTTCAATTTGTGCCCCTCAGGAAGTCAGTAACATTTTTCCATTGAGCTCTAGAAATGAACAGGAATGTCATCTACAAGAGGTATTCTTGTAGAAGTGTTTCTATGCTCATAGTCTGGTATTTAAGATTTTAATTTTTTTTAATAAAGAAATCTTGGCTCAGCGTGTTAAGACTTTTTTAGTTTATCTTGGGGGAAAAAATAGGAGTCATCACACTGTGATTTATGACTTAAAAATAAAAAGAATTGGCTAATAAGCTTCTTTAAAAGGTAGCGTTACAGTTTGCTTTTTGGATGTATTCACCTTTTCAAAAACTACTCGACAAAATCACATGTATCAGCCAAGTTCCTTGCTGGGCTTTCTTGAAGATTCTGAGTATGCGATTGCTCTGCCAGCTCTTTCAGCAAAGCCAGCGGTTCCTCAGGCACGTGGCAGAACATTAGAATGGTGAAAAACCTGCACACAAACTAAAGTTGAAAGTAGGTACAATAGGTGAGCTGGTATTTAACTGCACTGGGAGGGATGAGGTTTCCTGTTGAATCACTTGAAATAAAACATACCTCTTAATGTGGTGCACTTTGAAGCCTGTAACATTCCCTTTTAGGAAGTGATCCCAGCTAATGAGATTATAACATACTGCAGTCTCATTTTTCATCTCTTTCTAGCGGGATCTTGTAAGCCGTGTGAAGCTGCCTTACTGCTAATACAACGCTATGAATTAATGTGGAGACACAGGAATAGCCACTCTTGTAGACATCTGTCTGTTTTCAACAGACTGAATCCTGGTTTATTTAAAATTGGCAAGTATGTGCCTTCTGTAAACAAATGATGTCATGTATAGAGCTGCAGCAGCCCGGAGAAGTGCTTTGTTATTGGATAGTTTGAGTAGGTTCACAGGGCTCTGTGGTTCTTCAGTCACTTGTCCCAAGAAATTGACAGTCAAAAAAAAAAAAAAAGAAAAAAAAAGAAAAAAGTGAACCCCACCTTGATATATGTCTTTCTCTGCTGGCTGTTGTATTTTACAGTTCCAGGCAGTATATGATTTCTTTATGGAAGTTTTCACTTGTTACTAAAATTAGGAATTGTTTGAATTATGACTTTTCAGCTTTCTTCCAGACCAGTCAGTTTTTAACCTAAATATTTAGTAACTCCGTTGGAATCTTTTTATATGGCTCTTCAGGCAGAAGCAGAAAACAATACAGCAATCAATAAACGGAATTTGACAAAGTGGGTTCTTAAACTTTTGTGATGAGATCTAATCTTTTAATAGCTTGGCAATCCTGTGACCCTTTCACTTGATTTCAGAAATCCTCTGTAATCCTCATGACTGATGCAATGGGAACATGTATTGAGCCAATGAGACTCTAGCGTAATCTTCTACAGAGTCAGCCAAATGCATGGGGAAGTGGCCCGGAAAGGTTGGCTCCCAGCTTTGAAGGCAGAAAAAGATGGTGGTACAAAACCTTGCCATGATAAGTTTCTGTGCTCCTGGAGAACTGTTGAAATGGAAGTATTCTCTGTTGAAATATAACACATCAACAAAGAAGTTAATATAGATATTTTGTCGTGAGATATTGAGTAGGGTAGCATAGGGTACCCTGCTCGTGCCAGGGACAGAAGATCGTGTTTCAGAAAGGGGTGCTTTATACATGTGGCTGCTCTTCATTGTTCAGGTGTTGCTTTCTGTCTTCACAGGATGCTGAACAGTCTGCTTGTGCTTAGACTGTACTGCCTTTAACAGAGAGGTGTATCTATGTGTACTCAGTACAGATTTGGATAAAATGCATTAGAGCTCTAGTGTGGTGAGGAACCGGACCAGTTAAACAAAATTAGTTGAGCATCATGTTATCAATTAAACATCTTTTCAAACTTAATTGGATCTAGCTTTTATTTTCAGGAGTAATTGATGTTTTTCCCATAGCAAAACCAATTTTGCTTTACCAAATCCTGCTAATGGGGGCTTTGAGTTTTTAATGTCTAAAGCAGAAGAATGTATCAAATGGGCTGAAATTGCTGTCCTGTAGTGATCACTGTGTCAATAGTAGATAAGTTACTAAAGTTACACTGGCGATTAACTTATTTTGTGGTCAAGCAGCATTTTGAAGGATGCTTGTTCTTTTCTTTGATTTTTCTCAGTCTGAGAATGCTATCAAAAAGATTTGCAGAGATCCCGAAAGCAGTCAGCTATTGCTCTGAGTTACAGGATACATTTTTAGTCTTGCCAAATATGATTTTCTCATGAAATTAATGGTCCCTGGAAATGGAATACCAAGGAGGTCTTGTTGAGGGAGAATGAAAGATTAAGATGGAGACTGGTTTGACCTTGCCATAACATTATACTTAAATGTGTGGTCCTTAGGACCAAGGCGGGGACATGCTGGCAGAAAGCAGTTGTGAGGCTTCTAGATAATTAGAGAATTTCTAATAAGCCTTTCCACTGACTGCCTAAAATTGGTCATATTAAATTCTTCATTTTATATATAATGATGACATCTATGATACTGCTAAGGACGTGTCAGTATGGGAAAGTTATTGCAGCACAAGCTAGGATAAAGCTTCCTAGTGCACAGAGTATTCAGTTAATGCATATGGAGATACTTCAGCCTAAGAATACATTTTTTTTTCTTGACTTGCAATTTGAAAAGGTATTTTTATTACTGTGGACTTAATATTCAATGCCTTAATATTAAAATTGCAGCTTTTACCAGTGCTGAAACTGTCATGACAGGTAGCCTAAAGAGGACATGAAAACCTTTGTGGTTGTGTGTTAAGCTGTACTGTGTATTGCCAATCCTGAGAACTGAATTTCTATAAAGCAAATAGCTTAAAACATTGCAGACATCGGCACTGCACACAGGGCTGGATTTAACATCTCTAAAAATACGGGAGTGTTCAAAGGCAAAGTTCCAAAATGCCACTAAGTCTCTAGGCCTGTGTTGTGACCCTTGAGAATACGGGACTGTAGAAAGTCCTGGTAATGGGTAGCGTTGTAGCTGCTGAAATTTCGATTGGCTCCTCACAGTATAGTATATCATCTAAATGTCATGAGAAGGGACTGTTTCAACATTGTTGAGTTATTTAAGACTCACTGCTGCCTTAGCCAGAAAAATCCTTGCTCTGGGACCAGCTCCATCCCTGAAGAGGGAGGGAGAGAAAAGAAAATTTCAACCACCCTTTCCAGCTCCAGCTGCCAAACCTGGAGCTCTCCCTGCCCCATTCTGATCCAACACTCCTTTTCACCCTGAGCTTCACTCGCCGCTTCCAAACTCACACGTCCACGACCACCTTCTACCACTGGCTGGTGCCAAACTCTGAGTGCTCTCCTCGATTCCCTTTCTAAACCTGCAGTCAAAACTCTTCAGCAGCTTTCAGTGTCAGATCTAATTAAACATGATGCTTCATGAAGAAGCTGCCACCAGAATCAAAACAAGTGAATTTTATTATAAACACAAAGGCACAATCAGGTTATGCAAATTAGCCATGCCTTTCAGGCTCCTGGCGGGCTGCCAGCTTGATCCCTGATTTTTATAAAGTTTTGCTGCTTCTGTGATATAAAAGCAGTATTTGTTGAGGAAAGGCACTGTTTTAGTGCTGCTGCTCCTGCCCTTCTTTAGTTCCAAATCAGGCAACTGAGGTCCTTTCGCCAGTGTTTAACGCTTCCCAGTGCTGGTGAGGAGCAGTCTAAACGCCAGCCTCATGCTGAAGAATTTTAGGGGGTTGTAGGTGATGGGCTTGTTGTACGGGGGCTGTGGCTGGAACTGCACAGCCTTAAAAGTGCTCAGATTGACTCTGGAGCATCAGTCTAGTGATGTTACAATCTCTGTTGGACCTTATGGTGAATGTGGCATTTTATTTGGAACACGAAAAACTGTCTATTGTGAGTGAAGCTAGAGGGCATTTCAGTGGATTTTTCCCCTTCTGCTGTGGAATGCAGTCAGCGCTGCAGTGACATGGTCTTTTAAGCTTTTTTCTTCCAGGAGAAAACTTGAGAGTGACTTGTTTGAACTGCCTTGAATGTCTAGAGCATTTTCTTCTCAAATTCTCACTTAAAAAAAAAACAACCCACAAAACAACAAGCCACCAAGCTGTTCTCTTCAAGAGACAGCTAAAAGCCTTCTGTAAAGGCACTTTGCTGGGGATGGGAGGAGATAAGTAAAATATTAAATAATTAGAAAATAATCATCTCTAGTTCTACCTCATGTGTTTCCCCCCCTTTTTGTTCCACCCACATGCTGCTAATTTTCAGCTTTTCTTCCTGCACATCAAGACGTCAGAGACTGCTTACAGAAAAAGTTGTTTTTCCTGAGTTTCTATATGCTTTATTAATGCAGCAAAGATGACAAGAAAGGGAGGGGGAAGGAGGAGGTGGGGATGGCGGGGACAAAAGGACGAGCTCTTTCATGGTCTCACTCCTACCAAAGGGTGACCATTTTGTTCACTGTTGCATTTGCCAGTTGCCATGGCATCCCCCTCTCACTCTATCCTGGAGGTGTATTCTTGATATAATTAACAGCTCTCCTCCTTCTGTCTCCTGCAGAAAGCAATCATTAAGTGAACATGAAGGAAAGAAAAGTCACTTTTTATCTTTTACTTTGTCTATCAATGTTTTTCATCCTACTACCTTATCTCTCTTGGCCCAATAATGACATTTTTGTACATGGAAGCATTGCTGAAATATAGCTGCCTGTGTAGAACAGGACATTAAGCCCCTGCATGCATTTGTGTAAATGGAGGGTTTTGTTAGGCTAGAGTGCAGTTCAGTCATATGTATATAAACCTTCATTATTTTCTGTATATAAAACTGTAATCTTAGGAAATATAAAGTTTTTCAGAATCTGGATAATGGATATTGCTTCTAGTTCTAATGTACTTTGAAGAAGACTTCCAGAGGAGATTTCTTTCAAATATTGCTGTAAAGAGATGGAGAGAAAAAGTTATGAATACGTATAGTTTTATTAAAAAACAATATTGAACAGAAGTTGGAGTGGTAATATTGTGGAACGTTCAGCCGGTTTGTGTGACAGCTTCCAGGCTCTGTGGTGATGCACTGGTATTCTTTTAAAAGGGTGCACCTCTTTTTGTAGGTGGATTCAGAGCACTATGTGCTAAACTCAGACATGGGAATAACTTTAAAAAAAAATCAAGAAAATGTTATGTAACGGTTGCAGTGCCAGCATCTTTCATTAGGAAACTTCTGTTGGGAAGACCATCACTTTCCCTTTCTATGGAACATTTGATGGTTACTTTTTCCCACAGCCCCAGAGCAGTGAGCTATTCCAGAAGTAGTACCAGTAAGGTTCCTGTAGGTTTTCTTTTTTTTTCAAAATGTGTTTTGAAAACAACAATTAATAAAGTAAAAATAAACCTGATCAGGTTGTCTGGCTTATGACTTTGCAGATAGAATCATAGAATGGTTTGGTTTGGAAGGGATCTTAAAGATCGAGTTCTGACCCTCCCTGCCCTGGGCAGGGACACCTCCCACTAGAGCAGGTTGCTCAAAGCCCCATCCAGCCTGGTCTTGAACACCTCCAGGGATGGGGCAATAATTATGGGGCATCCTAAGAAGTATAATTTTCTGATATTTTATCTTAATGCTCAATTTCTTTTTCCTGCTACTCTTGTCTCATTACTAAAGTGCCTTAATTGGGAAACTATAGGGAGCTATTCTCACCACTAACATCTGTGAAAAACTTCTGCACTTTAGCTGCCACTTTTCGTGGTGCAAGGCTGTGCCACTGCTGGCTTTCCTGCATTTTCTTTACTTTTTTTTTAACATCAGCTTTCAGCATGGGAAGGGTTTGTCCGTAGCCTCCATGAAGCTGAATGATCTCTTTGGGGAGGAACCAAAAAAGATTTGGAATCCTGGACAAGAGGTTGAACACAGGTCAATGGTATGCCCTTATGGCAATGAAGTCACAGAGAGCCGGGTTGTTTCATCCTGGAGAGGAGAAGACTAATTGAGTTTAGAGATAGGGAATTGCTATCTTCACCGAAGAGAAAGAACTAGATAAGGGGCACCATTTGAAGTTGCAGCAAGAGAAATTTGGGTGAAGTGATAGGGGAAAAAATGTTCACTGTGAAGGTGATAAAGCACTAGAAGAGGAGCTCAGAGAGGTTGTTCAATCTCTGTCCTTGGCAGTATGTGGAACTGGGCTGGACACGAGCCCTCAGTGAGCTGATCGAATTTTGAAGTTGGCTCTGCTTTGAGCAGGAAGTTAGACTAGAGACCTCCAGTGGCCTTCCAGCCGGAATTACTCCATGATGTGGTGCTTCTTCTCTTGCTAATCACTTTTCTTCCTTCTTCGTTAGAGTACCATCTAAATATTGCTGAGTTACTTTCCGAATGTCATCTTCGTGTCTATGGAAATAGCTGTGCATTTTTATAGAAATGCAGTTTGAGGTGCAGATATATTTTTAACAAATATGTACCTAACTAGTAGTACTGTCATGTATTTCTGCTGAAAAAATTTTGGATACCATACAAGCACAGCAATTTCAGGTTCTACATAATGTATTATGTAAGTTAATGAAGTGCATGGGTGTGAAGGCTTTTCCCTCTAAATCATAGCTGAAAACATTTCCTCTAGTGATCTCACTCCTGGCTTAAGGCTTTCTTCTGCAGTCTAATTTCCCTCAGGTTGTGATCCTATTGTGTGCATCTTGAGACGTTTAGTTTTGGAACTGATGCTTTAAACATCAGAAACTTGCTGCTTTCAGAAGCAGATTAGACCTTTTATGATCCAATATGGTAATTGTTGTGAATATGGCTGCTATATTTTATTTTTTGTGTGCACGTAGAATCTGGCAGGTTTTAATCATATGCTTTTTAGAGACTGATTAATCAAGTTCAGGAACTTTAAAAATACATTCCACCAATTATTTTAAAAAAAAAAGTACTTGCATGCTTTCCACCTTTGAATTTTAAATATGTAATTTCTCCAGCTGAAACTTGCTCTGTTCTCTGAGTGAAATTCTGCTGACTTTTCTGGCATTGTAATAAATCTTTGGTTATCTAGGACATTAGGGCCCAATTTGATTTTACATTTGACAGCAGAACTCTTTATTTCTATTTCCAACACTCATACTCTTTCACCATAGTTAAAATGATTTTTTCTTCATGGTAGAGGTATGAGAGGTAGAGGTAGGAGACAGACAATTAAACAGTTGAGGATTCCATTCAGCCATATCTTTTACGGTCCAGTAAGTCTCCATTAAATGAAGACTGTAAAGAGCATGAAATAAATGCATTCTGTGGCCTCACAGGCAAGAATACTTTATGTGATTGCTGATAAAAATTATAGAGAAGATACTCGTTTTATGGGTACTTTTGTTCCCTTCTTTGGTGTATTTATGTCACCTGTCTACTTTCTGTCTATATAATTAACAACACTGCATTAAATTCTTAACTCTGGCTTTGGAGAAAAGCGTTGCTCTTAGTGCCACTGTTCCTTCTGTAAAGGCAACAGTCTTCCAGAACATTGTTCCAACTTGAACAGCAATGTTACACAGTTCTGCAGTTATTGGAAATGTATGATTTGGGGTTAGGCTGATCACTTCCTTTGCAAGTAAATACATTTTTCTGCTTTCTCTATTTCTTCTCACATCGTTCACTAAGACAAATTTCTTTTAATAATTTGAAAATTCTCTTAAAGCACTGTTCAGGTCAAGGGGTTTTCAACGTATTTTTAAATGAAAGAAATGTGTCTGTTCATGAGAGTTTGTAATTCATGCTTAATGGAGTTCAGAAATGTATGTTTTGTTGTGAGGAATTTGTTAAATAATGCATTGTAAATGTGAATATGAATAAGCGTTCAAGTGCTAGTTTGATAGGCTGTAAAGAGCAGAAAAATCATCTGTAAGGGAGAAACATTTCTTTAATAGTGATTGTTTTTTACATTTGCTTTAGAGAGAGTGTTTTCTGTTTGCAAAAAGTTGCACTGCCTGCAGTTGTCACTGAAGCAGGTAGCATACGCAGAATTACTGGCATGTATTTTCTCACTGTCTCTGCCTGCCCTTTTTTATTTTACTTTAGTCCACAGGAGAAGCACCCACAACCCCAAAGCATACAAAGGACACCAGAGAGAGCTTCTTCCCAGTAACACCAGCCACGCTGCATCCTACCCCAGTGAATCCAGACACTGTGACTCCTGAAAATCTCCTGAGATTGAACGATCTGCATTCCAAGTCCAAACCAGCCTCTTCCTCTTCATCCTCCTCCTCCTCAGCATCTTCGGTACCTCCATCCCAGGAGTCACAGAGGGACACTGAGCATCTCCGGAGTCAAAACGCAGAGACTGCTCCCAGCATGAGTGATCTTGCACGTGGTAAGTCTCAGGGAGACAGAACATTTTGGCCCTCTGTAATCGGATTGCCAAGGCCACATGGTGAGTCAGTGCCTGAGTTCTCACTCTGGTCCATTTTCTGATCACTAGACCACATTCAAAAGGCTACTCAAACGCAGATTTTGTCTTGGTTCTGAATTGGGCACATCTACATAGTTAATACATATTCTAATTACTAGGATAGATTAAAGAGTGAGCACTGTCTACGTAACTTGCTTGTGCAATTGTGGAATAACAGCCTAAAAATAGTCATATGTTTTAAATAGAGAATTTAAGTCTCTAGTAGCATAAAAACATTCGCTTTATGTTCTTCAAAGAGGTAAGGATCTAGTTCTTTAAAATACCTTAAATCTTAAAAAAAAGTTAGCAGTAATTACAATTGAAATAAACTGGTGGACAGCCTACATCTGGCTTACAAGTGTCTGATTAACATAATAAGATGCATAGCTATCACTGCCCTCTATATGTGTGTGCAGATACATAACACTATGAAAATGCCAAGCTTCTACATGGTTCATAAAGTTAGTGTATCATCACTATTACTTTTTGCATTTGAGAAAAAAAACATCTGGCAGGACTGGAATGTTGGGAACATATTATTTGTAGCCCTAGTGTGGTTCTCTGCACAGTTAGAGTACAGAAAAGTATTGAAGAAACAGAACAAATGTTACTTATTCTGTCACATGGTTGTGTAATTTGTTTAGGACTTTGTTATGTACTTGCTTGTGTACAGTTTGTCTAGATGAGGAAAGAATTAAAATTAAATGAGAATGTTGTCTTTTTGTTAACTGCTGTCATGGCAGGCTGGCTGGTTAGCAGAAGTCAAAATCACCGTGCAAGGCAGTACTGATCTGCTTTGGGGAATGAAGTAAGATTAGATCCAATTTCAGACTTGTCTTCGGTGCCCAAAAGAGATGGTTGTGCATCTTTGTGGGACACTGCTCGTGTTAAGGTGGCAGAGCACCTGCCACAGCCTGTGCTCACTTCTGGTCTTAGCAGGGACACTGTCTGAAAAAACATCTGCTGCTGCTTTTGCTCACTCCATCTATTCACGAGCTTGGGTCCTCACAAAATGCCGTAGACAAATTCCTGAGAGCCCAGATAAAATTATGAATGGACCATATACATACAGGCATTGTGAAAAGTGACAGATGAGGTTACAGTGAAAATAGTGCCCAGATTTGCAAGACTTGATGGTGCATAGTATTAAATAATGATGAAGACACTCTGATCTAGTCTGGATATTTTGTTAATCTGGTGTTGTGACTTTCTAAATTCTGATCTATATACTTCTGGTATTTAATTTCTTTCCACATGTAATCAGCCTTGGCATCTGAAAGCTCATAATCTTCTGAATTCATCAGCAACAAAGAGCAAATTGCTAATCTCTGAGTACAGGACAAAATTGAAATTTAACATGCAATATTAGGAGTTGCATTATCATCATCTAATTTTCCTTTTTTACAATTCCAGGGAGAGATTGTCTTGGGAGGGGAAGAAAGGAAAGGGGAATGATAAGGAAGGAATGGCTTGGTCGATGTGTAAACCACGTTTGTTACTGTCCTTATGAAGCTAAAGAATGGAGTTGCATGGTGTCATAGGATATCTTGGCAGGCTTGTTCAACAGGGAGTAATTCAGGTTGGTGCCTAGACAACAAGGGAGAAAAAAAAATGAATCCTCTGTAAAGTTGCTGTACACTTACTAAGGAGACTGGTAGGAATGACAATACAGATAACAGCTCACACATTTCTTTCGAATTTCAAACAAAACTCATGAGTGTTTCTGACGTGCTCTCCTCTCTGCAATTTCCCAGGCCACATTGCAGTGATTGGAACGTTTATTTTAATCTTTTGACTTCCTAGGCTTTGTTAGGGTTGTAAAGTTATATATTGTTCTTTCTTCTTTAATGCTTTCTGTACGTCATCTTGGTTGAGGGAGATGGAAGGGTGAGCTGCCAGAATTACACCCCTGAAACTACATCTGAAGATCAAGAGGCTCTTTCTGCAGAGCTCACATTCCAGTGCTGAATGCATGTGTTGTATCTGGCTTTCTGGCTCTCAGACCTACCTGACAGGTCATTTCTCTAGCTGAGAGAGACACCAATTACTGCTGTGTCTTCTCCTTTTCTTTTCTTTTTAATTCTCCTACCTCTGCATCCACCTCCTCTAAAAAGAACTATTTATAATTCTGTTATAACCCTTTTTCATCTGCCTCCCATTAGCTCTGTTTCTGTAAAAACTCCTCCCATTTTTAGAGTAATCTGTTTTCATCTTTTTTGTTTCTTGTCACTTCTTCCTGTATCTATTTGTTCATGTGAAAGTATTCCACATCAGAGAGTATTAGCTGTTATCGTTTTCTGTGATTTCACCCAGAAAAAGGAATGGCTTTCGAAGCAATGTTGATGCTGTGCCACTCATTTCTTAGGTAGAGATTTTAGCAAGATTCTATCAAGTACCTGATACCTGGTACAGAATAAAACACGAAGGCCAGCAGCAAAGTGATGATAGTGATAGTTTCAGCATGAGAGCTCCCTACATTTAGGCATAAATGTACGTGGGACTATTAGCCTTTATGGCTTAGCCTAAAATTTTCTCTGGGGAAACTAAAGTAGGACAATTAAGATAAACCCTCTCCATCCTGCCACGCTGTTCCAGTATTATACCCTTCTAAATTGCTGAAGAATCTTGACATTTTCTTCTTCTTTGCTGTCCTTATTCTAATAATGATTCTTGTAAGGAATGGACAGGAAAGCATTCACATGTGAGTTTTGATACCAAGAGAAGGTTTTTATACTTGGAATTATTTAAAGTTATGTGTTTTACTTAAATCCAGATACTTACCAATTTGGAATATAAAATCAGAGTAGAAGAGTAATGTCCTGTCCCCCCAGTCAAATTTATGTCCATTTGAGGCCTAAGCATTTCAATGTAAAAACAAGAAGGTCATGATATAGCTGTCCAAACTTAGAAATTCAGAGCTAAGGATTACAATTCTTTCTGTATCGTGCAGGGAAGTTGCATTCCGTAAGCCATGTGAATATCCTGTTATAGTTTCAGATGTTTGTTATTTAGGCACAACAGGGCAGGCAGAGGTGTGAATGCATTTCAACCTGTAGAACTTCTAGACTTTCAAAAGCACAACAAATAAATTCAAGTGAGGACAGTTGTGTGGAAGGGTAAGTAGCACTACTGTAACAGTGAGCAATGAGGCTAAATTGTTTCAGTGTGTGTGCAGGCAGCAGCAGACTCCCGAAAAGAGGGATGTTCAAAATAAAGAGTGTTTTGAAGTGCTAAGTCCAAAGAATTCAGTAACGATGTTGTAATATGGCAGTTCATCTTGTAGGCTTTTAACTCTCTGTCAGTCATAAGAGTACTTCTAGGTGTGAAGAACATCTTTGACCAGAAGTCTGTGGTTTAGTTTATTTTAACAACTGATACATGACCTTAAGTTGATACTGAGTTCTCAGAAGAGTGAGGGAATTTATGTAAGGGAGAAGGAAATACTGCAAAGAATGTCAGCTCTATAATTTTGCATTGACCACATCTGTCTTTGTATTAAAGCAGTGCATGGCACAAGGGTTCACCTTGATTCCTCACAGTTTCCAGATATCCAGACATCAGTGGACATCCAAAATCCCTGTTTCTATCTGAGTGAAATAATGGAGATTGTAGGTTGTCATCTTTACTTGAGTTTAGCCACATACTGATCTCAGTGTCTTCTGAGCTTGCTTGTCATAAATTTCTAAAGGCAAAACATGGACTTAAGAGCCTGTAGTTCAATTTACTGAAAACTTTCTGCTTAACATAAAATGCCCAAAGTATTTGGCCTTGTTGGCCATGCCTTATTTTAACCATGGATTTCAATTCAAACTTTCAAGTACTTTTTAAACGGCAGAAAGTAGTAACATTCAACCCTCTTAATTGCAATCAGTGTCTTACCTGGTTTTTTCTGCTGAATTTAAAACCGTACTTTAAAGCACAGAGTTGCTCTCAACAGATGGTTCAAAAAAAAAAGCTGAAACACAGAAAATGTTAGGCTGGCCAAGGTGCTGTTGCCTGATGTGAGCCTTCTTCATATTGCAGTTACCTGGCATGAGGGTTCTTTCTTAAACACATGTTAGAAAATTATAGAATGTTTTGGGTTGAAAGGGACCTTAAGATCATTTAGTTCCAACAGCCCCTGCTTGCAGGTACACTTTCCATTAGACCAGGTTACTCAAAGCCCCATCCAGCCTCACCCTGAACACCTCCAGGGATGGGGAATCCACAGTTTCTCTGGACAACCTGGGCCAGTGTCTCACAACAGTACTGTCTCTGACAGTAAAGAATTTCTTCCTAATCTAAACATATCCTTTTGCAGCTTAAAACAGTTATCCCTCATCCTATCACTACACTCCCTGATAAAGAGTCTCTCCCTGTCTTTCCTTTAGGCCCCCTTTAAGTGCTAGGAGGCTGCTGTAAGGTCTCTCTGGAGTCCTCCCTTCTCCACGCTGAACAACCCCAGCCTGTCTTCATAGGAGAAGTGCTCCATCCCTGGCTTTAAAAACTCTTCTTTAAATACTTGTAACCCCATGCCTGTTGTACCATCCGGGGGTAGCAGCTCCCATCCACCTGTTAGTGACTGCAGAGTCACTAACAAACCAGCCAGGCTGCGTTCAACTGGCTCTGCATTGGCACTCTCTGATCTCTTGCTGCTTCAGCCTCCTTGGCATTGGTATTCTCACTTCCCCTTGTCTGATCCTTGCTTTTCATGAAGCTGTTTGTTTTTCACAATGGGTGCACTCTGAAAACAACTTCACTGCTGCATGTCAGCAGGGGGGGTTCCTGTTTGTGAATGGCTTCTTAATTCCTTTTTGCCTTGTGCTCAGACAGTACCAGTCGGTTGTGTTTTTTCATCTTCCCCTTGGAAGTATGCTGATTTGCTTTGCTCTCTCAATAAATTCATTCCAGAAGAGTTTTTCAGTACACTTAATGTCTATTTCTCATCTTTACCCTTCAGATTTCTTAAGTTTCCTTTATTTCCTTTTTATGTACCCATGTTAGATCAGGAAGAACAAATAAGACAGCAGCTTCCCAGCTGTGGCCTGTGAGGTGATGATAGCCAGGGGTTTGGTGCAGTCTGGCCAGGTCTGTGGTCCAGGAGGCTCTCTAGCCCCTTAGATAGCCCTGAAAATCCTGGGGACTCACTGATCTCTGGATATCTTTAACTAATGGAACACATTTTCTGGAGACCTTTTGTAAAAGACCATGGTAATGATGCTATTTTGTTACAATATGTTTTAGTTTCACTAGTTTTGATTACTGCCAGCAGCATAAAATTTACATATATTCCTGCACAAATGAAGACTGAAGAGAGATCTAGTTGTAAGTCCACTGCACAGGTATTACGTGACTTACAAACTTCTTGGAAAATCGTGGGGTGTCATATTCTTTTAAGAGATTTTTCTGACAGCTGCTTTTGCTAATTTGCATTGTGTTTAGCTGGCTGTCAGGCCAAAGAAGGATGAAACACTGAAGGCAAGGTCTTATGCCTTTCATTAGATAACGAGTACATAAAATTTGGAAGCAGTAGATTGCAAATGAGTGACTGTTACTATCCACAGGTGCTACTATGTGATGTGCTCCAAGTGATGTGTGCTTGCTGAGTCACATACTAAGACACAAATATCAATTAGCTGTGTTTTTATAATGCCATTTGAAAGTTCATGTAGTTGAATATCAAACTGTTGTCTTTTTCATCTAGGCCCATCTCTTTTTTTAATTGAAGCTTTGTTTTGTTTTAAAAAGAGAGAGAGGAAGTTAGTAGGGCTTTTCTTTACCAACACGCACACCAGATTTCTGCAGCTCTAGGAGACTTGGTAGTGGCAAGAAGTGTTTTTGGAAAGGGGAACTCCGCTGTCTTTGCTGTTAGACTGGCCCCAGTGTGGCTGTTACAGGCACCTGGGAGCTTGGGAATTAGTATGGGCCAGGGACTATTGCCTGTCAGCACTTTCAGATCAGCCACCTGGTTTAAGTTTTAATCGCCTTAATGTTGTTCTGTGACAGCTGATCTCGGCGTTAGGAAGCATTTTGGGGTATGTCTCATATAGTTGTACAGTAAACTCTGTGCTCAGGACCCTAGCGATAAATATAGCAATATGCCATGCTATTACAGTGCCAACTTCTGTTCACCAGACTGCTTGAGTATCTTTCATTTCAGAGGGCAATAGAACTTGTGTTCTGCAGCTTTTCGCCTCCAAAATTACTCTGACGCTTAATTTTTAACACATGGCTTTGTGTGTCAGCTTTTAATGTAATTTCCTGAATTTGGCATTTCAAGTCAAATACTTCATTTCTAGAGCTATGATTTGGTAGTGGTTTTTTAGAAATAAATTTCATGGCAGGATATTTGAAATGAATTTAGATAAAGAAAACGCATAAGGAAAGGCTACCAAGTATACCTACCGCATCCTGTGATGGAGTAAATCTCTGCCTGCTGTGGTGTAGTACCTCACGGCAGGTGCAGTTTGAGGGGTGATGCCCCTGTTATTTCTCTAGGTCTGTATCCTTAACCAAACTGTGTTCAGCTAAACCAACCTGGGTTCCAGTGCAGTCTTTCCATTGACTTAGTAGCACAGTGTATGAGGAAACTCTGAGCTCCTTCAAATTCAAGCTTTCCATGGCCTTTGCAACTTCTCTATGGGGAAAAAAAGCTGTATTAATTCCCAGCACACTGGAGAGTGAGGCAGATGGAATACAGAAAATTGTTTTCACGTTAGCACTATTCTTTGGAAATGTGGTAAGATATTTACTCCACTGTCAGGGAGCCAGGGATCAGATGCAGTTCCATCACCAGGAAAAAAAAAATATCTACCTTATAAATGTGTGGCAGTCAGTTCTGTGAATAATTGCATGTGCAATGGGTGGACATTAAAATACAAACTAAACCAGTTGTTACTGGGACTGGTAAAATAAGTATTTCCTAGTGCCTGTAGGCACACAGAATTCAGTCCTTACTCTTTTGAAGTGGTTGAAAGGCAAGCTAGTACAGATTTGCTAAATCGTAGTAATGTATTTTCAGTTTTTTTTATCTTGTCACACAGAAATGCTGGGGAAGGTGTTTTTCAGAGGGATGAAGGCAAGTGGTGCAAGTGCATTATTTAAGCACTTGAAGCTGTTATCTGTTCATTTCTCCAAACATTTGCTTTTAAAACCATGTTAGTATTCTGTCCTGGAGTTCAAAGCTCAGCTCCTTCCTTTTTCCTATAATGAGATGATGTTTTGTGTATGCACTGTAAGTTCCTTGTATCCTGTAACATCTGTGCTATAATACTTCAAACTGCTTCCGTCAGAAGCTGGAAAACATTTTTTTCCAGATGCTAGTCATATTTTCTGGGCTTGTCTTTCAGTTGTGTAATAGATTTAGTGCATGACTTACAGGATTTTTTTGAAATTCCACATTAAATGTTTTATAACACTGTAATGTTAATGTCTCTTATACCTGACAGCATGACAAAATGCAATGATTAGTGTACAGTGTGGTGCAGAGACCAGAGCAGCTGTTTACTGGTTACAGTACCACTGCTTTTAAACTTTCTCCACATCTGCAAATTGCCAAGTGAATATTTTTATGGTGTTATTTTTCATTTTATACACATCAGAATAGCAAAGTAAATTGTCTCAAGTATAAAAATGGTTTCAGGAGTTGTATATTCTATGTGTTTATAGTGTGAGGATATATGTATATAGTGTATTCTCTGTGTAAAGAGAGACCGAGAGAGAGAATATTAACTGTGATGAAGTCATGAACCCAGGCGCCCGCTATAGGCATCTGCAAACACTGGTTACCCTGGCAACAAGTGGAAAGAGGTTGGAGAGGAAAGCTGGAGTAGGTTGTTGCATTGAATTGTTTTCAGCTTGTTTCTTCCTCACTAAAGCAGGGAGATGTTGAAAGGTATGATGTCCCTCTTTCTATGTGTCTACTATTTTATATGTATTTAGACAGTTGTTGGGAAAGGGAAGGCTAAAAGAAATACTTGTAATTCAGCTCAATTGGAGATGAACTTTTCAATATAAATAATTATATGCATTGCAAATCTGTGGGTTTTTTCTACATGCTTAGTTTTTATGTGTTGTGTTGTAAGGTGAGAGTGCTAAATGGATCTTCAGAGTACAATACCTGTCCCATCTTCAGCCTGGAGACAAGTGACTGTTGCATATTACGTCTTCAGACACTGCTTTTATTTTAAACTGGGTTTGTAGAGGTAATGTTTGATAACCTGCCAGGACAGTATAAGAACTGGGTATTACCAAAAGATTTTTTAACTGGTATTAAATCTGAGCTTCTGAACACCTTCAGAATGTGCTGTACATATATTCTTGTGCTCTTGCACTTGTGCAGAATATTGTGGCTCATGAGTTAGTGGAGTCTTTACCTCCCTGGGGAAAGTTTTTATTAGAAAAACTAGGACATTATGTTCAGGGCTATAACAGCATCTTCCAAAGGACAAATATCAAGATATTCTCTTCAGAAATCTGTTTTAGACAAATAATAGGAGATCCAACTGTGTGTTTCTTCTTGATTATCCTTCTCTCTTTTGCCTTTTTTTTTTCTGTAATGAAAAGACATATAATAAATATCTGTGCACTATATTAAATTATAAATAGTATAAATAATGATATATATACCTGAAACAACCAATTCTTGTTATTTTCAAGAATCAAAAACATTTTGTTTATTAACTTTATTTTTAACTTAGAAATAATGCCACTCCGATGACTATTACCAAAAAAAAAAAAAAATTAAAAATTGCACAGTCCTAAAATAAAAAAGTGTATGACCCAATCAGGGGATAGAATTCAGTCACTGTGTATTTAACACCTCTGACAGCAAGGGATTGATTAACAGACAGTGGTTCTTGATTTCTCATGTACTGAAAGACGCAGCCTAATAGAATATTAACAAGTGTTGTTTCCATAAGTGCAGTGATAGAAATGCACACTTAGTGTGCCAGGCTTCTGCCCTTTCATTTCCATTCACTTCTACGTGAAAAAGGGCTGACAGAAAATTTTATTCAAATTAAATCTAATGTTACTACACTATAAAACTGGATCTATAAAACTAACAAAACCAAATATGATGTGTAGGATGGAGATGCTTATAAGTATGATGATTGCTCATAAAAGAACGTAGACCGATAGCGGTCTTGTAGCAAAAAGCAAAGCTCAAAAGAGCTTTTGTCAGTGGGGCATAATTTTGTTAAAATAAAGCACAGCAAATCAGCTTAAGCAATGATATATCTTATAATTAAACGAAGATTATAATCAGCATAAGAGGTAGAGTTTTGTCATTAAACAATAATGCAAATCAAAGCTCTTATTCTGAATGGTGAACTAATAAGTCCCTAATGTAATTTAGCAGTTGAGCGCATACAAAACTGTTCTCAGTTAGCAGTATAGTTGAGGCTGTAGGATTTGCAGTTTATTTGTATATAGTATTGTATCTGCTAAATTAATTACTGTTTTTGTATTCTTGGTTAATAAGCGGATAAAAAAGATTCAGTTAGTACTTACCTTAGATACTTAAGACTGAGTCTGAAGTGTTAGAGCGAGTTAAAAAGGAGTTGCCTTCTTAGCTGTCTTGTAGGATAATCTTCTGAAATCATCATTTTCAGTTTGCTTTTCTTCAAATCTTGATGTAACGTTTCTTTTTGTCTTTTGATCAAATGTCTTGTAGCCATTTCAGTGTGGGAGTCTTCTGGGTTTAGACTACATCTTATCGTCAGACGCTAGCGGTGTAATGGGATATGTGTATATTGGCTTCAGGCCACGTTAGGGCTGATCCTTCTTCGTACAGTGTAGCTGGTATAAAGGGCAGGCAAATACAGAAAATGATCCTTCAGCTGTCCCCTGCTTCTTAAATAGGGAAACGCTGAGTTACGATTTTCCTAGTCAAGATTCCTGGAGTTAAGTACTTCCTTCTGTATTGTTTTTAAGCTGTTTGGGTCTATTAATACATGTATAGATGCAGCTATTATTTTCCTACTTCCAATGCCATATTTTGAAGTATCCATAGAAAAATGTGCAAGAGAGTGCTGAGAATGAGAACTACATTCTTCTGCATTAGACCTTTCCATTTTGTGCTTGATAGTGAGTGGAACATCACAGAACAGAAACTGCTTGTGATTTGTGCTGTAGTGTGTGACCTTTCCTTTTCGGGAACTATTGGAGAATTCTCTACAAGCAAACTCATTTATCCTAAGGCTTATATTGGCTGTCAGCTGCAAGTTTAGATGATGGGTTCTTTTCTTTACCAGTGAAAATTAGTGGATGAAAGAACTTAGGGCCTCCTTTGGTAAGCCTTTTTTTTTGTACAAATTATTCAAGAACCCTAGAGAAACATAACTCAGTGAAAAAGCTGCATCTTTCAAACTGCATGGATCTGACTTTTACCAAGCTGTTAGGCTGTAATGTTGTCTTAAGCATTTTCTGCAAGGGGAACTCTTGTACAGGAGAATATTACCATGGTAAATTCCAAGTTCTTATCTACATTGGTGAAGATGGAGAAGTGTTTTCAACACTTGAGGGGGTGGGAGTATGTTTCCAATGAGGAAAAGTTGAAATATATATTCCTTTTTAAGACATCATACTGTCAAAATCCTAAATTAATTTAGAGCATGGACACATAAAGAATTTGAGAGCAAGTTAGACTGGGAATATATATTGCATCTGCTGGCCAGTGATAGCTGCCTGGGCATGCCTTAGCCTGTGTAAATAGAAGGTGATTCAAATTAGACTAGACAGCCCTTTGTTTTTGAAGGATATCTTCGTTTTTATCAGAAAATAAGAGCTTGTTTGTGCCTCCGTAGCCTTGAAAAGCTTGCTGCTGCTTCAGTCTGCCCTTCCCAGAAAGGGCACCAGTAACTCTCAGTAGTTCAGTGAAAATGACTCCTGTTAAGTACAGTGTGCAGCTCAGTGGGTAAGAGAACTGGTTTAACACTGCATTAATTTAAAAGCAGATACAGCTGGTTACATAATAAGGAGATTGTACACACGCATCCATGGATTCTGAGTTACAAGCATCCCAAGTTCTGGAACAGCAGAAGGTGGGAATTTTAGACTAATGTATTTATGGAGGCACAGAGGACATATCAGGGAAAAGTGGGCATTTAGTATAACTTGATATTGGTTTCATAAAAAACAGATTTGGCCCTGTTACTAGTGTTCAGAGTAATTAATCTTACTTACCAGTAGGCTGCACTTCAGTGTAGCATGTACCTGTGGCTGCAGGTCAGGGAGGGACCCATTGGTCATGGCTGGCTCACATTAAGGGTGACGGATTTTGCTCTGTGTATGTGACAGGTGTTTCAACCCTCACATCTCCAAAGGAGAAGGGTCAGATCCGTGTGTTTTTCTTGCAGATGTGCAGAGATAACAAAATGTCACACACAAGAATTTTCTTTCACTTTTTAAGTGACATTTGCTTTTTTTTAAGAGTATGAATTGACGGCACCAAGTATGAAAAAGCTGGTATTGCCATCTTAGCTTGCCAGTATTTAATTTCAGTCATATTACGGTTTAGAAACAGAGCAAGGGTTAAAAAAAAAAATCTACCAGTTGGTTACAGAGCAAACGGATTGAGGCTTAGGAGAGAGATCAGGATGTCTCTTAATCTGTTAATTATATTTCATTACTAAAGAGGAAGAAGAGCTTGAAGTGCCTTTGGAGGGGCTTGGATTTCAGCAGCAGGAGTCACGACTTTGTCAGCAGATGAAAATGGCTACTGTTGCACCATCGCCAGAGCCTGTTTGCTGGCAAGTGGAGTCAGTGACCAGCACCAATTCAGGACATGTTTGTACCCAAGGTAGGAGCTTTCTGTGCTTCCAACAATGCTGAAAATGGGTGATTAGCAGCTGATCAGTCTGTAGGGGTTGACTGACTGATTGATTGATAGGATAATTGTGATTCATATTCCTCAGTTTCTCTGCCTGCCTTCCAGTCAAGTATTCCAGAGTTTAGAGGCATTCCTGGCAGTGTCCCAGCTTCCTGGGAAACTGCCTTGTGTCCCTTAATGGTTATTCTTTTTGGTGCATGACTCACATGCTAAATACCACGGCAGCAAAGCCAAATAAAAAACCTCCCAGTACCAGACTATCATGTTATATAGTTTGTGCATCCTTTAAAGTAGATTTTTTCTTTTAATTGAAGTCTTATATGGGGCAATATGACAACACTTTGGATTACACTATTGGAATATTTAGTAGAAGGAAACAATTTTTCACAAAAGCTGACTCAGACTGTGTAAACATAAAAACCAGCATTACAGCGGTTAATGCTTTCTATCCCTCCTCTGCCCTCTTCCCAAGAGAAGTAGGAGTTGGTGTTTTAATTGAAAAAATGCAAAACTTGGTATTTCAGGCGGGCATAATCTAGATGCTCATGTTTGGAGGATCTCATTTTTTGTTATTTGAGAGAGGCAGATTATCCTGTGTCTGATTACTGCAACATTTCTGGTACTCTCCTCTGAAATCATTGGCTGCCCATGGAGATGGGTCACTGATCTTGATGGAAAGCTGCGCCTCATCTGTTGTGGCATTTCTAACATTCTTGTGTACAGTTGAGAACACACAATTCAATTTTACATCCCTTAGTAGCTAGTTCTACTGCTGGTTGTTTTTCAGGATAGCATCAGGAAGATGCATTTTATTTTGCTGTGCTTAAGTGGCCATGTCAGTTCCAGAAATCTGCAAGAGATGGATTTGACAAGACTAAAACTGAAAAAATGTCTATGAGCACCTGTCATCATTATCAGTCTGAGATATATGAATGAAAACACTAGAGCCTAACTTTAAAAAAAAATAGTTTTGACTCCATACGAAGCAGCATTATTAGTAAGAAATCAAGAAATCTCTTTTAAGATATTCTCATTTTTTAATGTGAAAGCATTGTCTTCTACTGGGTATCATTATGTATATATTATTTTGTTATGTGATAGTGCTGGATCCCTCTTTGCTTCATGAGATGAGCCCAGTCGAACAAGTTTGCATTGTAAAGACCACAAGCTGGGACACTTGGGAAGTACATGGAAATAATGCAAACTAATGTGGGAGACAGTGGCATGAGCACACCAAGGAGGTTTTTATGACAGGATTTGAAGAGAGCAATGAGGAAATTTTGACAAGTGTTACCGTATATTTTTCTTAAATTGTTGGGGAGTTGCTATCTCAGGAATTAAACAGGCAATGCTATAGTGGAGGAGCTTAAGACTCATAAGTAAAACTAAGTGGCTTTATTTGTTGCGTTACAGAATGGAGAAGCAGTTAGAGAATTCAAAGATAAGATGATTGCTCCTGAAACAAGTGGGAAAATGGTGCCTATAGTAGACTTCAAACTAGATGTAGATGGGTCAGTGCTGCGCTAGCGCTTGTTGTGCTTGGTCAGACTGAGTTTCTGCTGCCCAGTAAGATATTTTTTTTTAATTATTACTGGTTTCCAGTTATCATGATAGACTCTTGAGGCACTTTCTTCTTCTGTTTCTGAGCCTTAATTAAAGCAAGGCTTAAAGAAAGGCCTTTTGAGCCAGCCATATGTCTAACAATGAATTGTTCCCTCTTCTTTGACATCTGAAATCCCAGATAGCTTCCTAACATGTTTTTTCTTATTATTCTCTGTTTAGCCTCCAGTTCCAAGCCTGAACTCAGCTCCAGTTCACAGACTTTGGGAAGTCAGCAGAACAAGACAGATGGCACCCGAGTAAAAACTCGCATTCTGCCCAACATGCCAAAGCTTTTCATACCTTCATCTGTCACCAAATTTCCACCTGAGATCACTGTCACTCCACCCACTCCCACCCTCCTTTCTCCAAAGGGCAGCATTTCAGAAGAGACCAAGCAAAAATTAAAGGTAATAAAAGGGAAACAGTAATTTGTTAGATTATTGTTTTTATCTTGATTCTCCCCACAGTAAAATACTTGCATGAAAGGAGCAACAGTTCCTGTCCCCAGTTCATAACCAGAGATAGAATAAGTAGTGAAAGAAGATGCTAGCTATTATCAGCAGAAGCCAGTTGTAAAGGACCGATGAAGTATTGGCCATGGGTGAAATCATAGCTATCCTACTCCTTAACTCTTTTCTGAGGGAGTTAGAAAGAATTACAAAAATGGGTGAGGAAGCTACTGGAGCCATTGCAATTCTTAGGTTAGTGGAAGCTACCAGAATATTAACAGTGGGGAAACCTACTGGTAAATGTTATGTTGTTTCACATTAGGATGCCATATCTTTTATAGAAGTAAGAGAGCTATTGAATGTGAAGGAATAGCAACCAGGTGGCTTTTATCCCTGTGATCGTGGGTTTATCCTATTTAGCAATATATTCTCTCTCTCTCTTTTTGGGATCAGTCTGCTATTTTGTCTGCTCAGTCTGCAGCGAATGTAAAGAAGGAGAGCCTTTGTCAGCCAGCTTTGGAAATCTTAGAGACCTCAAGCCAGGAGTCCTCACTGGAAAGTGATACTGATGAAGATGATGACTACATGGACATATGAATGAATTCTGGCCATCATCAACACCAACCATATAACCATTCTTCTTGTTGCCTGCATCTATGGCAGTCGAAACATCTTCGTTGGCATTACGCTCCATTTAATCGGCATCATTGTGTTCTTCGCTTTCATTACCTTTGTTATCACCACTACCACTTGTATTGCCTTCAGAATCTTCGCCATTCTCCCCATCATGGTGCTTGACGGAAAGAATGATTGTCTACCAGGCAGTTAATTGATTTGGACCACGCTATCACCTTTAGCTTCAGTAGATGCAAGGGTGTTTTGATCTGCAGTTCACATCTCTCTGCTGTTCCTGCTTCTTCAAACCGGAGCCTTGGAAGTCACTCCAGTAGCATTTTTCTGTAGCATTTTCTGCCTTTTAGTTGTCATTTTGCATTTTCCTCACTAGTTAAGTTTTTCTCCCAGTAATTCAGCAACCTAATGTCTGTCTAGCCATGCCACAAGTCCAACAGCTCCTTTTAAGGTCAATGGAGTAGGGAATATTTGCTGAGCTGGTAGAGGTTTTAATTGCATCTAGAAAGTCCGTGGCTTTGTTGCGGGGTGAGAAGGGTGAACTGAGAGTGTGTCAGCTCCTTAGCGCTGCTGGGTGCTTTATTGGAATTTGACTCGGTGACAACAGGCAAAGAACCAGCTTTTCCAGGGAGACAGAGAGGTTGGCCTCCTGTTTGTGCTCATTTCACACCAATGTATGAGGTCCAGCAAAAATTATCTACCTGAATGTTGGCTTAAAGAACTGATCTTTCCAGAATTGTCTTACAGTCCTTTCTCTTCTAATGCCTTGGACAAGCATTTTGAATTGGGGGCTAGATGATATTTTTATGGTGGTATTGAAAAAACTTGAAAGGTTTCAATACCATTTCAGTAATGTCTGTTTTTTACAGAATGACACGAAAAGGTGTTTTTTATCTATCTGCAGAGGGACTGCTCACAGTTATTTATATGAGAAAATAATGGTAACAAAGATCCTTTTTTTTTTTTTCTACTAAATGTTAACTTTGTAAAATAATGAATGCAAACCATGCAAAAAAAATACGTCACACTATATATACACACGTGTGCGCCCACACACATATATATGTGTATGTACATATATATGTATGTATATGAAAAATGAAAATGCATACAGCTTGCAATGTCGGATTTCTTTGTGTTTGGGGGAGGTGGTTTTCTGTAAAATGCAGAGCTTTGTATAAACTTTTGTTTTTTTCTAATAAAGTTGAAATGTACTGTTGTCTCTGTTCGTCTGAGAGAGCAAGGTGCCACGGTTCTGGAAAAAGTACTCCCGTTCTTTTTCTTCCTTAGATAAGAAGGGAGCAGAGGAAGGGGATGGGGGGAGGCCTCTTCCTTTTCTGAAGGTGGGTTTGGTCTTGTGTGACCTGGGACCCAGGTCAGCCAGTGTTGTCAAGATTGCCAGCAGCGGGTTCACTTCCCCATTAAGGTGTAATCTGAATTCTTTTTCACCTATCTGAGTATCTTTGGATGATGATGAACAGCATATGGGGTGGACAACACACAGTGAACAGGATCATCTAGGATATTTGGCTGTACAATTTAGCATTTAATCCACTATTACAGCAATCTCTCTCGTTCACTTTAAGAATGGTGAATAGACCCTGGATAAAAAGAAACAGCATCAAACTTTGTATTGCAGGTTTATTGTCATATTCTGGGTTATTTGATTGAGCAAAAAGTAATATGTAAGCAAGTGAGTGTGTCTGTCTTGGCTGTATTAGCACTTGTTTGTGTAAATTGTTCACTTACTAAAAGTGATAGGTGAGGTGGAAAAGATCAGGTAACTGAATGGTAAAAGCAAATGGGTGTTTTCAATAGTAATATGTTTTCAATGTTTGCTCTTTAATTTGGTATAAGTTATTATAAATGCAGCGTATAGCATACTCTATAGTTATTGACTGGTAGTAGGCTAAGGTATCTTTAGATAATCAGGAATGATCTTTATTTTTTTAGTTGGCACAGGAAAAAAACAAGTCAGCTTCTTATGAGAAGTGGAACACAACTTGAAGGATATACTTCTAAATACAGCTTTTTCACCCAAATAGAATAGACACATAGCTTTTATGGCTAATGTATTATTCTTAAATGTATGGCTAACTTTAAGATCACATTTAACTTGTTAGGTCTGCACTTCTAGCACGGGTTTGATGTACGACAACAGAGCATTTGATTTTCTTAATTGACTTCGGTCACTGAAAATGGATGTTTTCCTTTATTATTCTTAAGGATTCCTTGGCATTAGGCATTTGCTTTTTTTTCCCCCGAAGCTTGCTAAAATGCCTGATCTTGAGCTTTCTTTTGACTTCTAGTCCTGCTTTTTAAGAAGGATTTAATTTTTTGCTGGCTAAAGAAAAGCTAGAGCACTAAGTGAAACTGTTCCTGCCAGCAAAGAGACCTGAACTTTGCTGATCTGCTCTAAACTCATTTTAACCTTCAGACTACACAAATGTGCATCTTGTTTTATCCTATATTCAAAACTCTTACCTGTTTTTCCCTCTTTTTTTTTTTTTTAAATCTATGATCTTTTATTCACATTGTGCTTTGAGTAGCTCAGGGACTTTTTCTCAAGCTCAAGAAGTTACTGAGAAGGAACTACTCGGGCCACCTCCTTCAACTCCTGCCCTTCTGCTAATGGCTAAATAGTGCATTGCTCAGCTGTGGGCCGTCTTCCGCAATGGGTATTACTGCTGATTTACGCCGAAGGAGCCAGTCTTCTGTATGTGTGAAATCATCTCTCTGTAAGTACAGTTTATGTAGTTCTTCAGTTCAAGGAACCATATCCTGGAGCGAAGACGCCAAGACCACTGGATGCATTTGCATACGTTTGACTGAATCACCATCCCTAAAGGTACTTTGAGCAAGAACTTCAAATCCTTACGCACAGAAGTATTCTCTTAATGTGGCACCTTCTGAAGCCTGGCAATATAATTTTGTGGAATTTTCAGAAAGAAAAAAAAAACCCCAAACATGGCAAAACTGCAGTTAGCTATTAGTTTACTTGAAGTAATTGCTTTTCTTTCAGTCTAATCCTAGTTGCAATAGCTTGAAATCCCAGTATGGTCAAGGTCCAACTTGCCAATTCCCCCCTTCCAGAGTTGCGTATCAAATATAAACACAACATCTGTTTTCAGGATTTACTGGGTAGCTGTTGCTTCTGAAATCTCAGGTGTTCTGTGGTGCCTTTCTAATGCAACAGACAAATAAATGGCAGCTACTGAAGGATATTGCTTTTGTCGTTTGGTTTGGTTTGGTTTGGTTTTTCCCTGTGAGGTTGTGGGGACAGGAATGTCTGATACCTAAAGTAAACTTAAAGGTAAGCTCTGTGGCCCAAGTTGGGCGCAGGGGAGGCTTTTATTACTTTCCCCTGCCTTGCCCCCACCAGTAAATTATTAAATTGATTAAAAAGCAAATCCTTTTTGGCTACTGAAAAGCGAGACTGTTAAGATTTCCAGGCAAATAGCAAAACCGTTTCTGTTCCAAAACAAATGGAAACAGAAATTATTTTGGACTCAATGTCAAGAGTAATTTGTGGGTAGCTGATACCCTTTCTGGGCATTGTTTTTACACGTGGCAAGGTATTTTTCACTGATACCATTGTTAAGGTATGTAGTACTGGGATTTGGCTGTGTTTAATGCAGTTTCATTTCCTGGCAGAAGGATTAGGTAATCCATGTATAGTTAAGACCATCGAGAATTTATCTCTCTGAGGCAAGGACTAGTGTTTTACTAAGGATTAATTTTGTTGGGCACAGCTGTCATTAATGGCTTCTGCCCACTGTCTCAGAAAAAGTAATATTTCATTCCACAGCCAAAATATCAAATCAAGGAAGATACTGAGTATCTTCCTTAACTTTATCATGTACTAGGGTTTGTCAGTTGTTGTCTCTTATTTTGGTTTTGTTTTGTTGGGTTTTTTTTAATTAGAATGAGATTTCCTCATGAATAATGAAATTAATGTCTTTTGCAGCCAAAATAAACACCATATGGTCAGGGAGAAAGGGACCAGGAAAAGATGAGGAAGGCAGCAGGAGCTGATTAGGAGACAGAATGGACTGAATGGAAACGGAGGGGCCAGGTGAGAATAGACTAAGTCTTACCATCCAAGGTGGGATCACACCATTGTTAAATTCAACACTCTGGTTTTGGCACTGGTGTTATTTCAAGGAAGCTGAAAAATCCATCGTGTACATAGCTTGTGTGTACAGTGTATGTAGCTTGTGTGTACAGTGTTACATGCCACGCTAAGCTCACTTCTGCTCCTGCAGGTGCTTGTCATATCCTTTAAGGAAAAGGGTGGTAGAGCAGATGCATTGGGGTGCTCAGGAGAAAAAGAAGCAGGCATAAACCTTATGATCTCTTCCTTAGTCATGTAAGGCTGGGATGAAGAAGCTTTCTTCTTGCAGTTGAAGGTGATGGTGCAAACTTAAGTGTAGGTGTTCAGTGCTAATTGTCATCTTTCCCTTTTTTCTAGCCGGTGACTAGGAATCCACTGATGTGAAGCTTTGAAGCATGTGTCAGGATTTGGGGAGTAACCTTGGGGTACTGTATCACAGGCCGTCTGAGCCCAAGTTATGGCTTTGTGAGAGCTTGCCTGTGGGGGACTGAGCTGTTGTTGCAGGGCGCAGTGCAATGGGTAGCACTGTGAAGGGTAACAGACCAGTGTCTGAGGGTTGTTGGCTTCTGGAGGATGACTTACCTTTGATCGAATGGCTCTTTCGCATTAATACTGGAGGCTGCATGCAAGTCTCACCAGAGATTTAAAGACAAATCTCTCCTTGTTCCTCCTATCTAACGCATGTATGAGGATGACACCTTATCAGCCAGTGCTTGTTAGCCAAGTCCAGAACCCCTGTTCCACAGTCTTTAAAGCTGTCTTAATGCTCACCAACTTCTGTGTAGCTTTGTTCACATAATGTGAGTATCTTGCTGTCTGTGGATTTCTTTTGGCCAGAGCTGACCCTTAAAAAAAGACTTGGGGCTTTAGAGACTATGTATGGAACATGCATGTTTGTTTGATTTCCCTCCCTGCCCCCCCATACCACAAGCCATCTATACCAAGCACATGAGATATTTGCCATGTCCTTAGGAGTTCAGCACTTGCAGAAGCTCCAATGCAGGCTCAGATGCAACAGTACAGTAGCTATGGATGTCAAGGGTCTTTTCTGTATATTATCTCAAAAATATTTTCAATCGTATGGATGGACTTATCCCTAATAAAATGTCATGTATGAATAAGAACAAGGCATGTGGCAGGTCGGGCTGGGGTGCAATCTCGTGACTGTGGGTCCGTCTCTATATAGGTTTGTGCCCAAAGTTCATCCCGTGTCATTTGGGAGCTACACGGTCTGCTCTGGTAGCACTAGAGGGGGCCCTAGGACAGAGAAGAAGAAAAGAAAAAAGGGGTTAAAAAACAAAGTGGGGGGGGAAACCATTTCTCACCCCACACCGAACCCTAAAATGGATGACCAGGATCTATCTTTAAACTTCTGAAAGACCAAATTACATTGCTGGTTTTGACCTCACCTACTTCTAAGAGCCTTCTGCTACCATACTGTATGTCCTTTTCATAATGTATAGTCTGATTCAAAGCAGAGGGAATGAGAATCCTCATAGTCTGTTTAGAGGATTCTGTCCCATGTTCCTGGCCATAGCAAAAAGCAAAGAGTTTGCCTTGTTACCATTAATATTGCAACTTAGCAGCAAAACACTTCCACTGTATACATGCTTTTCACACAAAATCTGTTGGCCCTGTAACTATATTTTTCCTTTTCTTTTTTTTTTTTTTTTAATTCCCCTATTAAAAGCCGACTGGGTATTTTCCATTTTCTTAACGTGCAGCATATTATAGTGGGGGAGAGAAAGTATGTTTTGACAGTTAATCTTGTGTAAAAGGACTCAAATAATGCTTTCAGCTTCATCAGTGTAAATCCTGATTAATTCAGTCCTAGTTCATTTTGCAATGACATGAGGTTTGTACTGCTGTAACTGAGCCCGAGAGTAGGTGGCAAACATGCAACTCGCAGATCTCTACAGTGTTTAGAGATAGTTTCATTAAAGTAAAATTCTAATTAGGGGCAATAATGTGTATGGAAATGGTGGAAGAAATATGTAGCTTTCAAGCTTGGAAAAGCTCTTGTGTAACAGTCTCTGTTATTTAAAGTAGCCAGGAGGTAAGATGCAGTTCGGTGGGAATCATGCAGAAATGCACGTGAAGTGGGACAGTGAGATGGAGCTCAGGCCGTGAACTGACCACAGAATCAGAAAAACAAAGTCACTTCTACCAAGGGGAAAAGTAAAATCGCACTTCTGCCTGCATTTAAGACCTATCTGTGCAATTTAATGATTGTGTATGTAGCTTGGTAGAAAAGCATTCCATTATATAATGGCAGTGGGAGGAGCACTTTGCAATATCTCTTAAGTACATTGTCTTATTGGAGGAAACTGCCTATCTAAAACCGCATCCATATATATGGTAAAAAGTAGTTTTTACTCTCAGATTGGACACTGATATCCCTCCCTCAATTTTTATTTCTCAGTGTATTTTTTCCTCTCCCTTCTCTTTCAGAGACCCTGCAAACAGCAGTGAATTCCAGTATAAATGGAATATGAGCAAAGCTCGTATTGATATAAGCTTATGAGAACCACATTTCATTTTAGTTAGTGATGTTATTCTAACTGCGAGTGAAAAGCCATGGAGCAGGCCAAAGGCATTTTAGACATCTGTGTGAATTCTTAATTGTTACATGTAACTACAATTAGCTGAAGAACCTGTCTACATATTTAAATTCTTTTTACTTCTCTGAGGTTTTTGACAGATAGAGAGGGCTGTTCACAAGAAGTAATATGCAACTGAGTTTTATTTGCAAATATGCATTGCATGAACATTATCTAATACAGCATTGAACACATACTGTTCAGTAATAATTAGTAAAGGATGTTGTATGAGCCGAAAAGCTTCATACTTTAGAAATGTTCTTTGATTCCTTGTAATGTAAGTCACACCAGGGATTCAATTTCCTTAAGTTACACACTAAAATGTATGAAGAGTCACATTTTTTTTCTTCTAAATGTGTGAGTATATATAAAATGTAACTCCTTCAATAAGATTGCAATGATCATTTTCTCTTCTCCATTAAGAGATGGCACTAGATGTATTCTCAAAGAATAGCTTAACTTGTTAATTGAGTCAACATATAAAACCACCATGCTATATGGATGTCAGAAAGCAGTAGTTTGAATACAGAAATTTGTCACCTAGGAATGTCTAGACTGTATATTAGGTTTCCATTAAGTTAGAGTGGGTTAGAAAAAAAAAATTAAGGTTTAGAAATTCATAGTGGAAGTTACTGAGCTTACAACATCAATTTGCAACGCTATGCCCTCAAGTAATCAATGCAAGTTCAAACAAATAACAGTGCTGCTATGACTTTCCCAATAGACAGCACTGCTGGAAATTCTTCCTATACTTAATAAGTAAATGGGCTTTCCTGGGAGCAAAACAAAGGGTCTGACGTGTTGTCTCACATCAAGCAGCAGCGGTACAAGATGTTTTTTCAGTTTGGCTTTTATGAACATAATAACAGCTTGGGATTGCATATTGCAAAGTATTGCTGCAAAAAGTAGTGCAGGAGTTTCTTGGTAACCTGGGTCCGTTGATCCCCTTGCTTTCCTAGCATAAAGACACCTTTAATTTTTGCCAGTGCAATTAGAACTTGTCATTGGGATCTAGGCAGTGCTGTCGGACTGTTCACATTTTAATCGTGAGAAGACAGAGACTTGGCTCTTTCTATAGGAACCAAACAAGCTGACTGCACTTATTGGTACACTCTTGGATGCACCATGATGCTCTTCGTTGTCTCTAAAATCAATCTTCCAGATGAACCGGGCAAAGATTCTCCTACAGTGCCAAGTTTTGTCAGGCCTGTACTTTTATTTGGAAGTTGTTAATATAGTGGATTTTCTCAATGTAAGGGAAAAAAAAATGAGAAAGCAGTGCAGGATGGCTGGAAAACCTGCAGCCTCAGAGTCATTTTAATCCCTGTGTGTCTCCCACTGCCCCCCCTCAGCTACAAGTGGGTCCCTGTGGGGCTGGGGTGGTGGGTGCTGGCCTGGGGCTGCCACCCTCCCTCCCTCTGCAGAAGCAGAGCCAGGAGCTCCCAGGCTGAGCTCCTCGGATGTGTATTGGCAGCTGTTTCGGGGCAGACACAGGGTCCTTTAACAACTGCACATAATTCAGATGACTGCTCTGGAGATGTTACCGTCTCAATTAATGAGTTTGCTTTTAGCCAATTGATAATTGAATCAAAATGTAAGAGAGAGTAAATAGTATGTGCTTATATGTGCTTCTGCTGTGCTGGGTTTTTTAATAAGGTGAACTTCTTGCAATTTCGGTGAAACTCAGAAATACTTACATTACCATTATAATGCTCAGTTTTGTGTGTGGTCACATTACAATAATGACAACTCGGCTACAAAGACAGCACAGTGCAGCAACTGTCCTGTTACTAGTGCTAGGAAAAGCTAATGGAAAAGTAGCTGCAAGGAACATTAAAATATTGGAAACGTTATTTCCAAGTGCAGAGAGTCTGCTGGGGAAGAGGGAGAGAGGAGGAGGACAATGTTTCTCCTAAAATAGGAGCCTGATTCAACAAGGTACTTAAATATAAATATAAATGACTACTGCTGATTTCAATGAAGATGAAAAAGGGCATCATCAGCTTATATTTCACCGTAGGCTTACATTGTATACAATTTCTTTAGTGGCCTAAGATATTTCTACAACTAAAATTTCCATTGAAAATGGATGCTTCAAAATAAATAGACTTAACTTTCTTAGTACTTGTAAACTCAGAAATTCACAAGTAACCACTGAAAAATGTAAAAGGCTAAAGAAATGTGGAGTATCTCTGCTAGTAAAAATTTCAGCCCAAATGAAATTTGTGGGAAACTGGGTGACTGTAAAGAATAGGCTTGGCTATGGCAGGGTGTGCAAATAAAATGACAATGTAATGTGAAGTTTTGATCACAAATCAATCGGAGTAAACAGGAACAAACTATAGTTTTTAAAATTGTGCTACGTTCATTTGAGAGCAGTGCTAAGGAAGTCAAAATTCCCCCATTAATTCTCCCTGAAATTATGATGGCTATGGCATGTAGGTGAACTTTGGAGGGCAATTGGCATTATCTACGTAAGTTCCAGGAAGGGAGATCATAAAATGAAGTTCCGTTTAGTGATACCTGTCTTGGTGTAATCCCTGGGACAGGCTGTTTATTAGGAATATTATTTTCTTTAACAACTTTCTCTCCCATCCTCAGTGATTGATATTGTTCCAGTGAGGAAATGTGGTGGCTTTCAGAACAGCAACAGCAGAGCTGGTGATATTTACTGACTGTGATGGAGTAGAAGCTGGCTCATTCTTGGTGTGTTCTCTGTCTGGGCTTTGTCAATATTCACTTTCTGCACCTATTTCATAATAATACCATTGATTTATTGCTTAAATCACAAGAGTCAAAAGAACTGAATTGTGCATCAGAGCTTTTCCCACTAGCTGGTGAGTGTTCTGATTAATCTTCCATTTTCTATCGTCATAAAATGGAAATTACTTGTCAAAAAAACCCTTTTCCCAAATGGCCCCTGAATTTGAAGCTAGTACATTTTCATATATCTTAAATAGTTTATAATTTTATCTTGTAACAAATTCTAGTTAAAACTATGGCTTTTTTTTTAATTTTGAGTGAATGAATATTAATATCCAGTAGGAACAGCATCCATAGCTGAGTTAAATAAAAGCAATAGAAAGTCACCCGAGTTTTTGTCACGTTGAATAACACAGAGCTTCCCAAGAGCAGAACTGTGGAGAAGACTAGCAAGTGTCCACTCATGTAAATGTAGAACATACTTGGTTTTTTGAGAGTCCTTAGCTCTGATTGCTGAGAAATTGGGATAATTCAGTGCAGCAAAACGAAGTCTTTTTTGTAATCAAGACTTACTTGGATTTTTCAGTTTTTCCCATTCGCCACTTGAAATTTCCTGTGTCTTGTAACCATTTAACAATATGTTACTAACCATCCATTATGTCCTGCCTTATTCTCTTTTAGATGAAAGAGACATGTAAAAAAAGAATTCGCCAACCCCTGTGACTGAATTTGAGCGATAATGTCAATGGAATTAACACATTGCCATTGTTGAATGGTCTCCTGTGGCTATATAAACATCAAGGTAACACATTTCCAAAGCAGCAGACATTACTGCTGTGATACTGTTGTTTTGAAAATATTTTTTTGCTGCTGAAATACTGATGTAGATTTAGTATTTTGCCTGGTGGAGGATGATGTTAAAACAAAAACAAAAAAAAAAAGAAAAGGTTGATTTTTCTGCTTTTATTTTTGCTGAATTCTGCTTTATTTGCTGGAGAAAATCTATTACATTGTTTGACTAAGCATGGAATAAGAGTGCAAGTACTTTGAGGTTTATTTAAGATTTATTGGCAAATACATTTAAACGATAGCTCTCTTATGGGACTAATTCCATTTCTGAAGAAGACCACCTGAAAAATTTGGGGCAGAACTGTCATCAGGAAACCCAGGATTCTTCAGCTTGGAAGGGGTTGCTCAAGAAATAATTGTCTCCCACACTGGCTTCAGCCATTAGCATAACTTTCATCTCTGCGAACAGAAATAGACTGAGACTTAAATACCTTTGGTATGTTTCTGAGTAGAATGCAAGATGCAAGTTTCAGTTTTAACTCTGAGGATGGCAAACAAATCGTGAGGCCAGGCTAGTCAGAAAACTTTTTAACTGGGATTATACCACTGTAGGCTCATTGTCACTGGCTCACCAAATGCGAGAGAAATAACTAACGTGGATGTTGCACAGAAAGCGTTTGTAATTCCTTGTATCACAAGATCATTGACAATGGCTGCACTAGAGGAGCCAGAGCTGGTTGGTTAGGACATGCAGGTAACAGTAATGACTTCCTTTATTATGAGTTTCCTGATCCCAGTTGCATATAGAAAAAGAATGTGTATTTCTGCAAGTATATTTTGGTTTGACTTCAGGCAAGAAAAAATTCAGGCAGTAAGTGCTAAGCCAGAAGCCAACAAGTTCTCTTCCTAAATACCCCTTGTTTTACTTCTCTACAGTCACCTTTAAACAATGAGTCAATAGGTTTGCTGTATTTCTACTAATCAGAGACCATAACTCAAGTATCAAAAGGTGGGAAGTTAATCTTAAGGTTGACCTCACCAGGCAAAGACAGACATATCCCTCTCCAGAGTCCATGAGACATACCCACTGCCTCTACAAGAGCTAAATCAGTTCTGGAAAAAAGGACTTCAGTTTGCAAAGCTGAATCTGGTGCTTTCATGAATGTTAGGGCTGAAACAGAAGAGGTGCAGGTATTGTTGTTTGTTACAAGAGCATCCCTGGGTTGGATTCCTCAAAGGAGAAGACTTTTCAGCAGGGGGAATGTTCAGTTTCTGGACTGCTTTTGGGTAACAAAGGATAGAAAAGAAAGTTGTGATGGAAGGAGGGAAGAGCTGCCCATGGCAGGAGTTTGTCAGGACATGGAGAATGACTTGGTGAATCATGAACACTCTGCATGAGTTAAATAAACTAAGTGGACATGGTTTGTGTGAACTGATGTCCTTTTTCTCCCTTGAGGGCTGTTTGAAGGTCTCTGAAAGCAGAGAGGAGAACAGCTAGTAAACTTTGTGCTTCAGAATTGCAGAAAAACTGCTTCTTTCATCCATGGATCAATCTTTTGTCAGCCCTGACAAAATGGCTGATGGCTTTAGTGTATCTCCACTGTCACCCAAAGGCACTTCTTGGGAAATGAAACCCAGTGGCTCAATAACTTGACACTTTTCCCATCACTCTGGCCTAGGCTTAGGAGTAGGGAAGAAGAGTGCTCTACCAGGCTCAGCAATATTTAGATTTCAGTCATGCCTCCCTTGGGAGTCAATAGCTGGTCTTTTGTGAATTATGATGTATGAAAATACAGGATTTTATTTTTGTAAATCCTCAGCTGGGTACAAAAGCTGATGGCAGGACCCCTGAGCCCAGCAAGAGGATACCAATGGCAGATGCATGCACAGTTCATTAGGTTATTTTTTTTTCTTCACTGTGTCTTACCTTGCTTTTTTTCCCTTCTTTCTGCCCTCACTTTTCCATATATTTTTTCCCTACCGACCCACTTTTTCAAGTAAGAGACCACTTTTCTGAAGAATAGGAGTTATGGAGCCCTTCTGCACTTATTCTCTCGGGTTCTTCAGGAAACCTGTCTGCAGACAGCTCACAGTACCAGTGCCAAAACAGGCTCCAGCCTTGCAATAGCAGCCGCTTTGGCCAGCAGCAAATAACACCAGTGACAACATCAGGTAGGAGAAAGTGGTCTATCATCTGAGTCACCTAATATCTCACGATTTTATCACCTCAGACTGCAGTAAAGTAACTGTGTATATATATATATATATACTGTGAGACCTAAACATCTAGCAAAAATCTTATGAGGAAAATTCAGCATGATTGCCGTAGTTTATTTCCTGTTAATTGACACTAGGTCTCCATTGTCAAAATTCTGAACAAAAGGCAGACCTAACCTTTGCTTAGGGTGGTTGTTGAAGTTCAAACTTGAGTGCGAAAGATTCTTTCTTTTTTGCATTTCACTTGATTTGCACTTTGACTCCCTTCTGGATGATCAGTGTTTCAGCTCTGGAGCGGTCTTTACCAGTTTGTTTTACAGCAGAGTAACAGAAAGAAGCCCTGCCACTTACCTGCTCACCTATATGCTGTTTTCATATATGCATCCTATGGTTATATTTGGTTGGAAACAAAAGCATCACACTTACTGCAGAAAACCATATGAGCAATCTCTATTTTGTAGCCTCCTTAATAATACCATGGCTTTTATAGGTGGATTATGGCTGAACATCACTGTCTTCAAAAGAAAAGTTTAAGTGATACTAAACAACTCTTAGGGGAAAATCTGCAGGCGGAGACAAGGAACTGCAGAAGTCAGCAGTTCCTCCCTTGAATAACTCCTTGACTGTATGATGTGAAGGGAAGAGAATTTCCATCCTTGAGAGGAAATACAAGACAAAGAGGTCAAAAAGACGTAATGGGGGACCACAAATGGGCTTAGATTTCAAATTTTTGCCTCAGGTTTCTGTTAATCTAATCCAATCTTCCCAAACTGCTGTCATAACTTCTCTACTCTGTCCTGTAGAACACGAGCACTCTTTATTTCCAGTTGGCTCCTTCTAGACAGTGAGTAGTTATTTGAAAATGAAGTCGAATACTAGCAATTTCTCCAAAACCATAGCTGACTGCAGGGATGCAAACAGGTTTGATACCATTGTCCAGTCCTCCTGATTGTTTATCTTGTCTCTGGCTCCAGTTCATTTTGCACTTGGTGCACAAACACCAGCCCAGGTTTCATGTGGTGCTGACCAGTGTGGATGCCTGCACCTTACCCTGGAGCATGGTAGCTGCGTTTTCATTCCTACAAGTGATTCTTATGGCTGTGACAGCCTATCACAATTCCAGGGTGACTTTTTAATCTCTTTTTCTCACACCATCACTCTTTCAGTTTGCATGCCACAAAGGAATGTCTCTCAACACAAGATGTGCATAAGCAGGGTGAGAGAGATGGGCAGAACTCAGACTCTAACACTGTTAAGTTAGAGTACATACAATTTAAGTTAATTAGTTTAAGTTAGAGTGTATATACAATTAGTATAATTGATCATTTTTCGTACTTTGGACATAATAAAACCTCCTAAAATTCTGCAATGGAATTTTGCCACAGCTTTGTCCAGTTGGAAGCCTTTGAAACCTCAAACCATTGTGGTGAGATATTCCCCAGAGTGAAGCAGTATTCTCAACATTTCTTCTTCGGAGATTGCATCAGGTTACCTTTTGATCACCCAGGATTCATATGGCAGGAACATCATGGAGAGACAGAAAATGAAACGCTGAATTGTCCTGTCTCTATCAAGTGTATGTGAAACGTGTCTAAAGACTTGCTTGATCTTGCTGCCTGTTTTTCCCCCCCAATAATTTTTTTAACCCAGTCTCCTGGTTTCAGCCCAACTTGGCAGAAGTGTAGAAGTCACACAAATGTGTTAGGTCCTATAGATTTCCTGAAAATGCTCTTTCTGAGGGGATGGCTGCAACGTGAGTTACCGTAATCGTAGACAGTGGAGAATCCAAACAGGAAAGCTCATTTTTAAATGCTTCAGTTATGAGAAAAGCATCAGTCGAAGCCCAGGGTGGGCCACAGGGTACATGTAGCAATGCACACGTGAGTATTCCTTGTACCCTGTGATAATCTGCCTGGTTTGGGTTTTTAGTTATATAAAAGGAAGGAACTGAGCAGCACCAAGCCAGCAAAGCTGGCAGCAAGGAGAAGCAGTGCTATGAGCTCCTTGGTGGTGAGTCCGTACCTCCATTGCAGGCAGACTGAACTCTCTCCTAATCTGACCTGGCAGTAGCTCCCTGCAGAAGCTTAAACCAGTGACTCAGTATTAAGGGGAGGCAAAACCAGTGAACTCATTATTGATAAGCATCTAACCTGTGCTCAGAAGGAATGCTTGCTCTCAAATGTGACTTCTGCGTGCTCCTCAGCACTCTTCTTAGCAGAATTTAAATATTTCTGTTGAATTTACATTATATTGTTGTTTGTGTCTACATTTGGTTGGCAGGCATGGCTTGGGTTGTAAACTGTCAGTCATTTAAAAACAGTTTTGCCATCACAAAACCAAGTATTGTGTTTTTAAGAATGGTACCTATTATGTGTGTGTTAGAGATTGCTAGGTTAGAGGGGAGAAGAAATCTAAGTCATTTATGACTAAGCAGATGAAATCCAGTATTTTCAGTATAATGCCATCATTGCACACCTCTGTTTCCTCAGTCCAAGTGGAACTTGTCTGTAGAACTGTTCGGAGAGCTCAAAGCCATGGGTCATCCCTTGGGTTTCTACAGGAATTGCAACCAATGCACTTAAATCATTCAAGTGCCTGATGTTCTCAACAACTTAAAAGCATTTGTCCACTATAGTAGGGCTAATTTTTAATTTATTTTTCTAAACACATCTATCCAAAATGATGCTAGGCTTTTATATTCACAGCAGGGAGCGTTGTGAGGTTTAAATATCCCTTTAATCACTAAGGATGTAATAAAAACAAGAATTGTTCTTTGAGCTGCAGAGTGTTACCCAGGGAAAAATCTACTCTGGAGCTTACAAATGTGAGCTGAAGAGACAAACTGGGCAATAAAATCCACAACTACGGACCAAACCGGCTAAAAGTTGGTCTGTAGCTGCCCATCAGGAGCTGAGACTCGGAGGGGGGAAAAGGCCATTCAGCACCTCTAGAGCCATAAGAGCCAGGTCATAAACATTTCACAATCTGCTGGGTAGGGGGAGGGAGCCGTGGGGCTGTGATCCTGCCTGGAGTTTGTACCCCTGGCCCGGGACTGCAACAAAGAATGTGTATGAGGAATTTGCCAAAATGAGAAGAATGGAGGCAAAAAATCTAGACAGATTAGGGATTGCAGGTAGCTGTGATTATGTCCGTTCAAGTACGTTCATGACAGCTTCATCCCGCTGCAGACTTGAGGAATCCATGAAATCTGACAGGTGCCTTTTTCTATTATCAGTGATGTTGAAGAATTCTTACCTGAATATTGTTACTGTGGACACCAGTATCATTTTCCTGCCAGGTGGTGAATGCGTTGGATGAGAAAAAGTATTCCTCAGTGTTTAATCCAAGGACTTTCTGCTTGAAATTATGTATTTCCAGCTCTTTGTTTCCTGCAGATTATGTATGTCCCATCATAATGCTCTATATCAGCTTTCAAAAACTGTCTTGCAGGATGTACTGCGTGAATCTCTCTTGGCGTTCATTTTGGTTTTATGGGAGATCCTATAAATAGCTCAGCTGAGACTCTACAGGTTAGTTAGAGATCCTGTGTGTTCGAGTCCCTTCTTCCTATGAGACATGTGCACAGTTGTATGTACCTATGGCTATATAACTTTCATAGTTCTTTTTTAGAGAAATGATAAATTGTAATGTAAATGGGGAAAAAAAAAAAGCAGTAATAAAACCTTAGTAAAATGAAACATGATTTATTGTAGAATGATCTGAATCCAATTCTGCTACATATGATTTAATTTATCTGTTCTGTCATGCTTTCTGGTATTGTTAATTATCTTCCTCAAAAAGTTCTTCAGAGTCAATAGTGATATTGGAGGATCAGAGCTCTACTCAGCTCTGTAGAGCTCACAACAGATTTTATTTTTAAATTCCAAAAGCTTTAAATCTTAACAATTTTCATTTGCTCTTTGAAGATAGTTCCTTTGATTGGGAATTATACTGTTTATTGATTTCCTGTTTTGATTAGAACTTCACTGTAATGAACAGTATATGGAAATTTCCTTATGAAATTGATAGAATAAATCTGTGTTGGCAAAACAAAGTGACTTGCAAACCAACTTGCATGATTGAAGCCTGGCTTTTTATCTGTTGGTTTTGTGGCTTTGCAAATGCTTGTGCGCCAACGAAAAAGATCTTTTGCAGAAACCAAACTAGCATGACAGTGTGTCTGCGAGTCCAAAAAGTTTCAATACGAGCTTCAGGGTTTGGGCTGCTGCTTTTTCCTGAAAAGATGGGCTTTTTAACTGAGATTGCTGAAGCACTGTCAGCTGGGCTTCCATTCAGCTAAATCCATTCTGTTCAGGATTTTTTTTCTGGGCTCAATTCACGGTTAAGTAAACTGCCAGCAATTTTTAAGCTCTGCATGATGCTTCTCTTTGCATATGAGTGTGCGTGCATGTGTATAAATATAAAAGCGTATGGATGTTAAGCAGAGCTGCTTGCTGCCTGTTTCCTAGGGCTGATCCTTTACGGCTGCTGCTGGAGACCGGTGGCTCGGGGCAGGGTTGCTTGTCCCCAGGTGCGGGGAGGAAGAGAGCCTTCCCCGGGCTGGAGAGGGGAGGCAGTGATTGCAGCGCGGTGCCTGTTGGCCGGTCCCGGCGCTGTGCTGCAAAGCTGTTGTTGCTGCTGTAAAGTCCTTTCAGTATGTATTTTTTGTGGATTTGAGTGGGACAGAGCGCTGAGCTGTGTCTGGGAAACACAATGGGTTGACAGGAAAACAGTGCACCTAACATCAGGAGTCTGTGAAAACTTGAAAGGGCTCTAGACAGAAATATTTTGCATTTGACTCTGGACTGTAGCCTTTGAGGCCAAACACAGCCTTCGGTGTTAAGTGGCTGCTAAGTATTTCCCTTCTTGTCTCAATGCTAACTAACTGCTGGGAGAAGGGTGCATATTCCAGGAGGGCTGGGGAGGGCGGATATGATAAATGGGAGACAGGAGAGCATCCTCTCTTTAGTTGAGGAGCACAGCTTTGTGGCCAGATACCTCAATCCACAAACCTGCAAGAGGAAAAGCCTTGTGTTAAACTTAGAATGTACAACTTTTCATTTACATGAGCCACTTTCACACGTTCCCTTCCAAAACAGATACAGCCTCCTCTAGGGTGGGTGCAGGCATGTGGCTGCTCCCTGCAGCGCGCTGCGCCTCAGCCCAAGGATCCTGTTGGGAATTAGCGTTGAGCTGTTACCAACAGGCCCTCTCCAACCTACTGGTTTCTTTTGCCAAATGTGATTTTTTTTTTTAATTTTTTTCTTTCTTTCTGAGAGCACAGGGAAGATTTGGGGGTGATACAATGTGGGGCTCAGCATGGGGCTTTCAGCCCTGCAGAGGTCTGCCTTCTGCAGGGCCCCTTGCAGGAGACCCAGGGTAGGAACGCCTACATGGCAATGTACATACATGTAACATGCCTGAAGACAGCAGCCAACTTTTCCCAGGAAAGCAATCAAACCCAGCTGAAAAAAGGAGGGTATGGAAAAGCATTTCCCACCATCAGAAGAAAATGCTGTGTTATGTGAGCTGCTGTAAGGAGCTGGGAAGAAACCATTCCTTACGCTGCCACATGATAGGGAATTACATGTAGTACTTCTCAGAGTATCTCAAAACATTTTGGAAGCTTTTACCATCCCTGTAGCCGCCCACAGAGACTTGCTCACAAAACTGCCCAAATTCAGGCAGTGCCTGAGCTGCTGGAGCTCAGCTGCTCTGTCCTGACAGACCCTGCTCCCCTCACTCAGTAAGCTCAGTGCCGTCCGAGGAATTGCACTTGTATTTCTTTTTTTTTTTCTGTATGAGACATCGGTCACTAGCAAGGAGGAGTCACATGCCTTGAGGCTGGCACAGCTGTAGGAGCAATAGTTTCATCAGGCTTTTTCTCTGGAAAAACACTTTTCCCCATGGCCCTATGTGCATAATCAGGCCCCATTTGCTCCACAAAAAGCTGAGCCTATATTTAAGGGGCAGATTCATGTATTCTGAAGCTGTGTGGAGAGTCTGAGGCCAATTCTGTTTTTAATTAAGTATGAAAATAAATAGCTATCAGTGTAGGGCTATCTGTTTATTTCGTATTGGATCCTGTTAATGACACACTGTCCTTCCATGTTTTCAGTATTCATCCTGTGCAGATGGCAGAGTGTCCCTCATAAAGAGTTGCCAAGATGCTCCGGGACTGTGGCCTTCATGTGCCAGGTGGGAATCTCTAAATGTGTCACATTTAAATGGCAGTAAGGCTGTCTTCATGTTTCAGAGGAGAGTATTTATTAAATACCGTTTACAATTCTCCATGTTATTTTTTCTCACTTGTGCAAACTTGGAAGGGCAACACTGTTTCACTTAGGCCAGGTTTTATTAAAGCTGATATAATGCTTTCTCACAACCGTGTGCACAGAGGGAAGCCTGCGGGGGTAGGATCGCTGGCTAAAGCCCTGGAGTGCTGCTCCGAGACCGGCTCTTTCAAAAGGTCATTGTTACTAATCTGGATTTCTGTTGCATTTCAGCAGTTTCCCAGACAGTAACTTTATCCCTCACACTTGAGCTTGCTCTCAGGGCAGAATGCTGTCCTGGAAGTTCTGACTGGACAGAGCAGGGGAGGTTTAGATTGGATATTAGGAAAAATTTCTTCACTGGAAGGGTTATCCAGGATTGGAACAGGCTGCCCAGGGAAGTGTTTGAGTCGCTATCCCTGGAGGTATTTAAAAGACTCCATCTAAACTGGATATTGGGAAATGCTGAGGGACATGGTTTAGTGGTAACTTGGCAATGCTAGATAATGGTTGGACTTGATGATCTTAAAGGTCTCTTCCAACTAAAATGATTCTATGATTCTGTGATCCTGCGCAGCCACTTGCAGACTCGGATCTTGCGAGCCAAAACCTCCTGTGAGCTGACAAGCGTAATCTGTTCTCCTGCAGTCTGAGAGCCCCAGTTGCCAGCCAGAGATGGCAAGATGATCACCCCACCCGGGGAGACCTCCCAGTTCAGAAGGTGGGAATGGGGATTGCTATGTGTGCAGAGCAGTTCCTTACAGGGTTCTGCTGAGTGTTAAGGGTTAAAGCTTCACATGGTGAAGAAGTGCCAGAAAACATTTGCCTGACCACAAAACCCAGAGGGAAATGTTTCTTTCTAATCACCTCCTCAAAGAGATGCAAAGCAAAAGCTCTTGGTCTCTGCTTTTGTCATTGCACGTCCCCTCCCTCCTGTGCTGGCCTACCTTCGGCATAGCGGGAGAGCCTACTGTTAGAGCTGGGCACAGTGGGATTTTTACCTGCTGCTGGGAATGAGCTTGGAGCAGAGCTGTGTATGTCACTGACTTACACATGTCAGATCCACTATCTCTCCCATCCCTTTCCACCCCACCAGCCTCCAATTTGCCAGTGAATTGTTAGACACCAGCACATTCACTTCTGGCTTCCCAGCAAACTGCCTGAGGGCACTCCGTGGACAGACAGACGAGGGTAATGTGCTAAATTCCCCCTTTGCTAGTAATGAATTTCCTGGGGATTGCTCCTGTTAGCCACGCTTTCCAGCAATAGTAACAAATTCAGTTGGTTTTTTTTTTTTTTTTTCACTTTTAAAATCTTTCCAGTGCAACTAGAATGGCAGGGAGAAAGCTAGTTGTTAACTAGTCATGGGTAATTAATGACCCCACCTTCTCCATCAATCACCTGGGAAAAGCCAAAAGGATTTGAGTACTTGCGGCAAATGTGCTGTTCTCTAGACGTGCTGATACACAGTGTGCAAATGAAGTGGCAGCAGGAGACCATCTCATCCCCTTTCAGGGAGGAAGCAGTAAGTCATGATACACAACCCACGCTCTTGTCAGGTGAAGAGTCTGAAATTCCCAGTGCTGCTGCTGCTGTTGTGCAGTTTGGTACTGTGTGGGATGTTGATCCATCTTGCTGCTAGCTTGAATATGACCCAATTTTTGTTCTATTTTTCCTTTTCAGATTCTGATTATGGTTGTCTTTTCCACTTTCTACAATTAAAATACTAGCATTAGAAAAATGTGGCACAGAGGGGGCAGATTTGATGCTGGCTTTCCTTTTGTAGCAGCAGAAGAGCATTTCTGCATCCTGTTTTGTTTGGGTGTGGTAGTGGCTGTGCAAGTACAAGCAGAGGAGATTTGACCTTGATACCATTTCCAGCTGATCTTTTCCCTTCCGATTTATTTTTACATGTATGTAATAAATAATCTCCAGTTGGACTACATGTTGATGTTCCTCCACTACATGATAGTCTTCTCTTCAGTGATACTGAGACTCCCCAGCTCTGGATATCCCCAAGTTAGCTGAAGGAGAAGAGCCTGTGGTCTTCTGTGTGATCCGGTAGTTTTAAAGGGATGTCAAGAAGACTGGATGTGGTCCTTCAAGGTACCAGGAGCTAACGGACCGTCTCCTGCTATAAAATCGTCCTGAGGACTTCTCAAACTCTCCAACCCTTTTCTTTTAAACGTCCTTCCTTGCCATACTAAGCATTGGCTTTTCTCTCCCTGCCTACTACTGGGATGCCTAAAATTAAATACACTATTGAAAAAGAGCCAGTCCCTCCTCTGATTAAACTCCTTTGTCCTCTTTGCATGTCCTTGCTTTGTCTCTTCCAAGAGGCAGTAAAAGCCGGACTAAAGGGATGTTGTTCAGTTATAGAGACTGACTAAATAAAGTCAGAACATGTTTTGCTTGTCAGACTGAAAATCGGGTGTCCCAATAACATCACTGACAAAATAATTTAAAAAAATTATTTCACTGGGAGTAAAACTAGACCATGAATTAACTGCAGCCTTATAGCAATGCTCTTTGAAATGAACAGAGCTCCTAAATTTGCTGTGCAGGATCCAGCACTGGCCCATTAAGACTGATATCCTGCTTTTGAGCTCCTCTTTTTGAACATCTTTGACCTTTTTAAATGTTAGTATAGCCATTTCTGTACATGAATGAGTAGAAGTCCCTTCTTCACCAAGGTGCAGTGGCTGTTTTGTGCCCTGAAGCATGAGACTTGATTGCTGTCTCTTAGCACTTGTAAGTACAAAAGCTAATGGCCACACTTGCAGAATAAACTAATTAAGGGAAAATGCTCAAGTCCTTCAGTTTCTGCTCACCCTTCCCTTCAGTGAGAGCAGTGCCATCAACAAGGCCTAAAACCAGTGCCTGATCCACCATGAGACTCTTTGATCACTTGCACTAGCCCTGGAAAGAGCCAGCCAAAGGAGTTTGGGGCCAGTAAAATGCTATGTCAGCATGGCTGCGTCATTAATTGCAACTTTCACTCATAAAGCTCAGCTGAAAGGATACTGCATGTAGAGCAGCCTTGGTTCTGAGCTTCAGAGAAGATGTGATGCGGCGTTGAGGACCTTGCCATAGAAAAACAGCGCAGTAGGAAATTTAACTATGCAGTTAAAGAATCTCTGTGAATGCAGAGATTGGGTAGGTAAGTAATCTTGTATCACCAAATGTGTTTCTGTTAGTGGACAAGACATCTGTTGGTGAATGGATGCTTTCTGCAGCATCCCAGTTGTGAGGACAAATTTCACTGCAGCCTATTATTCACCCACTTGGGAAGGAACAAGCTCGATACAGTCCTGATAGTGATATCAGAAATCAAGAGTAAAATAATTTTGTACTCTGGAGATGAAAATTATATCAAATCCATGGAATAGGCGGAAGGAAATTTTTCCTGCTTGCTGTCTAAGGGTTTTTTTTTTATCTTGTAGGTAAGTCTTCAACTGATGTTTCTGGTTCTTCTATTTGTTTAAAAGTGCGTTAGCAGTAAATCAAGGTGCATTTCCCCTGTAGGGTTTCCTGTATGTCAAAGCCATGTTAATTCTCTTTGATTTTCTTCCCTTAGCCCCAGCCATTGCTGCAGATCCTTCCTCTCTTTGTCCCGTTGGACATCAAAGGATTGCAAGGGGACAGCCCTGGCGAGAAGCTCCTCCCTGCTCATTAGCCTCCATAAAACAGGAACTCACCTTGGCTAGCTGTGCTTGGAGTCCCATCCTCATCCCGGTCACTCTTGACACTGGATCTCAGAAGGGAAGGGCTTTTGCTTGCTTCAGGAAATCAGACCTGCTTTTGAACTGGACTATTTTGGCTTCCCTTGTAAGAACTCTGGTGGTTGTCTCGGCCAGGCAAGCTCCTAGACTCCACGGTACATGGAAAAATGCAAGCTTTACCAGGTAAGTAAAGGACTCTGTACTTTTCCTTACTGTGCAGAAAGATCTTAGCCTTACACCTAGAGCATGCAGTCATTTTAGAAAGACAAGAAGTGCTCCTGAAGGGTTAGCAGCATTTATAGTAACGTGTGTGTGGCTGGAGAGGATTTCAAAAATGTTCGGGTTTTTTTGTAGGAATAGATGAGAAATTGTGGTTTGAGTGTTCTTTGTGAGCCTTGGAAGATCTTTTGTAAGGTAGCGAAGGTTTACTCACAATTGAGCCCAAAACTCCCTTATTCGTATCACCCTGTGCAATGTGATTGTTCACTGAAGGCTGGAGGTGTTATTTATATATTGTCTGCAAAGTACCCTGAGTTCCTTCACTTTGAAGGCCACAGAAGGTTTGGAAATAATTATGTTGCTAATAATAGTTCTGGTACAAACTATCTGGTTTTTCTCTGTTTTTTTATCCACCCTTTGAAAGTATAAACCCCAAGCAGGCATACCCCACCTCTACCAGGTTCATGCCCAGACACAGGATTTTTGTGATTTCCTGAGGGTTTTATTTATGTTTTTCTTCATCAGCCCATCTCATAACATGCTGATAACCTCTTCTGCGTGGGGAGTGATCCGATTGGGCACAATGACAGATATGCATTGGGAAATTAGGTGCCAGTCCAGAGGTGTGACATTTGTCATTATAACTGAACCCAAAATTTAGTCTTGGGCTTTACACTGGAAGGAAACAACTACTTAGGTAGTTTAGGTGTGCGGTTCCACATTCGAGGTGGCTGGGTATTCTCAGCTTCCTTTCTCTACCCCTGCAATGTGCCGTTTCATTCATAAGCAAAATACATGTGCAGTGACTCAGATAATCTTCACTTTCACCCATTGTTTTGAGTTTTTATATAGCGGTGCATACTGTATTGGTCTGATTCATACTGATTTCTGCCACTTCAAGAGAATTTTTACTTGAAAGCAAAAGAGCAACAATGAAAAAATCACAGGCTGTAGTACGGTATTTTATCACATTAAAGATTCCAACTACTGCAGAAGTCACCTCATTTTCTTATTGAGTTGTTTCTGGTGTGTGACCCCACATGGCAGAAATATTCCATGATGACTGGGTGCATTTGGGAGGTGAAGCCATTTCATTTGTAGAAACACCATTCTTTAATTATTGCCAAAAAGCTTCCTGGTTCTGAGAAAAGAGGTTCCCTCCAGATGGTTGTGGTGTTTCTACTGACATTTATAAGATCAGAGAACAGGGAGGGCTTTTTTTTTTTTGGTTGTTGGCGAGATTAATTTTTCAGATAGCTTTGTATATTGACATACATTTCTTCCCTGTGGTCACTGCATAGCTGTTAGTGTTGGACTTCTTCATGCAGAAAATAACAGCAACAAATGTAATAATAACTGATTTTAGTGAAGGTAGGAAGCAAACCTTTTGCCTTGTTGGAGTTCTCACAGTATTGAAAACCCTGTCCCATACTTTGTAGGAACTCTGCAGCAGATTTTCTGGCTTCATAACATTGTCTCAATAAATGACAATTAATTGAGGGACTGCTTTAGGTGGGTGGATTATACTCCAGCATCTTCTATACAGAGAATTTTATCTCCCTGCTAAGCACTACTGAATGGACTCTCATTTCTCTTTCTCTCCTTTCCATCTCCAAGATAGGAAAGCCTGTCTTGTACAACTTATTCTAGATACAGAAACTAAAGAACAAACTGCTCTTATTTGCGTAAGGACTTTAAAATCAAGCATGAAATAGATTGAAGCTCTTAATTTTCAGTGCCTTTATCATAGCAGCTATCGTCCTTTTCAACCTCGTCTTGGCATATATAGTATGTTTTAACATGTACTGCATGTGGTGTTACCACCACAATGGTGATAGTAATAAATACTTTTAAAATAACTTACAACTAAAATTATTGGAAAATATTTAAATCTCCTTCAAGTAATACTTGAAATGAAAAATAAGTTACACAGAAGAGGAAACAACAGAAGTAGAGATTTAACATTTTCAGCTCAGTGCTTGGACACCCTGCGACGAACCTCGTTGTGCTGTAGTTCCAACGTGCTGGTATCTTTGTTGGGGAGACGTGTGTGAGTCTTGGCATTAGTGACAGAGGCACAAACTAAGAGTGGATTCAAAGAGCCTTGCAAGCCAGCCTTTGGCTCTGCAAAGAACATCCAAAATGGATCCTACAAATGGATCCGCCACTGCAGAATCCCGCTGAAGGCGATTGCACAGGACTGTATAGTCAGCTGTGTGGCTCCATTTGCAAGCTCACATCCTTCCTGGGGTCCAGATCCCCACGCAAACTGTTAATGTCCTGTTTTTCAGCCTCAGAAAGTGCACACAAAACCTGCAGGGTGAAAGACATTAACTAAATTTTAAAATCTTTGCTGTGATGTTTACTGTATGTGCAGCTCTTTTTCCCTGTCTCCTGTAGCATCTCGCTCATACAGGTGCATTGTGGGCTCATTATGTTAAAACCCAGATTATAGCATCTGCCTTTGATTTTTAATTCAGTATTGAACCCCTTTCACTTCAATTCCTCTTCATTTCATTGGAAGTCTCCCCTCAATAAGGACTCCTGAGATCTGCCTTGTAGCCTCATTTAATGGCATTGGAATTTGCTTACAAAAATGTTAATTGTAAAATTCATTTGGGGAAGGAGTGAGCATCTGTCTAGCTAATCAAAATCTGTTTGCATGTATTTGTGACTGGATGACTCCTGTGGGAAATCAGCCCAATTTTATTGTAACTCCTTTTGATACATGTGCTGCACTGAGCTACCGAATGCATCGGCTCATGGCAGCTTTCATGTCTCTGCAAGAGGATATGGGGGAAGCTTTAGTAAGAAGATGTTAACAGGCTAATCTTAGTGAGCAAACTAGGTGTCACTTCTTAGCCAGTTCATTAATGTTGGATCAAAGCAGAAAAAAGGGTTGAGGATATATTTTTTTTTTAAATGCCTAAAGACCTTTACAAACTGACAAAATTATGTTTGAATGTTTTTTACTTCCTAGTACTGGGGGAAGAACCTCTTAGACTTGCATTGGGTTGTTTTTGTGGAAAGATGTCGCTTTCTGAAAGAAGCTGATTTCTCTGGAAATAGTTGTCTACTTTTCATGCTTGTTTTTTTGAAGATGTTACTCAGGAAAGCTGTAACAAGGTGGAAATTCCCTTATTTCTGATATGCTGTGAATAAGACCTGATCAGGCTGAGAGGCAGAAAAATCTCCCTTGCGAACAAAGCCGTGTGTGGCTGGTAACACATCACCCAGCAGAAGTGTCCTGCTGGGGCTGAGCTGGGGACAGCACTGCTGCGTGGGGGCCCCCCGAGTTGGGCAGGCTTCTCCGTACCTCCTTCAGACCACAGGGCAATGTTAGTAAAGCCTTGCTGGGTATGAAGTCAGGCCACCAGTAGCTATGCCAGGTCACGTTTTTGACCTAAAATGGAACTGTTTGTTTTCTTTTTTTTTGCCTGGGCTTTTCAGTATGGCAGCAGCAGTCTTGTGTTACAGGATAGTTCAGACCGCCTATAGGAGGTTTTTAATCCAAACAGCTTTACAGAGGTGCTACGCCAAAGATAGTTCCTCCAGAACAGTTTGCCTCTCCTCTTCCCCAAGACCGTAGTTAGTCCTCTAACTGCCTGTAATAGAAAGTGCAGGCATCTTGCAAGCAGCTCCTCTGATCCGTCATGGCGTGTTACTGAAGAGGCACCTTTCACCGCCGTCACAGGCTCCTCGATCATCTCCATCTCCAAGTCTAGTTCAGACCAG
>JAOXNO010000006.1:8132790-8149402 GCA_028565335.1 Limnodromus scolopaceus | reverse complement strand
GTGTTACTGAAGAGGCACCTTTCACCGCCGTCACAGGCTCCTCGATCATCTCCATCTCCAAGTCTAGTTCAGACCAGTTGTCCTCTTTTCAGAATATTCCATGATCTGGCTCTCACCTCCCTTTCTTGCCCTCACTTGGATTTAGGTCTCCTGTTTTGTCCCTTCTTTGTCCTCTGAAGAGATTTTTCACCTCTGCTACCACCTACTTGTCATTTTCTCCCATTACCCATTGGTACACTCAAAATCTTTCCGATCCCTTCGGCTTTCATTTTATTCTCTCAGTTAAGTGTTTTGTGTAACACTGATCATACCAGGACAGGAATGAAAGTGGATGGTGGCTACCTGCCAGTATGAGTTTTGTCTCTACAAAGGAACTTAACAGCTAAAAAGAAACCTGTTGGAAAAGCCTTTATGCCTTCTGAGGCATAAGTAAGAAAAGTAAGTAGCTACTACTACTATAACTAAGCAACAAAAAGCCTTTGAAGGAAAATAGTGGGTTTTCTTTAGGAGGTGTATTGTGGCACAGACTCCCTAGTGCTCAGCAGCACCTTCATGGGACCTTCATGGGTGAAATCACGGCATTCAGCTCCCTGAGCTGAACCAGCGCTGTGCTCTGCACGGTGGTTTGGGGCTGAGACGGGCCATGGGCAGACGGGAGGAGTGACAGCCAGATGTAGGGACCCCGTCTGTTACAACGGCATGTGAAATTCATTAGCACTGGAGGGTAACGGGAGGGCTGGTGTGGGTGCTGCATCTCAGGGCCCCGTCTCAGAGCAGGAGAGGCAGCTTCACGCTGGCTCCCCTCCTGGCTGTCTGAAGTTACTGTTTTCTCTCTCTCCTGGTAGACGTGAAAGCGCCGTGTGAGGCACTTCCTTCCCCAAGCCTGGAGCCCTACCCGCAGAGCTCCATTGTGGTCACCCTGGAGGACATGGGTCTCTGGATGAAGTTTCATCAGATAGGAACCGAGATGATCATCACCAAATCTGGCAGGTGAGGGGAGCCCACTCCACACCTCTCCAAGCAGTTAACAAAATCTCTGAGACCTCATTTTTTGAATGGTGGTCGTTAAACTAGTTTTTTAGCCAATTATGCATATTTCCCTGCCTCTGGCAGAAGAATTACACTTTCAGGACGTAGTAGAAGTCCAAACTGTGAAGTGCAAAAGGTCACTGTGGGGCCAACGTGCTGAGAAATCTTCTGTACCCTTATCTCAGCACTTAACACTGATGTTCTTCCTGTTGCTGTGAGGTTGCTCTGTAAAGTGCCCTGGGCTTCCTTTACCTCGGTCACAGGCAGCAGCAGTTGGGCAGTAAATACCTGGTTTTGAGTCTGCATTTGCAGACGAGAACATGGCGTAGAATAGTAATGATCTGTGCGTGCAGACTACTCTGAAGTTTAAATGAGTCATGCACTGTGGAGCTTGCAGTGAAAGAATATGAAATTGTAATGTATTATGTCAAAGCTGCTGTGAGCTGAAATAATCCCTTTGGGTAGGGAGGTAGGTGTCAAAGCTTTTTTGCAGAGTCAGAAGATGAAAGTGGTGGCAGGGAGTACTGGAACGGAAAGCTAGATGAGCTCTTAGATGAGAGCACGTTTTCTACCTACGCTAGAAAATGCTCTAATCTATCCTCCAGGTCTGCGATAGCTGCAGAAGGCTAGGAACTACGTGCAAATTCCAAATATTTTCTTTTAAGTTTCCCACTGTTGTGTTACAGAAATCAGAAGAACAAAGGCAGTAACAGTGTCAGGCCACCAGTGACTGCTGCCCTGTTAGTGCCTATTCCACATAAACCCTTAGGATTAGACAATACATCAGGAAAATGGTAAAAACGTGCAATAGCTGGCCTGTAGAAATACTGCTACCAGAACATTGCACACTAGTGAGTAAACATTACCTGCGGCTTGATGATTAGACAGTATCCACTTTATAGAGAAACCCTTATACTGTATATTTCATTTCTCCTTCAGACGAATGTTTCCACAATGCAAAATCAAAGTCTCTGGCTTAATCCCATATGCCAAGTACCTCATGCTGGTAGATTTTGTGCCAATGGACAACTTCAGGTACAAGGTAAGTACTTTAAATAATAGAAGTTATGCTGTCCTTCCATCTTCATTTGAAATAGATTAATCTTTATGCTTCACTGGCCAGACTGATAAATAAATTGTCTTTGGACAAAGTTCAGAAGTAATTGGTGGATTTTATGCCTCTCTGGAGTTATTTGTCAGTTTTGCTCAGGGAGCAGCTGGAAAGGTAACTAATTTTTATTGTAAGCAGTACAGTTTTAATCATGATTAACGTCAGACTTCTCTGACAGCCGTTGAGAGAAAGGGAGGAAAAATGAGGCCTAAACTTGGAGCTATTTTGGTAACATGATCATGGCTTATAAGAGAGAAACTGCTTCTTGTCAGGACTGTGCTTAAGAGGAGTCCACTAAATAAACAGTGAAGCAAAGTTGCTGGAGTTTTCCTATAATGAAAGTTTTTTTTTTTTTTTAAACTCTAGATTTCTTGTCTTTCCCTTCACAGTGGAACAAAGATCAGTGGGAAGTTGCTGGAAAAGCAGAGCCCCAGCTCCCTTGTCGCACCTACGTCCACCCAGATTCCCCAGCTCCTGGCAGCCACTGGATGAAGGAACCCGTCTCCTTCCAAAAACTGAAGCTCACCAACAACACTCTGGACCAACACGGGCATGTAGGTTGTAGCTGGCCTTTGTGTTGTGCTCTCTCGGAATTCATTGCAGATGGATGTTAAGGGAAATAAGTGAGATTTGTGAGAAATTAGATCACGTGGAAATTAAAGCCCACGCAAGTGCCCTCTCTCCCTTCCTCAGCCCAGCTCTTGTGCTCTTTTAACTCCCTGCAAGGGAAGGCTTTAGTCCGTACTGCCACCATAGAGGCATGGTGGAGACACCAGTCCCAGCCAGGCATCCTTAGTTTGAAATGGATGTCCTGGGAGTCTCCACAGGAGACTTTGCAGAGCGTGTTAGCAGTGGTTGCACATGGAAAACTTTCTCCTTTGTCTGTCTCTGTGCCAGATCATCCTCCACTCCATGCACCGTTACAAGCCTCGCTTCCACATTGTGCAGGCAGATGACCTCTTCAGTGTCCGCTGGAGCATCTTCCAAGTCTTCAGCTTCCCTGAGACTGTCTTCACTTCTGTTACTGCCTACCAGAATGAGCAGGTATAGTGGGCAGGTGCTGCTCTTGGACATGTTGCTAAATACTCTTAGATATCTTGCAGAGGAAGGTGTCTCCTTCCAAGCTGGTCACCCTGGGTGCTTCTGATGGGCAGTGGAAAGAAATAGGCACATTATAGTTCCTATGGAAAACACCTACTGTGAGATGAAGCGAATAATGCACCTTAATTGTATTAAGTGTGCTGTCAGTGACTAATGGAATCCTAAATGCAGTAAAAAGTATGGGCAAATGCCGGATAGTAGGTACTGACCCTGCCTACTTCTCTAGTCAGATGAATCCTACCCAAATTCCTGCTGACTCTGGCAAAGTCACTTCTCTCTGTATGTCAGTTCCTAATCAATAATGGGAGCTGCTGTGAGAGCTCAGATACTGTGGCGAGGGCATGCCCAAAACCCTCAGATAAGCTGTTTTGATAAATACTGAGATTAAGGTCTTGAAACAGTAAAGAGCTCAACCAGTCACCATGACACTGAATTTGCTCCTTTTATTTTAAGATTACAAAGCTCAAGATTGACAACAATCCATTTGCTAAAGGTTTCCGCGAGCATGGGAAGAACACTCGAAGGTAAACTGTTTTTTCATCTTAATTTATTTATAACTGGAGTTTACTTGTGAATTTTACCCCAGGCCATTGAGCAGAACTGTACCAGCCAGCTCTGCAGAGCCTGCTGCATTGTGCTTGCTGCATTTGCCTGTATCTCGGAGGGATGTTCCCTGTGCAGCCTCCTCCCGAGGGACTTGGGGAGTGGGAAGGGATACAGGATTTCCTACAAAAATGTGGGAGGTGTGACAAATTTGAGACCTGCATTCCCTTGCAAGTTGAAGCTAGGCTGGAGTCTGACATGTAAATAGGAGTGATAACAGGCAACCACAGTAGATTGCTGTGTCTCTTTGAGATCAGCTTGATTCTGACACTTGGAGGCTCCCTCGTCTCCTTTCCCCGTGTGTGGAAAAGCATCTCTTCCAACAGGAGACTTTATCTGCAAGAGAGAAGATGAATACCAATACCAGTGAGATCTTCTATCTGGTCTGAGGGCAGCTAGTGGATGAGACTTAAAAAGAAAAAAAAAAAAGCTTAAACACAACCATAAATTGGCAATAGAGAGGGGAAAAAATGTTTTTTTCCAAGCAGAAAATGTTATGAAAATATCTGAGATTTTGGTTTGTGTTATTTTATGCCTGAAAAAAAAAAAATCTCATTTCCTGATGAAAAAGGCCAAAACTGACTCTTTCTTACTTAAACTTTGAAAATGTCAAGGATTTTTTTTCTTCTCCTAGTAGGATAATTTCTGACTAAGCTTAGACTCATTTTCCATTTAGGAAAAAGCTGCTTTCAAGTGAAAGACCCACCCTGCTATACACCTACCTGTGTGTATATTATGTATATCCAACATCAGGCTACACTGACAATCTCTGAGCCAAAGCCTGTGGTGCTCAGTTTCCATGTTGATTGTGCCTTTTGTACCAACCTGAAGCGAAGCCTGTGGTGCTCAGTTTCCATGTTGATTGTGCCTTTTGTACCAACCTGAAGCGGGTTTATTCCCTTTACTGACTTATCCCTGGTCTCCTGCGGGGTGAGGGCTCTCACTGGAAGCACACACTGGTGCCAGGCGGCATGGCTAACCCTGCAATTCCGCTATGGCAAACATATTCCCCGGGGGCCCATCAGGGTGCTTTGCTAGGAGAGGTTTAAGTCACAGAATGTCAGAGAGGTTCATCCCATCTTTTTGTCTTCCAGGATTTGCCCAACATCCTATGCATGTTTATCTTGGCAAAAAGTTTACATCAAAGCTACCCCCATGTCTTGTTTCTTTCCAGGGAAGGACGAGCCAAGTGCCAGAAGCCTAGTCCAGCCAAGGGCCAGAAGAGGAAACTGCCCGAGGAAAAGGAGTCCGGTGCTGAGGAACGTGGTAATATTGATCACAACAAACCCAGAGAATTGGTTCCAAACAGTGCCCAGGCCATGGAAAGGAAAAGAAGCAGCAACGTAGCCCCCTGTGTGGGGAGAGTGGCCTGGGTGGAGTCCCTAAAGAGAGCTGTGCATGGCTTGGAGTCTCTGACTCTCTAGCGATGATCCACAGGAGCCAGGCCTCAAGTTGCTTGTCATTACTGACAACTCATCAGCTCACTCACCAGCCTCCCAGCCTGGCCATGCTTTGTGACCACGTATGATCCTAGGCTGTGCTTTCATAACACTTCTTTTCAACAGCGATATGAGCTTGTAGTATCACCGGTTGCTTTCCTCTTGGTTCTGGACGGCGCAGTTGTGCCAGCAATGCTGTTTGTGCAGCTGGGTCGTGGTGTGGATGGGGGAACTGATACCATTTAAAAAAAAAAAAATAATCTTTACTCTTTCTGTTTGCTTGATTTTAAGCTTGTTAATTCCTTGCTCCAGTACACAGTGTTGCTTGTGGTAGCACACCTAAGGAGAGAGGATGGGGCAGGACCAAACACCACAGTGTAGGGGCAGAAAAAAGCTGCAAGGGCGAGTCCCTTAAGGCAGTATGATTGTGGAGGAGGTGTCAGTGTGTTTCCTTCCACCATCCTGTGATTAATTCAGCTGCCAATAGACCGTTGTGAACTCTGACTCTCTCTTCCCCCTTCTCATTTTCTTCTCTTTCTTTCTTTTTCCCACTGTGAGTCAGATTTTGAGAAAGATGAGAATGCAGATGTAAAGGAAGAGAGTAACCCCATCGTGGTCAGCAGCGGATACCCCTTCTGGGTCTCAGAGCAGAATGGCAGCCATGCCTTTCCTGCAGCATCGCCTGTGCCAGCTGACCAGAGGGAGGGTCTGGCCAGAGAGCAGCAAGTGCCTACGCCATCCTATCAGACATATCGGTGAGTCCCACCTCCCAGTGCTCTTGTCCAAAGCCACCCTTTAATTGGTGGGATTCCTCCTCTTCTACTGGATATTTCCTAAGAAAAACAGCCAGCAGGAGTGAGGAGGGGTGCCTTTCTGTTGGACAGTGTACCTGTGTCACAGGTGCTAGATTAGCATGGAGATAGCTCCACAACAAAGCCTTTCTGTGTTACTTCAAACCCACTGATTCTGGACATACTCATGTCTTAGGACTCCTCTTTATTTTCCTGTCCTGAAATGCTCTCCCAGCCATCTCTGTGTACCGCAGAACTTGCCTGTCCTTTGAAGGAAGCATGTTGGAGGAGTAGCAGGACTCCAGTGATTTTTATTTTTTTTCTTCTCCTTCTTATTGTTGCAAATTCAGGCATGAGTTATAGTGAGCCTAGATTAGGACTGAGCCAGAACTAGAGTTGTCTGGGCTTTCTTTCTTGGGTATTTATTTTTTCTGTGTGACAAATTGGACTAAAATGCACACAAACAGTAAGATGAAGCAGTAGGTAAGGGGAAGAGGGCATGCGAAGAGCTTGCCCTGCCTTTCCCTGGGGGATCTGTGTGGGTTTTCAGTGGTTTTCCACTGCGGTAGGTTTGACTCGCTCTTCTCTCTGCCCTCGGGGCTCAGGTTCCACGAAGCCGGGGACAGCCAGCAGCTTCCCACCCGCGATGCCGTGGCCTTGAATGATTTCCGGGCAAGGTGCCACCCCTTGGATCTTGCCACAGTGCCCGAGCACGACTCCAAACAGCTCCCAGAGGGCTTCACCAACCTGCCTCCGCTCCCCCCGCCTCTGCCTCCTCCCCAGGACTACACAGGAGTGGTGAACATGGCTCTAGACTCTGTCGGGAAACCCGGGGCCCGAGCACCCATGTACAGTCCCTATGGCACTGAGCAAGGCCTCGGCCAGTGGATGGTGCCTTCCCACAGCCAGTACAGGGCAATGAGCTACTCGGCCTTCTCCACAGAGTACAATACACAGGGGGCTCCAGGACATGCTCACGGGACCATGGCAGAGTGGAGCCAGTACCCTCTGTTCCCATACGCCTGCTGGTGAATGGGGAAGACCCTTCCCAATGAAAAGACTGAAAGAAAATTGTAAATGAGATAATATTTGCTCTGGAGTGTTGATCTTGTCTACACTAGGCAAAGAGGCATTACTGCACGTGGTAGCATGGGACACCTTTGCTTCCTTGTCTCTTTGCACAACAACCCTGAGTGCATTTCACAAGCAATGGCCAAATTGGTGGCTGCCCAGGCCATGTCAGTGGGGGTCACTGTGTTCTGCAGTGTTTTTTTTTCCCAGCAGGAGTAGGGAAGCACAGGAGCTGCAAGAGCAGTATGTAAAGAGCTACCAAACTCTCAGTCCCAGGCTGTTTGCATCTCACATTTGGGGGTTTCCAAAATCCTTTTGTCCCAGGACTCATTTGCAAGGACATAGGGGCTGAGGAGTTTCAGTAAGGCTTCCAGGTGGCCAAGAAGCTGTAGAAAATTATTGCAAAGATGACTAAAACAAGCCATCCTGGTACCGCCTTGAGCAGTTTCCTCACTTACTATAGTCAAACTAAAGCTAGAGTCTTGCCTTTCTTCCAGCAGCATACGAGAGTAAAACACACAGCAACGCCTGTGTGTCTGGAGGGAAGAGTTTGTCCTGTGCAGGAAAAGCAGCAGCAAGGCTGAGTGTTGTGTCTGCGTGTCCCCCGTCCCCATCCCTCTTCTGTCACCCCTAGATTCGAGGTTAGTGAAACACTCTTCTTTCTGCGGGTGGTGGCGGGAGGTTGTTCACAGAATGTGGGGGCTGCTCTTGGAGTTTCCAAAGGGCTGTGGTTGTCAGAAACAGGGCCACAAACAGCAGTGCTGGCTGTGTTACTTCGAGGAACTCTTTCAACTGTGAACTTCTTCCTTCTTCCACCCCCTGTCACCCCTGAAGAATGTAATTTATAGCTGTGGTAACTGTGCTACACTCAGAGCAAGCTTTGTCAATAGACAGTTCCCACCAGCCTGGCATTGCTCATCAGGCATATACTTTAATGAATACCCTGTAGGCACGGGGTTATGTGCTGCATTGCTGGTGAGCTCAGCACTTCCCAGGGTGTTCGGCAAAGTCATCTTGCCGCTGTTTGGAAGTCCGTAGGGATCTGCTGCCATGTTTAGTTATCCGAGCAGTTTCACCTCCCTTACCTCTGTGGTCCCATCGTGGGGAGGAGCTGTTTGGCCAGGCTGTGCGCTGCCTTGCAAAGAGGATTTGTCTTTATCTTCACGTTAGAAGGGGGAAGCATCCCTGTTTGCCCAAGGGACAGAATGGCCCTGGCAACGGGGTCTTGTTTGAGACAAGCTCTTTGCTTCTCAGGGAGGATAGACGTGTTCCTAGGTGTTATTTAGGGAATGTTTTCTTGTAACACTTTATTTAAACTGCTGTGGCCCGTAGCCATCAGTAGGCAGTGAGGTGTGTCATTTAGCGTGTATGCCAGATGGTTTTCTCTGTGTGTGTGCACACGTGTGTGTGTGTAGCAAGATGTTGTCTGTGAGCTGTGAGCAGACCTGGGCGGGTTTGTGACCACCGGTGCATCAGGCCCGGTGTGCAGGAACAACGGGAGCAGCCGTGGGCTGGTCTGTTTGGGCACCAGGTTGCCACTGTGTGTGTGCGTAGTATAGAGGTGTCAAGCCATCTTTATTATTATTAAAATGACTTTGAAAAGTAGCCCTGCAAATGTATGAAACTCAACTACAGTGACTACTTCCTTATTTAAATAGTATATTGCTAACTGCTTTTGTACCATAATTATGATATGTAGAGAGCAGCCAAGTACTTCCCCTCAGCTTCATAGGATGGGTGTGAGATGTGCAGCGCTTAAATAAAGGTCAGACTTCACCGCAGTATACGTACATAATACCCCACTAGCCTCTCCTCTGATAGCACCCTGGCCAGTAGTTATTTATACCTGCTGTGCACAACACATGTGAATGCAAGTGACTCAGTAAAAAGAAATCTAGTTAGGGAAAATAATGTAGAGGAGATTGGTTTTAACCCCAGAATATTGTAATTTTCTATTATCCAGATTCCAGCTGCGTGAAGGCAGGTCAGCTGTAAAAGGCTGTCCTCTGTGGATGAGAAAAATACTCTGTCTCTGACCAGTAGTAGTTGATTTTGCCACCACTGTTTTCCATGTCTTGGAAATCGGGTGAGAAGGCTGGCTAGGGGGTTCGGTGACTTAAGCCCCATGTGCAAGGACTCTGGGAGAGGTACTGTCTGCAAGACTGACATGCTGGTACCCCGCCGTGATCGCTGCCATGCTAACAAGGAAAGAGAAAGTAATACATCCCCCCCACAGGCTACTTGGTTAGATCTGTTTCTTTATCTTTGAAGGTCGGTTGTATTTCCCTCTGTCACAAGGTGCTAATGAGGATGAAAACCATGTTGTGGTGAGTATGAGGAACTGAGGAGAACTGGGCAGCAGAGGGAAACTCCCGTGCAAATACGGGTGTAATGTCCTTTTTTTCCAAACCGTCAGAACAGCTTTGCAGGTGCTGCTGCCCCATGGGTCTGTCAGTAGAGCTGGTTTGGCAGACAGCTCCGCACCAGGGTAAGACTCAGCCTTGTGCCTAGGACAAGCCATTAATTACTCATCAGCCTTCTGTTGCAACAGGACTCCTTGCCCTTCTCCGGTGATTCATCCAGCTTATTAGAAAAGTACCTTTCCTTTCCTCGCTCGCCTGTCTCTGGTTAGAGACTGCGGCTTGGCTGGTTTGTGAAGCCTTTGGAAATTTTGCCCGTAGGTGTGTGCTTTGGACTCTGCTGCCGCCTCCTCCCTTTGCAGTTCCCACTGTCTTGTTTTCTTCAGCTGTGGCATTTAAAAGTCTGTGTGAGCTCGACTGAAACGCTGTTTTTGCACGCATGTGAGATAATGTAATGCCTCTCTGACAGCTTCAATAAAAGGAAATGAGACATGTGGAAGGCAGGCCATTAAGAACAATAAAATAAACTCTAAAGTGTGTTTTTTGTGCATCTCTCTCAAGCACACCAGTGGCTCCACTTTAGTCATGTTACCTGGGGCCAGTTTGTACATGCATGACACACACTGTTGATCTCAGCGTTCATTGTTCTCCGCAGCATATTGAGTGAGCTCCAGGTTCTCTGCTTGCATTGCTAGATGTGACTCAGTCTCTCGCACTAATTCTTTGCAGCAAATTGTTTATTTTCTCTGCGTTTTCTGCTCCTCTTTTGCAGAGGAGTTACATAAGGATGAGGACAAATGGACTATAAATGGGATTTAGGTAAATTTCCTATGGGAAATAAAAATCCTGATTTATTTTGGTTTCTCCTATTGGTTTTTGCAGCCTTAAGCCTTGTCTGACACTGCTTCAATACAGATGGGAATGGCAGAAAAATGCTTTTTTGCCAATGCTGCAATTCTCCTTCCATAGACAGCCGCATCCTGGTGAGCAGCCGCAGAGTTCCTGTGACGCTGCTTCCCAGCAGCGCAGCAAGGTGCCCTCCTTTCCCCATGATTAGCAAAAGATACGGCGAGTCCTCCTAGGGGTGCAGAGTCCCTTCTCACCTGGCCCAGGATGTGGCCTCTGTGCTTGTACCCACTCGGTCACCCTCTGGCTCTGCAAAAGAAGCTGCCATCTGGTTTCAGTAAGACCTTACCTGATTTCCCGGTGGTGGAGGGAGAGAGATGTGCTCAGCTGGTGAAAACCAAACTCACTGTCTGATGCCATCAGATCAGCATCCTTGGTTGGGCTGAGCCAACGTCCTCATGTGCATAGTATGGGGCAGGGTCTGCCTGTCCCCACGGGTGCTCAGCCCGTGGGCAGCTGCCCCACGGGCAGCTCAGCTTGCCTGTATAGAGGTGCAGGGACATCCTGGAGAGCAGCGTTTCCATGCTCAGGTGGGCTGGGGCACTTGAATTGTCTTTTAGCTGGGCTAAGCTGGACTCATGGCTTCCTTCTGGGTTGACCTGACTGCCCAGCATGGGGGTGTCTGTTGTTTGGTCCTTGGTGAGCCTCCCAGGAGACTCCTGCTGTGCATTTCCTTGGCCAGTGTATGTACTGGGTCACCTTAAGCAAATCCAAGCAAGCAGCGCAAACCCCCTCCCAGGAATAATAACATTCTTCAAGTCAAATGGTTTTTTATTGCAGAGCTTAAAAGCCACTTAATTCGTGAGGCCCAGGTTGGGATCCCATACGGAGCCTCTTAGCAGGGGGGATGCAGCATTTGGCTGACAACAACAACCAGCAGCCGTCACCCGCCGTGTGGGGCTGGACAGGCACAAAGCCAAATTCCTCCTGCCCGGGAGCTGCGGGCAGCTGCCAGCCCCTCTCCCGCTCATCAGCGGCCAAATGTGCAGGCTGCAGGTGTCTGCGCTTACCTGCTCCCCCGCCCTCAGCCTGAATTCACTTTGGGAACGGCCAAGAGCAAAGAGAGAAGGGAGTAAAACTGTCGGGGGCCAGCTGGAGAAGGGAGGACAAAAGGTTTTCCCCAAAGTGTGGGGAGGGGGTCGTCTGTCCCACTTACCCCCTCTGCCCTGAGCCATGCTGGCCCCAAAGCCCACCCAGAGGCTGGCTGCTCAGAGCCACAACTTTGCTGCTGTCCTTTTGCGGCTGTATGGGGTGCCTGTTTCTGCCTGTTTCTCCAGGGCTCAACTCGGTTCCCCTGGCTGTGAGAAGCAGGCGTGCTCCTGGCAGCTCCAGGTAAGATGGTTTCACTGTCGTGCTTTGCAGAGCTGTAGTAAGGTTTAAATGTGACTTCTAGACATTACAGCAAACCTGAGCAGGAGAAGCCCAAGCAGAGGTAACACAGCTGCTTGCAGGCTCGCAGGATAAAAGTGAAGCAAGTTGGGAAAGCATTTCTTCTCCTCCCTGCAGCATGCGCTGCCCAGAACAAATGCTGAGGCGTTCTTGAGTCCTGGGCCTGAGCAGCAGCATCAGACAAAAATTTAACCCAGGGTGAAGCAATCCTTCAGTGCAGGAGTGAGGAGAGGCACTGCAGCCATGAGGAGCAGTGGTGCTGCTTGGCTTGATTTAGTGTTATTCCTTTTTTTGTTTTTCCAAGTCATGTGAGTTTGGTTTATGGCACGAAGTGCTTTGCTGTAGGGTGCTGGATTGCCTCTGACACTTCTCTAATACTCCATTTTTTTTTTCTTTGAATGTGCAGGTGTACAACTGCAGTCTTCCTGCCCAGACAGCACTGTGCTTGGTGAGTGTAATGGATGGATTTCATTTCCATCTTCTACAGTTCTTTGGGGACATGCTGAGATTTTTATTTCTTCCTCTCCTGTTGTTACTGAACAGGGAATATTTTGTGCCTCCATAAAGGGAGTGGGTAGCTGGAGATACAGGACAGGCACACCGTCAGTCACGCAGCCAGGCATAAAACATTGCTTGGTTTTGGTATCTCTGCCCTCTCATTGTAAAAATAAGACTGTATGTGTAAAACACAGCAGCTGTTCACAGGAGAGACCTCCTGTGTGCTAGCACTGTCACTCCAGCTCCCATCTGCGGGGTCACAAAGCACAGCACCTGGGAGATCTGCGTAACATCCTCGCTGGGAGATGGTGCATTAAGGGTAGATGTGAGTGGAAAAGCTGGTGCAGAGTAGAAGGGGATGAGTCAGGCTTGATTTCTGTCACACTATGGGGTCTGTCCCCGTGCTGGCTCTGTTCATGCTGAGCAGCCAGCCCTCTGCTCACCCACGATCTGGTTTTGGCTCTGTTATACCACGTAGAAGGGGCTCTGCAGAGACAGAGCTGTCCGGAGCAGCTCAGGCACCACCCAGCAGCATTCAGGTGAGGGGGAACTGAGAATTGCTGCAGGTCCAGTAACTGTTAGTCAGCCCTCCCACGTCCTTCCAGGCATCCCTGGTTGTTCTCCAGGGATAAAAGCGATGAACAATTGAGCAGTGGAGGGGATGTGATCTAAACCGCCCTGTTTACCGAAGGGCTATGCAGAGCATTGCACTGACATGGGCTGAATGACACTAATGTGCTCCCTGTAGAGCCCCTGGGGACACAACGGCATTTTGAAAATCACGGATGAGAACATGAGGCCAGGGCAGCAGCACGGTTTCCAACTCATCAGGCTGGCCTGGCAGTCTCGCGTGGAGCCGTGCCACATGTTTCTCATCCCTCGTTTCATCCTGCCCGTATGTCTGTTAATGGCCCTGTCCTGCCTCCATCCTCAGAGACTAATTGCCTCACACTTGAGCAAATGTGCTTGGTGTTTAAAAGGAGTCTATCGATTGTGCGTATTCCTGAAAGCCTCACAGGGCCCCGTTTCCTTTGAAGTGTAAAAGCATCTGTCTGTCTCTGCTCCTCCAGCAGTCTCCTGCTCCATTTGCATCTCCTCTACGGCTTGCAGGGGCAGCCTGGGGAATCTCCCCAGCCCCAAAACCCGGCGCTGGGGTTTGGGGCTGCTGCGGGGGCTCCCTGCCACGGGGAGAGGGGACTTGAAGGCAAAGGGGCAAAGCTTGGGTCTCAGCGGGGGGTGAGCTCAGCTTTCAGCTCGGGGTGTGCAGGGTCAAGCTGTTTCTGAGGGCCAGCTTCCAGTACTCCAGACTTTGGGGATGTTCTGACTGTGCTGATTAGGAAAGAGAGGAAATAGCTCCTGGCTTCTTCCCACCATGGTACTTAGCTCCCTGTGCCAGACAGCAGTGGTCAGTAAGGAAACAAGATCAGACCTGGGCTGCTTTGGATAATCTGCCTTCCAGGAGCTGAACTGCACAGGGGTAACCAGAACCTGTGATGGTCTTCTGACATACATTTGAACAAATACTGTTGAAATGCAACCGAGTCCCTGCTCTGTGTGTGGACAATTTGGCCTGTGGTTCTCCCCATCCCACCTCCCCTGGACGGTGGGACTGGCCCTGGAGATGCTGCTTGTCCCCTAATTTCACATAGGCACAACCTTACAGGAGTAACTGTACTTTTGGAGCCGGGACTAAAAGCTTGGTCACTCTTTGTCACCTTTGGTCATCCCCAGGGGTGGTGGTGAGAGGACAGCATAGATAATCCAGGCCTGAATTGCAGGGACTGCCTGTAGCACCTCCCAGATACGTGTGTTGGGTTTCCTGTTTCAGTGGGGCCTCAGCAGAGCAGCGGTGGCACCTCGCTGTTGGAGGCAGTAAATGGGCTCCCATCTGGTTTTAATGATCAGTAGCACTTTGGTGCTTGTTTATTCCCATGTTTTATGCTTCAGCAATAAAATACTACTTCAGTTTGTTCAATCCATCCCAGTGCTGGATGGAGATGAGTTCACAGCCTCTGACAAAGAGGTCCCAGTGGCATGCAGGGTGTTGTTTTTTTTAGACAGCTGGGCAGGATCAGATGATGTAGTGGCAATTAGTTTGAAATACAAATGTCAGCAGACAGTGGAGAAGGTGGGGAGGGCAGCTCATGGTGTGCCTCGCAGAGCTCTTGTCCTTCTATCAGGAGGAGACTTGGTTATGGAGCTGGAGCTGTGCTCTCTTCTGTCTGCCACAGGGCAGCATGGAGCTCTGACGTGGAGTCTGAATGAAGTGAGTCCCAACTTCAAAACCAGATAGTCGAGGAAATTTTAGTCCCAAAGTGCTGCCCATGGTGGTCACTCAGCCGCAGTTCTAACCCTCCCACCCCATTGCAATGCTAAAATGGTGGTGGAAAGGGCAGAAGTGCTGGCAGGGCCACGTCTCCCCATGGGCAGAGACCAGCTCTGCTGCAGGTTCCCAGAGCTGCGGCGCTCAGGGCGGCTACAGTGGGACTGGGAGTTGTTTTACAAAATTCTCTGGAGTGAATTCAGTCTAATACTAAATTAATCTAAGGAGGAAACTGTTTGTAAGGGGCTGGGGGGTTTCTGGTGTTGCTCCCTCTGCCTAGCACGCTCCTGTTGGCTGCCCAGCCGGGAGCAGAGAGCCTGTCTGCCAGCAGCTCCAGCCCTGAGGAACGGATCGTCCTCCGAAGGGACCAGCAGTAACACTTTGCACGTCTCTGGCAGTCGGTATCTGGGGATCTTGAATCATTTTTGCAAACGCTAGTTAAGCTTTTCAGCACGTCTAAACGTGACTCTGTCCCGCGGGGTAGGTGGGGACACTAAGGCAAAGAGATTAAAGACAGTAAACCACAGAGGGGAGAAATGGGCTCTTTGTCTCCCTTCTGACTTTTATGGAGCCCTGGAAACCTTTTACTTTCCCATCTTCCATTTGTCTTCTACCCTAATGGTAGAGGAGCAGTCACCTCCACGTTATTTCCCAACAGTGTACTCCTTGGAGGATCTTTAGCTCTTACCTCTAAAGAGCATTGATTTTCAGCAGAGAGCCCTTTTCCCAACTGTTTGTCAAAGCTTGGAGCTATAGGTGGCAACTAAAGAGAGAAGGATTCCAACAAAGTAATTAATTCCCTTCCGAGTTGTTCAGGGTCCGTTCCCTTGGTGCCACTGATGTTGCGTTTGTGCTAAATTTCCCTGGAAGGCCTAATGTAGGGGGAACGATTAAAGGAAGCTTTTCTCAGGCTGCTTTTACACATCAGGAGGAAGGAAGGTGGGCAGCCACCGCTCCGTTTGGTTATCGTTTTCCCCGAGGCCGTACACCCAGCCACTGCTGGAGCCAGGACCGGTTTCAGGCTGACGTACGTTTGGACCCGCGCCACTGAGATCTGTCAGGTCCCAGCAATGTGCCAAGCAAAACCAGTCCCGTCCCTCAAACCACACCAGGTACCCTCTGAAACGGGGCTCTGGGTTACACCAAATGTGTCACCTCCAGCTTTCCAAACAAACGGGGTGTCAGTGTGGAGGGAAGGGACTTCTACAGAGCTGAGTGGGGTTTTGCCATCATCATGTCAAGAAGGGCTGTGTGCTCCTCGTGAGGGTGAGCCTGGCCTCTGGCTTTCAACTGCAAATGAAGCAAATGGCAAAGTGTTTACAAAGAAACCTCCCAGGCCTCTGCCCTGGCCCAGTGTCTTGGCCCTTGACTCACCCTGATGGTGTAAAAGCTCCTTGAATCAGGGCAGAGCTGTGTCACGGTGCCCTGGAAAGAAGAAACCGTCGTCCCTATGGATGCTCCAAGCAGCCTTGTGCTGCTGGAACCGAGTGGGGCTCTGGGAGACAAGTGAAGGCAGGCAGGCAACAGGGTGCCACACTCATCCTCGCATGTCTCCCAGCCCAAAACGGGGGACGGTGGGGAGAAATAATGCCACATTTCCTGGGATTTGGGGTTGGGACAGCCTGAGAGCTGCAGCACGAACTCCTCGAGTCCAGACTATAAAGTACTTCACAGGGCCGTCCCAATTGCCTGGCCTATTAGTTTTATGGAGGGGGATATTGTAAGGGTGCAGTTGATCTCCTTTTACCATGGTAATGAAAATATAACCATAGTGGGGAAAGAAAGCCTGGTAGGGAGGCAGCGGGAGCCTGCGTTTGGGCCCTGGGGGTCACCTCCCTGTGGACTCCTGGGGTCCCTGGGCATCTGTCAGCTTCCACCGTGGCTGAGGTGGGTTGGCTGCCACACCTCGGTGCGCTTGTCCCCTTGCCCCAGCTGGGGGTTCCTCCCGGGCACCCCCAGCAGAGGAGGAGGAGGAGGATGGAGCCGGGTGG
>JAOXNO010000006.1:8088050-8132690 GCA_028565335.1 Limnodromus scolopaceus | reverse complement strand
AGGAGCTGCTCTCTGTGGGAGGATGTGTCTGCACTGGGGCAGGGTGGCTGGTCCCAGAGAGACGAGGCTGCTGCAGGGGCTGCGATGGAGCCGGCTCAGCCTCTGCCAGGCTGGGGCTGGACCGGGAGGGACCCCTTGTGTCAGGGTGTCTTGGGCATTTGATGACAGCCACATGTGGTGGCTTTCTGACTTGCACCCCAAGGTTAACCTAGTACCTTTTCTCCTTTCTGCCCAAACCCTGCCTACATTCCTCACTGGGTCGAGCCCTGTGTCAGGTTCCCAGGCTACAGCAAGCACCAACAGGCAGCTTGAATGGTGGGGGAAAGGGAAAGGAGCCAGGTAGAGTGGGGTGCAGTGTCAGCAGCTCCCCAAGTGGCTCCCTGTGCTGTAAATTGCTGCCCCAGCAATGCCCTGACATGTTTCCAGCAGGGGCTGTCTCTTGGAGGAGGCACAGACTATGGCTCTATTTTGGGTGATGACTACAGAGCCCACGGAGCATTTGGCAGCAGGGAGGGGTGTCAAATCAGCCTGTCCTTCTCCAGGTACATCATCTCCTCCCTCCACTCCCCTCCATTTTCCGTAGCTGTTCCAATGCTGCGCTGGGCTGCGGGACCGCAATGTGTGGCTGAAATCAGGGCACTGCAGCGAGGGAGGCATGAGCCCTGCACGTCTGACGGATGGAAGTCCTACATCTTTACTGCCCTGCCAAGGACTGTGCACGCTTTCTGTTCCTGGGCTGCTCTGCCACGTGTCTTTATTTTTGTCTATTTAAATTTAGGCCAGCATTGATACCACAAACACCATCGTGGAGGTCTGTGGGCTACCATTGCTGCACAGCACAAACCCTTGCTAGAAGCCCAGGTTGGAGAGCTGTTTCTACCCCATCACCTGCTGCTACTGAGTACTGGAAATAACCTTTCTGTTGCTACTGGGGTATGTCCTGCAGTTTGAGATGGTTTTGGCCAGAGGTTTCCTATAGTGCTGATACCCTACCTGTGTGTCAGACCTGTGTGAGCCCATTCAGCAGAATCCCAGGCTGAAGCCAATTTTAGTCTTTCTGTTTCAGACTCCCCCCAGTGTGTCCCATGTCCGGGCCAAGGAGCTATTTTTTGCAGAGAAATTATCTTTGTTAATTTTAGATCTAGTTCTCCAAGGTGCTGAGTAGCCACAGCTATTCCAGGTAGTTGGGGGCAGCGGGAGGCATTCGATCTTTGAGGGATGTGGCTCTTTTGTACATTACGGCAGCCAAATCTGATGAATTACATCTCCTTTGTGCCTTGCAGCGCGTGAGGCTGGACGCTCAGCAGGAAGGCAGCCCAGTGCTGCGTGTGTCGGCCATCGCTGTAGACTCGGAGCCAGATCACCAGCTGCGATACCTGGAAAGACAAAAGCTGTTTCTCTTCAAGGTCAGTGGATTAATGATGTCACTGGTCACAAGAAGAGGGGAGAAAAGAGACAGTCCAAGATTACAGAAATGGGTTCAGCGTGTGGAATTCCCAGTGAGATTCCCCTGAACTACCTCATAATCCAGATCAAATTAGTAAAGGAACATAAAATACATTAAAAAACCATGAGATTAGAGTCTGGAAATACACAGGGCCATTGCTTTGCAGTAATGAAAAATGGGCAACTTTGATTTTTATCTTTTTAATGATAGGGATAGTGACAGTGCGCTCGAAGGCCTGGCTGGGTTTGTCATTTCTTCTGTCAGGAGCATCCCTGGGGATGTCGTTGCCCGGCTTGGCTGCCGAGCGCTGGTGGGCTGAAGGGGAGCAGAGTGCCAAGAGTTTCAAACCAGCTCCTGTTGTTCGCTTATGTCAGTCCCTTCTGTCTTTTCAAAATAGCATCCTCCCCTCTGACTCACTGCTCCCCCCGAGGCAGCTGAATCTCGGGTGCAGGGGCAGCCGTGGGAAGGCAAAGCAGCGTGTCCAGCGCTGCCTTTCTGCCCCCACCACCCTCTGAGGGGCAAGTGAGAGCTCTTCTTGCCCCAGGCTCTGAGTGGATTCATTAGATAGCGCAGATGGGGGAACACAGTACAGTGGAGGGGTGTTAACAGTCCCCGGGATCCACGCTTTCTCTTGTGCTTTGGTGCTTAATTTTAAACCAAATGCAAGATCTACAAGTGGAGGATTTTTCAGCGCTGACTTTCAGCTGCCCTTGTTGGACCAGCCAGGACGCATAAAGCAGGAGCTGGTTCCCTACGGATACCCCAGATTTAGCTCTGATCCCGATTGTCTGGTGCGCCAGCGGTGGGTGAGACCAATAACTCGTGCAGGGAGGGTTCTGGTTACAAAATGCCTGGAACGAAGCGAGCAGGTGCTGGGAAGGTTATCTGAGGAGAGCGCTGCGTTAATTCCCTGTCGCCTCTCGCTCCCCCTTGCCTGCTCAGATGCAGCGTGGATGGCATCTTCCACGGGTGAGGCTGCATCTTGCACACGAGGGGCTGCTGGGTTCCCTGGTGAGCCACCATCACCGCACTGAGAGCAGCAGTGGCTCGGCTTTTAGCTCCTGAGGCTCATGCCCAGCCACAGCAGGAACCCCTGTGGAGTGGAGATGAGTCCGAGTCACCCAGTGGTGGGTGCTGGGTTCCCAGGGTGCTCCAGCTGGAGCAGTGCATGGATAAACCTGACTCAAGGTGGGCACACAACAGTCCACGAGTTACAATAATCAGTGCAACTTTGGCTGTAGGCAAGCTCTTGGGGCTCAGATTTCGGAGCAGGAGACTCGCTTTGGGCCAGCTGTGATGGTTCCTTGTCCTGCTGCAGGAGGGCTCAGCTGTTTGCAGTCACCGCCACAGTTTGCAGCTCAGGGTATTAAGGTCACCTGAAATGGGAACTGGTTTACCTTACCACACTGAGCTGTGACTTGTGGTTCAACAGCTGCTACGGGAGCAGCTGATCTTCCCTCTTTAAAAAAAGGCAGAGGGGACAGTGTAAGGGACAGAAGCTGCTCCAGCTGCTCCAAGGTGAGCTGTGCCTGCTGGTGAATACGAACCTGAGGACCTTTCCTACGTGGACAACCCACACTATTGTAAATTATGTAAAAAAATTACAAGGAAACATGTTCTTTTGCTGTGGCAGCATTTTATTTGAGTGTATTTAAGCATATTTCCCGCTGGTGTAAGCTCAGGCAGGGATCCCTCTGCTTGAATCCAAAGAGGTGTTTGTTAGGGCACTGGTTTAGAAATAAAACCTTTAAATTAAATGCGGGTGACAAACTGGTGAGCCCAGCTCGTCCTGGTTGGCTTGCACCTAGAAATTAAGGCTTATGCTGGCTGGTGTTGGACTGGCCTAACTAAACCAGTTCAAATTTAAACTGGGGAAAGCCTGGTTTTGTGTGAGAGGAGCCTGGATGTCACCAGAACATCTCGCACCATCACAGTTGCTGGCCTGCCCTTGCCTTAGGGGGTGTGCAGCACCGGTGTTGTGTTGTACGTGTCTCACCACAGACAGGAGCAGTGCTGCTGCTGCTGCCCCCGCGCTGGTCACTCCGTCTGGAGGAAGCAGTCGGCCAGCGCAGCAGGGGACACTTGGTTTTGCTGCATAAATAAAAAAGCAAGAGCTACTGGAGACGTCAGGAGAAGCAGCTGCAGCAACGGGCGAGCACTTCCAGCTTCTGCGAGAAAGCAAAAGGCACACAGAGTTTGCAGGATTATCAAGCCGACTGCGTGCACCTCACCTCTTCCTCCTTGAGTATCTGAAATACTGGTTTTCTTTGAAAAGTAACTCGCTGGATGTGAATATTTGATGATAAGACACTATGCAGAGTTGGCTATGACTGTTTATTAACATCACATGGAAATCTGTACTCCAGAGAAGACAAACACCAGGCTGTGAACATACCTACAGAGTCCAGGGAAACAACGCAAGCTTTTTCGGCTTCTCCTTTGCAGCAGTTGAGCGTCTGATGTTCCTCTTCAGGTTTTCTCCAACATAAGATCATCTCAAGTTTCAACATGTTAACGATTTAACTGAATGATCCCAAATATTAAAAAAAAAACCCAACCCTTAAGCTGTACTTAGTGCTCTTCTTGATCTGGATTGACCGTAAAAAGGCAAAAGACAACCTCCTGGTTTTGACTTGCAAAAGCAGATACTCGATGCGTTACGCCAACACCTTTCACCGGTGGCTGGAACACCAGCCGTCCCCCTCTCCAGAATCGGCACAGGGTACGCCTTATTTACTTAAACAATAACAAGCTAAATTCAAACCATCTGCATAAACCAGTCATTCTTATAAGCACAGTCAAGGGTATCACAGTAAAAGAAGGTCACAGTTTCTAGAGAGACCTTTAGAAGCCTCAGCGAAAGAGCAGCATTAAACAGAGTGACAGGAAGAGCAGTGAAGTGTCGGGCGTGAGGGTGGAGGCGACAGCGATAACCTGTCTAACCAGAGACGCATCTTTTTTCAGGTGAACCCGCAGAGCACAGCAGCACGGTCTGAGAAGAGGCACAAGGAGGGGACCACGCAGGCCCACGACAGCGTTTTCTCCTGCTTACTTCTTCCTTCGATGCTGGAAAACCTCGGTTGGCACTCTCGTTCACCCACAGAACAGGGCATCATAATGACAGAGTAAGGACTTAAATAATATTGTCACGGTTTTAAGACTAAAGACAACAAATACTACTGTAAGTTGAGGCAAGTTTTATTTAGACTGTACAAAGAGGGCACTGGGAAAAAAAAAATCAGTGGCTTGATGTTGGGACCAGTTCTATGAAATAAGTGGAGTAAGAAATTAAAAAGGCACTAATCTTAAGAAAGAACACTCCATATATTCTAAGAATATAATTCATTTAATACTGTTAATCTTATAGCACAAAAAATAAAACGAGCTATGATCCCCAAAATAAACTTTAAATGCTTACACTCAATATTATTGCCTGAAGATCATGGTCTTTAAATTACATATTGTGTTTTAAAGTTTACACAGTGAAGACTGTCTCAAATACAAGGCCACCTTTCCCACTGCAATAATTGTATCCTTGTCCCAAAAAAACACTTTCATTTAACACAAATAAACAGAAAATGACAACTATACAAGAATGCTTTCACTGGTCCCAAAAGGCAGTCTTTTAGGCAGGTCTCACTTTCAAATGCAGGTTATCGAGGGAAATGCTTGAAAACTTGACTAGAAAACAAAGGCAGCCCACTCATTCCCAGGATGTTAATACAATATAAAAAATTATTTTACAGGCACATGAAATGGCACAAAGAATGTTGTTTTTCCCTTTACAAAAATAATGCTCAGGCTCTTCAGAGCCCCAACCCAAACAGGATATTCCCTTTTGTTTATTCTTTCCCAATTTGTAAACAATCATGAATTAAATTAGCGCTTATCCAGTGATGGACACTGATTAAAACAGTTTTCATTTAAACTTTCAGACTGGTCAGAGGCTTCGATGTCTATATACACATGTACACGGCAGGAGGAAGTCGAACAGTAAGCCTTTCATGATAGTTAACTATTGTGGCACCAGGTAATTACACCAGCTCCTAGTTCAAAGGCATGGACAACTTCTAATGGTGCATAGATTGAAGCCATCACTTGTAGGCTCTCACACTTCACGTTCAGTGCACCTGACACACCCAACAACACTTACACTGGTAGGTCATCACTCAAATTTAAGAGGCTTCGTAAAGCAACAGACAGCACACGTGTAAGCAAGCAACAAGCGATTGAGAATCCAGAGTCCTTCAAAGAGAAACACAAACTGATCAAATGCAGTCTTTATATGAAAATACTTGTCTTGTAGTAAAATAGCAAAGACACGTTTTGAAGCAAGGGTACAATCGGCGCGGGCTGGTCAGTATGCTACATTTAAACCACGTTTCACATACCTGAACCGCACCACTGCTACTCAGAGAAACACTGTTCACCCGTGGCCCAAAACCAGGTTCACAGAAATTTAAGAATTCTTGTCTTTGCATCAGATGCCACTACACACAAATTTTGCATAGTTTTGAAGGTAAAATATTTTGCTTTCCTGCAGTATCAGAACATAATTAAACCTAAAACAATGCTTGTGTTCAAAGGGTATACCTTATTCAATGAGGGGATGAGTCAAGATGTTTATTTCAGTGAAAAAAAAAAAAAAAGAAAATCAAGGTCAAAAGCTGTGCTCAAGATCTCAAATCTCACAGTATTTATTTACCATGCAAAAGAAGAATTCTACAATCAGTCTTCTGAAGAGCTGCCTGTAACTAGGTCAGGTCTGAAATCAGATTTCTCTGCAGCAGACTGAGTTTAGTGCAGTTTCTGTATTCAAAAGATGACTTTCAGTAGTACAATCTATGTAGTAAACTTACAGGTATAGTTGGGGCACAGGAAAAACATGACCTTCTTTAGTTAAGAGAGCTGCATAGCTTTTCTTTGCAAGACAAAATGTCAATGCCTATTGTCAAGAATTACTCTTACAGCACCAAACACTTCAGTCAATGCTACTCTACTTCACAGTTAATTTGGTAGTAAAATGCTCTACAAGAACGTCTAGACTGTCAGCCACTTGATCAATACTACAGAAAATAGCTAATAGATGAACGGAGAGACTTCTTTAAAAACCCCGGCATTTTTCATGTCTTGTTGCAAATGCCATTTTTTGCGTTTCTTCAGTGCCTTCCAGTTAAGGATCTCACGGCACTTTCACATGAGCTAAGAACAACGTGCTTTTATTAGGATCAAGCGACACAAATCAACAAGAAAACATGCTGGAACTTAAGACAACAACTTTTATATAATTTGACATTTATAAGAACTGGTGAGATTCTCGGGCGTCTGAAGTTTCTCATTTTGCTACAATGGACAGCCTTCAAAAGCTGAAAAATGGGGGCTGCTGTTTCCCTGTCAGCTCCCACAACAGGCATTTTTCTTCAACCAGGCTGTCTGAAACGGGAGGGTTTGTAGTTGCAGTCTTTGCAGCCGTGTATTCTGTTAATTCGATGTTCCATTATTTTTAAAAGAGCATTCCAGTTCACCTACAAAACACATTTAAAGGCGGCAGCACAGGATACCACTGTACCTAAGCTTTCATATCCTGCACACAGGCTAAGGACTTTACCTGCGTGGCGTGAATTGTACTTATTTAGCTGCAGCCGTATAGTTCCCTACTGTAAGTACAATTACAGCAATATAGCTTATGTACAGAAAAAGGGAAAGAAGCTATACTGATAATAGACACCTTTGTGGCCTCCTCCAGCCTGAGCATTAATTTATCACATGGGGAACCCAGGCAGCTGACCCCAATTAACTGTTTTCTCGAGGATGCTGGGAGGGGGAGGGATCTGGGACATATATAAACCAGAGCCAACTCATTTGGAAGGGTGAAAAAAGATGGCAGCATGCAAAGGACTTAGAATGCAAGCAAGGAAAAAGAGGGAGGAATAAAAAGAAGGTGAAAGCAGCTCTGGAAAAGAAGCACAGCAACATGGAGACATCCTAGAAAAAAGGTACTGTGTTTGAAATGGAGCTTTGAACGAGCTGGGGCTGGCGTAGCTAGGAAACTTTGGAGAGATAAGGGAGCCTGCAGAGAAATGGGTATAAAGGGTAAATGTTTAAATAAGAGGATTTTATGAGTATTTATCAAGTTCTTCTGTCCCACTCCTCTCCTACCTCTCCACACAATGGCAATTTTATCAGTCTACCAAGTAACAGCTTGGAGACAAGCACTTCTATACTAGTAAATCTACACTTTCAACACTGCAGAAGAGCTGTGTATAGACCAGGCCGAAGTGTTTCCCTTTAAAGCTCACTTTCTACAGTTAGTGCTTGCAAAAATCAACAGAAATGCATTAAGTATGTCAAAACAGGTTACAAGTATCAACCCCTCCTAAGTTTCCTTATAAATAAATGTCTCTGCTTCAATGCAGCTCATTCAATGGTTATTTGCATTTAACACACACTGTTTCAGGAAGGTCAACAACAAGCTTAAGAGTTAACAGAAAAGAGCAGCTTCTAATACAACTGCTTAGAATATATAAGCTTCAATTATTATCCTTTAAAGAGACCATCATTTTAAATGTACTACCTTAGGACAGGTTCTCTTAAAACTAAGTCGTCTTCAGTCCTAAAATTGCATTTTTGTTGTTGCTTTTTGTTGGACAGTAATGCACAAGTTGCATGTTTGATCTAAGATTAGGGCTCTTCCTACTGAGCAAGCCAGAAAAAGTCCACGGAAGTCCCAACAGGAAAGGTTTTCTTCCCGTACTTCTCTGCTATGTACTGGTTCAGTCTTCTCCAGCTTAAGGCCCAAGAGAGTTTTAAAAGTGAAACTAAATTCTGGATGACGCAACTATGGTATGAAGGTCAGGCAGTGACTTCAGTCGTATGTATTCCAAATGTATATTAAAAGAACCGTCAAACTGCAGCAAGCTGGAAACTGGGCAATGCTAGCAATGTGCCATTAAGTCACCATCCCACCTCAAACGATGCTAATGATAGCCAGGAAAACGAAGCAGCAGTGTAAATTGGGCACAGGGAATCATTCATTCTCATCTGGGTTTTGAGGGTCAAATATTTTGACGTGTGTGAATGGGAAGAGCCCTTTTCGACCGTTGACTTCTCCTTCCCACTGACCGTTTATATTCATCCTTGTAACCTTCACAATATCTCCAACCTGCATAATTAAAAAAAAAATAAATAAAAGTTACCACACATGGGAATCTCACTTACGATACAAATAAAATCAAATAAGAACAACAAATACAAGTCCATCATAGGGGAAAAAAGCCCCACACTCTTCTTGGCACAAGGTTCAATTGAAAAGAAAAGTTACTTAACTAAAATACCAACATTTTGCTGCTCAAAGCGATAATGTTGTTTGCAGTCTTTTTCAGACTCTTAACTAAATGTGTATTTACATATTGAGACAAATTGCCGAACTACACCTTTTCCTGTCGAAAGCTTACAACTTAATGCAACAATTTATTTCGCTTAGATATAAATTAACACCACTAAAGCTACCGTCAGTAATGAGATGCAACATCCATTCAAAAGAGCACAGCACTCACGCTGGTCTCAGCATCAGCTGGCATACCTCAAAGGAAATTTAGTTTTTCAAAGAGATTCCTATGGCAAAGACAGCATTACTTGAAGTTCTAGTTCTGACTATCCCAGTGTGAGAAGCTTCTGTAGTTTCTGAAGTAATGGTATACTTCTGAAGCAGGCAAAAGCAAACTTTTTTTTTTTTTTAAAGTATTAGACGTGCAGATTCTAGCTTTATTTGTTGTTTTCACCTCTGCTTCCTGCCAAAGAATTTGAAACAGGAATGATGACATGTCAGGCCTTTCCTACCGTAACTGAGTCTCTTCCTATTTGGTGGTGAAAGATGAGAAGAGCTAAACTATGATCAAGCAAGAAACATCATCGTTTGGGCTGATAAGTTATACTCTTATCTTTGTTCAATACCTGTATTTAATTAGAATTAGCAAAATACCCCATGTGACAAGTAGCATTTAAGACTAATTAAATAGTCATTTCTCCCTTAAATTTTTCAGAATAGCTGAACGTGTGTGGTCTGTTGCAGCGGCTCTCTAACTTTGCACCTCCCTTCCTGTTTATTTCATTTACTCTATGTGGTAACTATAGTAAATATTAGAAAACTGACATTAGCAGCTAATAACTAATTTCACAAAAAGCAGAACCAGCCTATGACCAATGGCAAACAGTTAGTAAGTTTCTTCCCTAAACTAGGTCCCAAGCTCTTTGTAGTTGAGTCTCAGCTCACCAAGCCACTTCTGTGAAATCCAAAGGCAACTAGCTTTGATCTTCTTATTTAAGGAAAAAGTAGATTTTGGGTCTGATAGACAAACTGTCACATGTACTGTATGTTATTTAAATAGTATTAAAATTTAGAACTGATGCAGATAGTTTAAGAACCTTGGCCAAGGGTCTTAGAGGTCTTACCTGAAAAGTTTTAATCTATATTTTTCCTTTAAAGAAAGAAACCCTGAGTTTACAAAATAGCGTGCGTGTCACTAGATGATCTGAAGCCTGTTTAAACGAGTTACCATTGCTCCAATAGATATTTTTTGAAGATCACTCAGAAGCAAGAATCCTTAAGTGAAGTTCAAGATACTATAATAAACTCATTGGTGGTCACTCAGTGTTATATCTCTTAAAATAAATTTTCTCAAACTTTTAAATTCTTTTTAGAGATTTAAGTTTTATGTTGCACATGAGAATGAAATGAGGTATTTAAGCAAAATGTGTTACTTCCCCCATCTCAAATTCGAGGCTGTCACACTTGGACCAATTGTAATCTTGTGCTTTTGAGAGAGGACAAGACCCCCTGATCTACCATAAGCTCTTGGGATGTAACTGAGACTATATTATCTTCTTAAATGGACATCTTAACTTGTGCTGTTCCTAAACTCAAACAGGAAGCCAGCATATACCATTAAGTAGTTATACACTGCCCATGATAGTTAGCATATACATAAAGCATTAATTTGACTGGTTTTCATCTCTTCACAGACTACTGCAGCACGCTTTAGTTGCTTATTTGCTAAAAAGCACAGTTTGCCAGACTTTTCACTGAAGAGAAAGGCTAGAGAAAGCTTTAAATAGTAACAAGATGACCCAAAGAGGAACCTAACAAATGTCTCTTTAGGAAAAGGCTGATAACATCTATAAATACTCAGAGTTACATTGCTAGATTTAAATAGCCCTTGAAGATAGATCCAAGTTCCGTTTTAGACCCAAATTCAAGAAGACGCAACCAACATCACCAACAGTCAAAACTTAACGAGAAACTGCATTTGCATCACACCCTAAACCCAATCCACTCTCGAACACTTTACTCTTAGTCATGGAAGAAAAAAAATCACTATCTGTACTACACTGGATCAAAAACATAGACTTGCATATTCTGAGAGTCTGACAATTTAATTTTGCTCACGTGCAGTAGAGATCAATCCATTATTCACTTTGATGCTCTAGAAAAAGATATCCTTCAATTTGACTCCAATTGATCTCTACAAAACGAGTAAGTTTGGAAGTCTTGCTTCAGCAGAGTGGAAAAAAAATATTTACAATGTAAGTCTATTGCATTGCAACAAAGTTCCACCTAGATCAACCAGGGAAAGTGTCCTTTAGGCCGCTGGGTGGGCAAAATTGCTACAAGTCAGTATCTGCCATTCAAGAGTGCTAGCTGCTCAAAGCTACTCAAAAATACTCTCACATGCCAAGAACCACTAGGATAGTAAATTGAATTGCAATAACTGTATTTTTCTTCAGTGTTGTTGGTTTTTTTTTTTTTTTTTTTAAGGAAAGTTTCCAAATATCCTCTTGTGCTAGATTATTAAAAAAAAAAAGTAGTTCCCCTGAAAAGATTAAATGAAACAGTATGTTGAAACAAGATTTTTGGAGAAGATTTTTGATGTCATGATAGAATAATTCATGGATATTATGTTAAAGGCCTCCATTTTGACAGGGTCTGGAAGAATCTGGTCAAGAAGTCCCTCTATGTATTTTTCCTCAAAGTACTAAAAGCAGTATTTGGTAAAAGCATCTGTGATGTGGTCAGCTGAGGTGTGATCTCCCACTAAAATTATTTAACATAGTTTTTTTCAGACAAAGTTTTAAGCCAGTCAGAAGAAGGACTGTCTTATGATTAGGCACCAGAGTCAGGAGACCTGGTTCTAGTCTCATCTCTGCCACAAGCTTCCTGTGTGACTCCGGACAGCTCACGGCCCTTATCTATAAATTAGGATGATGCTTCCTTAGTCTCCGCATCTCTCAGATAACGTAATTCCCTTGTAAAGCATGCCAGCATCGCTGGATGGAAGTATCAACTGCTGAAGTGAGTAATACTTCTGAAATGCAGCCATTTGGTTCCACCCAAATGATAAAAATCAAAGTGTATTTTAGATAGCATCCTTTCATTATGTCCCTGTTACAGCATGAATTCAAAGCCCTGGGGAAACACAAGCTGTGGAACGTGCCAGTCAGAAGAGTTACTTCATTCACTCCAGACTCTTCCATACCTGTCTTCCATCTGAAGCTGATTCATACACTGCAAAGGTTTCCTGCGTGCCATTTTAGTCACACAGTCAACCAATTCAACATGTTTTAGAGATATTCTAACAAGTTTATATTACTAGTTCTATGGTTGACAGAGTCCTGTAATGTAAGTTTAAGGAGATAAAAATGCATCAAAACTCTAAATTATCATTTTAACCCACTGGGTCAATAGCTGTCGAAAACACAATGTGCTCTGGAATTTATGGGGTGTTGAATCTCAGTCATTATCCTAATTAGTGTCACAACTCACCTTCTTTGGTAAGACTAGCATTAGTATCAAAAATGAAATAACTGTTCAGATGAACTGCCTGTTCTGGAGAAGAATAAACAAGGCTCAACTGTAAGAAATTACTTGATATCCCGTTGTCCCCAAAAGCTATAAAGCTGAGGTACACCAAAGAGGCTGAGTTCCGCTGCACTGCACACAGGACTAAGTGGCACTGTAGTAGCTGGTGCTTTAGGTATTGGAAAATTCAAGAAACCAACAGGTTAATTATCCTTAATTTCTGATGTTGTTGCTCAGAATAACAGGCAACAGATTTCCAAATGTCCAGATTTCCAGATGTCCAAACCAGAGAATCAAGTAGTTCAGAGGAAAGATCTTCAACTGTTCTTGAGACATGAAATCACGTCACGTCAAAGGGCAGCAAAGAGCAGCAAAGAATGTTGAAGTCCTAGATGCAATTATCTAGCCTCATCTAGGAACAGAGTAGAACAAAAGAAGTTTGCATTTCAAATACAGCTAGGACAATTGCCAGAATTCAGGTGGCAGCACTACAGATAAAGTGCTGCTTTTCATTAAATGATGGTAGCCTGTGTCCATCTGATCGAGCATGCTGTCCTGATTGTACAGAATTTAGAGCTCAAAACTCCCACAGAATTCTTGAACCACACTGACTCTGGCTATGGCACAGGATCTCCTCTAGGTGATCCATGTCACTTTCAGTTTCATCGGAAAACAAACTCTGCAAACAGTTCTGAGGGTGAATGTATATTAAATTGTGAGGCACTCAGCACTATCATGATGGGAACCATCAATAACTTTGACCAGAAAAGGAAATTACAAAGATTAAGATTGCACACAAAAATCTCTGAAGTAATTGTGAATTGTATTTTCCAAGATAGCATACTGAAAAGTTGATGCATATCAGCACAGACAAGAATGCTGCCAGCGTCACTTTCAATTCAATAGTCATCAGAACTAAAGCTCCCTGATCAACACTTCTCAAATATAGGCTCAATATTTTGCTTAAAATCTAGATCTTGTGGTTTAGATGCATTTTAATGCTTAACACAGCAATACTAAGTTTCCTTGGCTTAAGAAAAGCACAATGCTATCTGTCTAGTGAAAGAAGTAGCCTAATTTCCTAATTAAGAAAGTTCTATTACTAGCACATTTTGGCCTACTTGTCTCAACTTTCCGCTGAAGAGGAAAAAAGTTAACTGTAACCTAATTGTAATAAGCTCAAGAGAAATATTGTAAGTCAGTTATACAATTATGGTAAATGGCTATTTACTTCACCAAAACACTTCAGTGACAGGTTAACTCTGTATTAGCAAACGTGCATGGATAGGTCTGATTTCTCATGAACAGATAAACTACTTAATACTATAATACTGGCACAGAGCTAGAAGAAGGCATCATTAGTATAAAAATTTTGCTATATAGTGAAGCTTTTGTTTAAAAAAAAATTAACAATAAAAAAAAATTCTTCAGAGTCCGTAATGCTGTCATGTTAAGTCTGGAGATGAACTCTAGGACTACTACTACCTATGGTCTGTGATGCTTATTACAGCGTTTGCAAGATATCTAGTGGCTGCTGCTGGTCCCATTTTCTGGTTCCTTACGCTGTTTCATTCCATTTTTTAACAAATTTAAAATTTGTTGTTCGTGTCCTGAATCAACCTTCAAACAGTTCGCTAATTTTTAAGGAAATTACCAACCATTAGTTTATCTACTGCCTATGCTGGACATAAGGAACTTTGTTGTGTAGAAGAGATAAGCTCCTTTAAAGTAAAACATACCAGGACTTACCCTACTGGGCACTGCCTACATGTCACATGGTGGTTAGAGCACGCCAGCTTAAAACAAGGCTTCATTAGCATATTATTGCTGGCTATAAAACTACAGGTTATTAAGTGCTGAGAAATTTTAAGGTAGACTTTGCTGCTCTTTCTCATAGTAACAGTTCCAAAGAACCTCTGCTCTTACAAAGTTCATCACCTGCTTAAAGTTCTATCCTGTATAACCTTTGAACACAGAACTGCCCTCCTAGTTTTCCCAAAGAAAAGCAGGATTGAAGAAGAGCAGTAAATAACCCTGCAATGTAGTCCCAGTAAATACATGGCACCGTATCCCTGTCCTTCATATTCCTTCCTCTAGAGCACCAGAAAGGAAGGAAATGCTTCTTGGCTAAAAGCACACAAGTAAAGAAACAGATCTGGGTTGTTGGTTTTTTTGGGTTTTTTTGGTGTGGTTTGGTTGTTAGGTTTTTTTTTGTTTGTTTTGTTTTGTTTTAAATGCAGTACCCATGAAAATACTACACATATTAGTAGCAAAGTTAGTTGTAATATAAGTGAGAGAACTGCAGGCTTCAATCATTTCATTAAAAACATTAAGTCTGAACTGCCAAGGTAACTAACTAAACTGACAACAGCGTATGTAAATCTTAGAAATACGTATCATTTATCGTAGGCTTTACTAATTGTTCACTGGTGCAGGGAGAAGCCCAAAGTTACGTGTATACCAGCTGTATGCTCTGAGATACTAGCTATACTTAAAACTTTCATTTTAGCTTCTAAGCAGATTACTAATTAATTGTTTATTTTTGAGCGTAAACCTAAAGCATATAATGCAGTAGGACCAAGTCAACATTTAGATGTTTGTCACTTCAATAATACCAATATGAATGCTAAATAGTTTTAGCCCAGCAAGGTCCAAATTGTAATAAATGCCATATTAACTAGTATCCTTACTACATTGGATAGTAAAGGAACAACATTGTAGTTGCCCTTAAACTGTCACATCTCAAATACTGTTTGAAAGCTAAACAATCCAGCATTATCCAACCAAACAGATTTTGTTTCAGGTTTTCAGTAGAATATTCACTTGTTTTACAAATTACATTTTTCATGTGAGAAATTCTTAAAAAAGTTATACCTTGCTTACAAAACAAACTTATCTGTAACAGGCTATGAATCTTTATCTTTTCTTAAAGAAAAATTCTGACAGCTTATGTAAACAACAGCATGACACAGAAAAACTGGACCTGCAAGCAAAGAGCTTGTCCCATTTTCAAGCTGAACCCAGGAGAATGACATCCCTCCACTTAAAAGGAAGTCGAGCAGATTACTACGCAATAGCTTTATTTACTCCAGATGGTGTTCTCTTCCTTTTAAGCACTGCCTGTGTGCTGACCACACAAAGCTACAGCCAGCAAACAGATATTTTGCTCTCATAATGTTGTATCAATTTAAATGAGACTAAACAATCAGACACTGTATAATTATATTAACAAGGTGTTCTACCTGTACAAGCTGAACTGTGATTTAGAGTATACCTATACTAAGGTGGACTACTGTCAAATATTATTATTCTGAAAGAAGACCATTAACTTTCTTCCCCAAAATATTTCCATAACCTGTTCTTTCTCTACCACTTGCTCTTACAAAAACAGAAGCTTCAAATGGTCCATGTTATTTAGTGACATGTAGAGCCCTGACAAGGTTGGGATTAAATACATCATCACGGCCCAGCAGGTGTTAGGCAATCTAAAGGAAGATCATGAAAAAAAGCTGGATTTTTTTTCTTTGATTAGTACATGTGACAAAAAAATATACTGCTATAATGAGGTTGCTAAAGTTCCCTGTGCACGGATAGTTCTGGAGAAGCTGTAATCGCTGATTTTAATGAAAATGTAGATCAGTTCCCAGAATTCTGCTTCTGAAGCTTCTTGAGAAGCCACATGGTAGCTCAGGTGCATTTGCAAAGAAAAGAGACTACATAGGAAGACAAAATATGCCAGTGGCGGGGGGCCCAAAGACACAAAGGCAATAAGTGATTAGAACTCAGTGGAAGAGTCTCTCAAACAAAACTTCTGCAATTTGAATGTTCAAAACAATTCAAACCTACATGTTGGTCACACCATGAATCCTACAGGCACACTAGATTAGCTGAAATGACGGAATTAACTAGGTCACTAAAGAGCAAGTCAGGTAAATCTGTTTGTGAGAGCCATCCTTCCAAGTGGTTCTGCTACCCTGCAGCAAAGCAAGTTCTCTGAAGTAATTCCATGACACATTGATAACATAACAAAATCAATCGCTTGCCTTGCTCTGTTTTCAGAAGCATGAGTAGTTTTGGTAGGAATCTTCTGTACAGTGCAGTTGGCAGTGAATTTATACTTTGCTCTATAATAATTTTCACACACGGTTAGCAAATAACAAGCCGCTAGTTTTCATAAGACTCAAGGAAAATCCAGTGATACATATTTAACTTTTACCCCTGTGAGAGTAATCACCTGTGGAGGTTTTACGAATACAGGAGGAAAAACACTTAGGGCAACTATTATGAATAACAAAGTCACAAATAAAACCTTTCAAATTTCAGTCAGAAGCATCAGCAATAGGTAACAGCTTTAACTTGAAAAGTAATTGAGCAAAAGCAACGGGAAAAGTTCAAAAGTATTTTTAAAACTACTATTCTTTTACTTGCTAAAATCCTGTTGCTTCCTTTGCTTGTTTCCTTGCATTTGCTCCTTGAAGTATTGCAGCACGCTCAAATTTCATCTTTGAGACTAGCACTTTTTCCAGGTGAGACATTTTTGAACTATAGTTAACGAGTCTTCAGCGTAAATGTAAAAGTACCAGTCTGAGTGTTCTGGATATAGCTTTAAACACTTCATCCAACCCGTCATTTATGCTAGGTGAACTACAATTGTAACATGAATTCTTTACCATTTACAGAATAAAGCTCTACACTATTAAAGACATCCCTAATAAAAATAAAATAAAAAATGCTTTGGCAGGCGCAGGAACTTATTAAAGGTTTAACACAAGTTTAGGGGCTACACAACAGCCTTTCATCTAACCCCTTGCCCCCAATTTAAGTCTTAAGATTTCTCAAATTGCACTTCTGAAAACTAAAGTAAAAGGGGCTAGAGTACTTCTGATATATTTCTGCCTAGATACTCAAACGTATCTCACACTACAGTTGAGGATCAGAAAGCCTACATTTATCAGCAATCCTTACCTTTCTCTGAAGGATGCTACTGCCAGTTCTCAACCTGGAATACTGCAATGATTAATGAAAATTCTCTTTCTTTCCCCAAGATTAAGGGGCGAAGCAAAGTCACCCTCTTGCTAGCACTTCTATCCAGACCAGGATGTGTACACTCTACTACCCTTGTAACATATTTGCCATGTTGAACAGGCAAGAAGAGAGGGTAAATACAGGTCCTGAAGTAACTTGGTCACTTAAAGGAAGTGGTATAGATGAAGCAATTTTTGTAGATCTTTCTTCAGAATGTAACCTAACTTCTTCACAGTCCTTTGACACAGATAAGCAGACTCCACGTGAAATCATCCACACCAACTCTGCTGCTAACAAATTTTAGTTTCTTATTTTATGAAACAATTGAAAACCGTAAGACTTGAGAGGAAAAGCTTACCTCTAATGCCAGTGCAGTCTTGTCATAAGCACAGGGTACTCTCTTTTGGATAGCTTTGGCATAGACTGGTCCATTCTGTGTTGACGGCAGAGGATTGATCACTGCTCCAGGTGTACTGGATACTGAGGGAAGGGGACTTGCGGTTTGAGGCTGAGCATAGGCATGGGCAGGTTCTGGAATACCGTAACTGTTGGAATTCCTGTTTCCATGCTTCCCATGAGTAGATCTGACTAGCTTTTCTACATAAGGAACAGGAATCATCCCAATCCGACCATCCTTGTTTCTGGCACTCCACCACTGTTCTTCAGGCTTCTCTACAATTAGCAGTATCTCGCCCTTTTTAAATGGAAGATCCTCAGCATCGTTGCCAGGAAAGTCATAGAGAGTCCGAACATACTCCACATTTTCTTCTGCAGTGGACATAGCAGGGGCAGATCCAGATCCCATTGGTGGACTCGGATACCTAAGTTTAGAAAAGATTTAGTATAATCAATAGCTATTGTTTTCTATTTCCAGTAACAAAGCTAAGTACCAGTTTTACAGTAGGAACACCAATAGAGGAGAATTACTTTGTAACAAAAGTATTAGCTTGGTAGCACTGTGAGGCATTTAGTGAGTAACTCATGCTCTCAAGCAATTACCTAAATACCCAAATCAAACCAAATAAAGCGCAATAAAAAAACAGAAATCCAATAAAAATCTATCATGGATGTAGAAAACTGGGGAAAATAATGCAAAATCTTCATCCACCTGTTGTGGATTCTTGTGAGGATCTCAGGATAAAATAAAATTAATTATATAGCTTAAGTTATGAAAGTTGTGATGCATAAATTAAAATTATTTGGGTGATTTAGGGTGGAAGAGCTTTTGGAGAGCTAAATAATCCTCTTTAGTTCATCACATCTACATGAACTTCAGCACCTACTTCTAAAGAATTCAGTAATTCTAAATGCCAAACTTGAGGGAGCATAGTGGAAAAAGGTGGAAAAAAAGACGAGAGTATGATAAAAACTTACAGTTTTCTAACTAAAAGCTAGAAGTCCAATGTTGTATTTCTGATTAGTAGTACAGCATCTTTCTAACTAAATACCACTAACATGCAGAATTTTGGGGACAGCCAGTCACGTTTATACAGAAACTCCTTTCGTTAAGAAAAGAGATAGGCAGATCCTGTGTTTTTAGGAGACAACACTTTTCCCCTCTTCTCTGGAAAATAATATGGAATTGAGCTCCCTAATCTTATTTTTGCAACTTCAACTCTCAAGGGGTTGTTACAACATAACAGAAAAAATATTAGCCTTAAAGTACTTATCTTTACTGCATATTTAAATACCTAATAACCTAAACGTGACATCTTCATAGAAGACAACATGAAATACATCCACTGGTAAGAATGGAGTAAGAAATGAAAAAGCGAACCGTCTAGAAACATCCCTTTGCCTTATTAATCATAATATTACCTTTAATTTATTCACATCATTATTTATTACTTTGCCCATCATCTGTCCAATACAGTCACAGCATTGTCTGTGACAACATGTAAGACTGTTCATCAAATGAGACTATTTTCACTGCAAGCTATTTTCACCATAAACTTTATACATTTTATTCAAAGCAGCTGTCACAAATCTTAACATATATAGGCCACAGCACACACTTATTATCTGAGCTATGATAGCAAGAATGCATGTCATTAGCCTACTTCAATTCTCTTTTGCTACTTGCAAAATAAGATGGAAGTCAAATCCCCGTGATTTTTGTAAGGTATGCCAGAAGCCCTAAACTGAAAGATACACACACCTTCAAGACACCCTGCGGCAACTAAAGCCTGGGGAGAGGGGGAACCCTTTAGAGAGCACCCACTCTGCACAAGCAAGAGCTCAGGAACATCTGCAATGATGGTCGGAGCGCAGTATTGACACAAAATGAAAAGAAAGCTTAAAACAGTCAGTTTTCAACTGTTTTATGAGTTTAAAGTGTCATCTCCAAGAGCTAAAAATAGTGTATGGCTAGATACACAAATTACTTAATCCTACCACAAAAACCACCTCTTTATACTATACTTTATGAAATTAAAAGAATCAACAGCCTTCAGAAGCTCAAGCACCTGTGTGTGATGTTCCCCTCAAAACACCAAGGAAACAAGAATTGGTAATAACAGTCCTGAAGCACATACCTGTCCAACCCTATTCTAAATCTAGTTCATTAACTAAAAATAAATTTAAGAAAAAAATATCCAGAAATGCCTTCTCTCATCCTCCCTCTTGCAGCAGTAAGTCTCCTTTAAACAGAATTTCAAACCATCAACCATGTCATTGATTTTTGAAAAAAGAGCTTCAAATAAAAATCACGCTAAGGAAAACCACCTAGTTGATCCCATTTGTTGCTTTATAAAAAAGCTTGTCATTTCATGGTAGGCTAGGTCCCATCTGTCTCTACACTGAGAGAACAATATACAATCAAAACCTTGAAAATAAAGCGGTACTGTAAAACATTAATAAAACGTTTCACACAAAATTCCTAACAAATACCAAGTAAGCAAGTGGAATCAGCTAAGTTTTCAAGTGTTTTGAGAAATCCAAGTCAGTCATTACCATAAATGTTTAAGTTTTTACATCCAGAAAGGCACAACATTATCCAGGTTAAGGAGAACAGAGATAAGCATAAAGATTGCTTCAGTGTAGACTTTTTTTCCCTCCCAGCTGTTCACAAGTTTAAGCATGCACATAGCACTGGGCACCTCCATTTAAGCGTTCCTGCAATGGTGATTTTTTTTTCACCTAACTATCTCTCTAGCTACAGCACAATCATTATGCAGAAGACTTCTCAGCAACTGTAATGAGTTCTTGAAAATAGTGCTTTCTATCACATCCCTCCCATCACCTGACAGCTTTACAGAAAGACTTTTTTTGACCACTTGACCACAAGCTATTGTCAACCTTTGACATGATGCTGATTGTCATTAAGAACTGGCCTATGCCAAGGTTAAATTGTGCCTATAAACCTTATTCTTCCCCACTAAGAACTTGCTAATCTGCAAAACATAGTTGTATTCTATGCAAAACATAGTATGATTTTAAACTGCAGAATTTAGAAGAAAACCAATCTGAATTTCTTTTTTAATGTGTCACTATTTTTCTAGCTTTTATGTCACTTCATTCTATCCAGGAAGCCCAAAAGCTTTGAAATAAGACACTGGGAAAGGCTTTCTTAATTAAAAATAAGGAATGTGTTCTAGAGTTCTTGATAAGTAGTCTACTGATGCGAGTTGCAGGTATGTCCCATGCTGGGAACAGGACAAAGAATGAGCTCATAGCCAAGTCACATTTTCCCATCCTTCTAGAATAGCGTTTCTCAGTGTAGTGTATGCAGATATAGATGAACAGTTCCATAACCAAACTGTGACAAATAAATGTTTTACATTTTTTTGGGGGTGGAAATGCCACTCTGAAAGTTTGGAAAATGCTGTCCTAGAATGTATTAAAGCTGACTTAACATGGTGAAGCAGTCTAATCACATAAAGGCCTGTTCTGTTGTAATCAGTGTGGATGCATGGGTAGACAGCAACTTAAGCTCAGCAGCTATACTTCAATCACTGAGGAGAAGACTTGTGAACCAGCTTCTCAACTATCCCAGGAACAGAAGGACAATACCAGAAGAAAAGGCTGACACAAAGCACGACCACACCCTCTTGCAAGGCAATTACAGCCAGTGGTAGAGATGTACATGGTAACTTTAAATATGTGTACATGCACTGTACAGACAGGCCCTGTGCATGATCTGACTGAAAGCAAGCCATAATGGTCACTGAGATCCAGAGGGCTAAGGACCACTATTAGAAAGAGCTTGAAACAAGGGCCATAACCAAATGTTTCCTTAGTCTACATAGCGTGGCTCTATATCCAATGTTAAGATCCTGAAGCTACTAGGTTGGACCAAGACACCCTCCCTCCTTGCGCCACCTCGCAAAGATGGCAGTGGGTGGGGCAGAGGGAGGGTGGCACTCACCTGGGCGCAGGCTCGATGAGGGTGGTGGTGTCCAGGTAGTGGATCTTGTAGAACTCCAGCAGGGCTGGCAGGTGCTCAAACTCCTGGTCGCCGATCTTAAAGCGGCGGTTGGGCAAGGAGTTAATGATGTAGTGGGAAACCCGGGAGTTCTCGGACACCGAGAGCACGTAGTCCCCCGGGCAGGTGGACGAGTCCCGCACCAGGAACATGCCATGCCGCTGCCCTTGCAACCTCGTCTGCGCCTCCGCCCGAGACACCGGGCCCACGTACCAGCTGGAGCGGTCCGACGAATCGAAACGAGCGGCGGAGGACATGGCTCCGGGCGGGGAAGGGGAAGGGAGGGGGGGAAGGAAGGTGAAAAGCCCGAAGGCCCAGGCGGAGGAAGAGACCCGGAGAAGGGAAGGCCTGGGCAAGGAGGCCTGGGAGGCGCAGCGGGCTGGGGGCTAGAAGGAAGCGGCTAGCGCTCAGCCCAGCGGGTAGGAAGCCCAGGGAAAGGGGAATAAGGGAGAAGGAAGCTCTGTGCCTCTGGAAGCGGAGGACCGAGGAGCGGCTGGGGTGGGGCTGGCCAGACGCGGCGGTCAGGGCCCCCGAGTCTCCCTCAGCGGCGGGGTGTGCAGGGCATCCTTCCCGCCTCTCTCTCAGGCCTGCGGCGGGCCCGGCTGGGCGGGTGGCGAAGAGCAGCGGCGGCTGACAAGGACAGGCGGCCCGGGAAGGTGGCGAGGGTAGCCTGCTACGGTGCTTCAGCGCCGGAGCCAGACGGTGGAGGGAGGGGGGGGCGGGGGAGGCAGAAGCGCCGGGCTCCCGCTTTCTCCTACGGGTTCCCTCCCCTCTCAGAGCCGAGCACCAAAATGGCGGCGGCGCCGGGCGGTAGGAGTTCTCCGGAGACACCGCCCCGCGCACGCGCGCTGCGGCTCACGCCGGCGGCCGCGGGGAGGCTGGGAGCTGTGCCTGCCTCAGGGAGAGGGCGGCCGCGCTGAGGGGGCCGCCGGGCCGGGGTGCCTGCCTGGAGGCAGCGCTCTATCCTTCCTCCAGCCCCTGCGGGCTGGAGTCGTTCAGACCTTCCGCAGGGCGGTCCTGGCTGAGGGGAGCATAAAGGTGAAGAGCCCCGGTGGCGTGCTGAGTTAGGCGGGGTGTGAGACCCCCCGCGCCTTCTGCAGCCCCTCAGAGGGCAGGGCCGTCCTTCCTCCGCACCGCTTCCCTGGCGTGATGCAGGCGGGCGTTACCACAGGTCGCCCCCCAAAAACTGTGCCCGGTCCTTCGACTGAAGCATCTGACGATGACCCTCCTCCATCTTCACCTCATCTTTCAGCACATCCTCCCTCCTCGGTGTTGCCCGGCCACAGGCTTTGCCATGGCCCCCTGAGGTACACTCACCTTCCCTCCAGGGTCCCTCCTGCCCTGCCTTGGGCCTCCCTCCCCTCCCGACCTCTAGCTCAGTGGGCTGCCCTGCAGCGAGGCGCCCTGGTTTGGAAGCAGAGGTCCCCTTCCCTGAGGTTTCCTTGTTTTATTAGTAGATTATTTTTTTTTAAGGAATAAAATAGACCACTGCGATAATCTCCTCTGATCTCGAGGTAACTTCCTACGTGCTCTAAGAGAGGGTTTCTTGTCTCGTACAGCCCTCTTCCCAGACAAGGGGTGTCAAAGCCCTGTGTGTCAGGGCGAGGGCGGGAGGGAAGATGGTGTTGCAGCTGCTGAAGAGGAAGGAAACCCCGGAAAGGACTCAGCAGGTCTCGGGGGCTGGGCGAGCGCTTGGCGGGTGGCGCAGCGTGAGCCGTTTGAATTTTAGAGGGAGGCTGGCGCGGGGTGACCTCAGCGTGGGCCTTTGCCTGGTCTGACTCACGTTTGGGAGGGCTGGCGGTGGCAGTCAGCGTGTCCGGCTGCAGTAGGCAACGGCGTGACAAAATAACTGCACTCATTCCCCAGACGTGCTAGGAACCTTTGCAAATAGTGTGATTTTTTGGCTCAGTCTCATGACTTTTTGTTTAATTTGTGCTTTTGTTTGTTTTTTCGTTTTGCTTTGGGGCTGGCAATGTGAACTGAAGCAGTGCTTGAAAGCAAAAAACATTTAAAATGGAGAAATAGATTTAAGATGACTGCCGTGAAGTGCCCAACTGGACTGTTGTGCAGTCTTATTCCAGCTTTGCTGTCTTTTTTTCATGCTCTGCCTTTTCTGAAAGCTCAGTCACAACATGGTCATTTTTTTTCTTTTTCTCTTTGTTCTTCTTCCTGCATTGGTAACTACTGCCAGCTGAGGTGTTTGGATTGGAACATATGGGCCGTGTCTTTGTAGACATTTAGCAGAGTTCAGATCATCTAAAATGGAAGACTCATCCAGTGTCATTCTTATGTTTTAGACAAAATCATCCAGGAAAGTCTCATAACATCAATAACACAAAAGGATCTTACAGTAAGCCCTGAATACATGTACAGGTATCACAGCTGTTTCATCTCCTGGGTAGAAAACAACAGCTGTTCAATCATGTATAGCAATACTAGCGAAACAGTAGACCCAGAGATGAATAATACCACGTGAAAATTCGCATCCATGCAAAAATATTTCATCCATTGCTAGTGAAGCTTACTTAGTAGCTATACCTTTGATCCATTCCTATTGGTTTACATGCTTGCATCTGCCAAGGAGAGTCAGTTTTAAACACATGTAGATAGGCTACAATAGATAAGAAGGTTACTATGTTTTCTTCTGTCATTTGAACAGACCTGGTTTGCTTTCTGTTTAGCCGTGGCCAAAATATGTATTAAAAGATAGTACTTGGACTTGCAATAACAGGCTAAATAATGTTTAAAAGTAATTACAAAAGCCACAAGCTAGCAGCAGAATTAGTAACCCATAGTATATTAAAAGGAAATAAAAATTCCTATTGCTGCATTTTATTGAATTATAAATTTTGTTATAATAAAAATAAAATGTACTAGGTCAAATGCATAGTGATTTTGCTTTCATTTTGTATGGATAGTACTAAAATCTCAAAAGAATTGAAACATGTCAGGAATAAATAGTATTTAATTATAAAGCAGTTTTTGTGCAGTACTGCATGGGGCTGGACTGATACTGGAGAACCAGCAAACCCACCTTCCCATCCAGAGAGGATTCTAAGTCACACAGAGGCTTTCACTTGGAAGGAATTGCCACAAATTAGCTGTTCTGAACTTGTATTCATGCAGGGTGTGTGCATCCTTCCAGTAATTCCCCCCTCAGTTTCAGTAACTGTGGTTGAACTAGGCCAGATCTTCTAGGTAAAAGATTCCATGTTCTACTTACATATGAGAAAAAGGTGACTTGTTCAAGATCATTAAAGTTGTCTGATAAGACTGGCCTTCAACTTCCTACAATCATCTCAGGCATATTATATCCCTACTATAGTATAGTATAGTATATATATACTATAGGAGAAATAGGACAAGCTACTGAGAGGAAGCACTTTGGAACAGGCACTGTCTTGTTGCTCAGCGGAAAACCTAAACTCAGATGTTTTCACCCCGGCATTCAAAGGTAGCCACAAACATAAATTGAGATTTGCGATATTCAAGGCTACTGCACTCAGCCTTGTGACAAATGTCAGCCCCTCTCCTTTTCATCCAGTGGACATTAGTTTCATGAAGTGCAACAGCTTCCAAAAGGAGAGGAAACGTATATCCACAACAAAGATGTTTTATTAATGCAAAATTATGCTACAGTGGCAAAATGGTCCTTTTCTCTGAATTTTGTATCAATTTTACTTTGCCTTTCTAGCATTTGGTTTAGGAAGAATGGAGATGTGGTACCACTTTACCTTTTTATTACATATAAAAACATTTATGTTCTTTGTCTTACCTGTTGGCAGCTTCCACCCTCCGAGCATGGCCAAATAGTTCTAGCACAACCGAGGAGGTGGGGAGCTCTTAAAGCGAATCATCTGCTGATGAAATAAAAACTCAGTTGGAAGAATATTCCCTTGAGAAGATCCCGACCCTCTTTCTGCATGCCCAGCTGCTCCTTCTTCCTTTCGCCAGAAGCTTCTGACCCTATCAGTTGGGCTGAATGCCAAATAAAGTGTACATGTGGCTGGTTTCTAAGAAAGGAGAAGTACATTTCTGTCAAGAGTTTAGAATGAGAATCCTTATTTGTTTCAAATCAAGTACTGGGTATGCTTCCAATGCAAAATTAATGATCCCAATTTAAACCATGAGGAAATGGAAAAGGATATGTTGGATTTGGGGGTAGACAGCTGGAGAAGAAATACAGTAGTGAAAGCAGTTATGAAACAAAACCTGAAGCAATTATAATCACTTCTCCAAATGTGGAAGCCTGAAATACTTTAGGATACAATTCCACTAATTACAAGTCTAGCAAATATGCCTATACAGCTTTACCTCTCTGCTGGCAGGAAATAGGAAAATAGATCATCAAGAAACCTAGTTATTATTCTTCTGGACTTCCTAATATATCAGCAGTTTAAGTGTTGGTATTTTGATCATTCAGTTCTGGAAGAGTTTGACTATTCACTTAAGAGACCAGAAATAACTTCAAGCTTTCTTAGTTGCTTGTCCATTTGTCCACAATGTCTTGTGCTATACTGTCTCTGAGGACTCACTGTAAAAAATGAATGCTTTTTACTGTAAGATGCAAGACTGACATATTTAGGAGATCAGATAATGTATAAATTAAAAAATATAGAATCAGTCTAGATTCCCTTTGAGTACAAGTTTTTCCTAAGATAACACTAAGTTTAAGTGGGCTCTTGAAGGCTGAGTTTCTGAAGCATCATTCCTGATAGGAAAACCAATCAATAACAACTACAGCTCTGTGTATCAATCTGTAATGTCTCCTGTAATTTCTTTATATAGGTAACTGTAGTAAACAAGAACAAAGCTCTCTATATCTGCCGAATTAGATAAAATTGCCAGTTGTAAAGCAAAGCAATTTTATTATTGTTTAGCCTATGTATTAGCTTGAAAAGGTACATCCTGGACTAAAACGAGCTACTGCTAAATGATTAGGATGGTTTGAGCTAAGCTAAACTAAACTCTGGGGTTTTTTACCTAAACAAAACACATGCAAGGAAGACAGTGCATACCACGAACAGCCACATCATGCTCAGATGAAAAGAAATTTTGGGGGTGAAAGCAACAGTTTTGTTTTTATCAAATCAAAAACCATAATCCCCATCCTTAGGTTTTAGTTCATGTAATTTAGGGGTATTAAACCAGTAACTAAAAAAATAAAAAAAGAAAAAATAATGCAGCACTTCTCACTAAGGTAGATGATCCCCTTAAAGGACAAATAATGTCCTTGTAACTGCATTCTGAGCCTTATATTGATATGCTTTGCACACCATCCAACTGCAACATTTAATAAATAATGCAATCATAACATTGCTTATGCCAATAAACGGAAAAACGGATCGCCTGACTCTAAAAATCAGTATTCAAACACAGAAGGAGTGATAGGGTAGAAGCTGGGAAAAAAAAAAAACCAACCCAGGAGTTTTCTCAAGATGTTTCTTAAGCTTAATAATTACTCATGAATGTCTTACATTCTCCTATGTAATCTAAGAATTAGCCTATCAGCTTGGTTATTTGTAATAGTAATACCCTCTAGTGGTATACATGGGAAAAAGAAAAGAAGCCAAAGCATTACTTTTTTTTTTTTTTTTATCATGAAAGAGGTTAAATAACATTTTCAGTTGTACCACATAGGGTATCACTGGCTTGTTGAGAAGTGCTAGTTGAAGTGGAAAATGCACTGCAAGCATTAGACTTGTGTTAAATTCCTGGGTTGAGTTAGAACAGCTGTGTCTAGCATATGACCTGGATCACTAGAAGTCTTGAATTGCTTGTTGTTTGCAGACAAACTAAATTGCCATTGCAACACTTGCAGTCTGGAAGGAGTGGTTCTAGTGATGTCCAGGTCAGAGAGATCTGTCCTTACATCTGAGGACCACATTTAATTTCTACACATTAAAACTAACTCTGTAGGCAAAATAGGAATACTCATCAGTCTCCAATATTGCAGTGTAATAAAGTCTGTATTTCCAGACTCCATGTGCAGTTCAGAGTTCATTATAAAAAAAGATTTTCTGAAGAAACTCATATACAGGGTTTCCTGCAGTTACCAGGTCTTTTCGTTTATTTGCCAGTTGGCAAATGTTCAGAGATTGAGGTGAAAACTGACAGTGCTGGAGAAAAAAAAATCTAACTAATGCCCTTCTTGCCAAGAAAAAGCTGCTGAGCTTATTAAAAGAAGTGTGCAAATACTCTTGCATCTTTACAGAAGGCCACTGTACTAGAGTCATCTAGGTCCATTTTGAAATCATCTTTGTTTCCATAAACAAAATATCCCTAAGTAATGGTAATATCCAGGAACTTCTTCCATTTCTCTGAAGTCAATGTGCACGGTATTTGTCATGCTGTGATGATACTTGACTAGTATCGTATCATTCTGATTGTCACTTCAGTTTTGCTCTTCTCTTACAACCCCATTATTGCTACAAGATTTAAAAGCTTTTGGTAGTTTGTTGTGATTTTCCAGTGGCACTGATTACTTCCCGCCCTTCCAAGAGGAAGGTTCCCATACTATTCGGGTATCCCACTGGTTCAGACTTTAAATCAGCTTCTAAACTAATATTAAGCAAGACGGTAGTCAGAAGCCAATTATTTTAAGGCCTCATGAAGGAAGGATTTACTATGCGTTATCTTTCTGAGCTGCAGTAATTCTGTATTATGTTCCTGGCATTAATTCAGCTGCTGCAGTGTAATTTTCAATACCTCTAGTCATCTTTTTTTTTTCTCTTATGCTGTAGAAAACCAATCTCTGCTCTCTTTATCTTCTTCTGAAGCATATAATCATATAATGAAAAAAACTGCCCATCTCCCAAGGTGGTATAATTTCACTGATATTAATGTAGTATTACAGGATCTAATTAAACTCATTAATTTTCAGACTCTACATCACGGTTAATAAAACTGAGACAGTAGTTAAAAAGAAAAAAGTTCTGACAAGGGTTTATTGATTTATGCTTGTGAACAAATGTGTCTGACAGTTGAACAATGAGATTGCCATACTCTGTACAGAGTTTTTTCTAGAAATCTTCTTTCCACTGAACTTGCAGAAGTTGACAGTTGAAGAACTTGCAGTATAGAAGTTCAGGAGTGGGTGTCAGTTCACAGACTCTAACCCAGTTACAAAGATGGCTGCATGCCCAGATGAGATGAAGGTTCAGACTTCCTTGCTACTGTTCCTTTTTCTGTATGTTCCATCTTGCTGAAAAATCAGTCAAGCTGTCTGACACCTGGCACAGGAGGGAGACACTAGGTGTTACCTTCCTGTGTTAAGCTGGCTAGGAAGTTTTATTACCAAAAAGAAAAGGAAAAAAAATCTCAAAAAGCTCTTTCAAGCTAAAAGCTGGAAGGGAAGAAGCTAGTAAAGCAGAGCCTTCTTTGCCTTTTTTTCTCTCCATGCTGAAGGTTGAGAAAAGTCTCCTTCAAAGCAATAGAACCTCTATACTTTAACTGGGGTAAAATGGCAGTTCTGTGGTTACTTTAAAAACACTGCTTTCTGGCAGGTGAGCAGATGCTGACTGAAAGTGGCATTTTGTGCAGAACACTTGCAGACGGGCAAATATTGACTGTGAATGGCATTTTGTGCAGAACACTTATTTTTCAAACCTTTAAATACTGATTTATGTATATAAGAAAGACATATAAAATATCTAAGTATTTTCTCGAAGCCTTAATTTCCTCATCCACTGGCAAAAAATAAATATTAAAGTTCTCTAATCTTCACTTGAATTGTCAAATTCCTCCCAGTCTGATACGCTCATAACTTCTGATGGAAAGTCAAGGTGATACTTCACGCGGTCTGCGTGCCATTCTGAGAACCATTTCTCTGTTTCCATTAAAATAGCCCTGGGCAAAGTGAGGACACAGGCAGCCATCCCAGAAATATCATCCTCCAGCTGGGGTCCTTCCTCCCAACAGTCTCTCTCTGCATCGTAAATGTGGACGTAGTCCATGCGGATTCCTCTGTTGTGGGATCTGCCTCCCAAGACATAGATCCTGTTGTCTAAGACCGCAATACCTGGCTCTCCATGTCCTGCAGGAAGTGGACATACATTTGTCCACTGATCAGTACTTGGCCTATAGCAGGCAACCTGTAAAAAAAAAAAAAAAGTAAAGATTAGCCAAAATCAAACTTGTATCTTAGTGACAGAGCCTGGCCATATGGCAAACTATTTAGGAAGCCATGCAGTATCATCAGTCTTCTGACAGGGTGTTGATAATGGCGAGGGCATGTCACTATGTAGAAGTACAGTAAGTACAGTGCTCAGCAGAAAACTGGGCATAGTTGCCATACAGTGAATCTGACCCTGCTGCTGGATGACAGCTGTATGTCATTCAAAACATGTATACAAAAGTGAAAGAGATGGGGACACATGCCAATATAAGTTCAGACATAATGCATCTGTTTGCATTAGGAAAAAATGTGCTGGAACATACAAATGTGACAAATCTACTAAAGGTGTCTCTACACCATAAACATATGGGAAGTTTTAGATTTCATTGGGTACCTGCTTGGGTAACTGCCTTTATTTGTAAGCACCTTTTTATCATTCATATACACTTTTCAACTAGATTTAATTCTGCCATCTTCATTTGCTTTATAAAAGCAGTAACTTTTAATGTCTTCTTTTCATGTCTCTAGCAGTTCTAGAAGCTAGAATAAGACTCAAGAGAATTCTCTCCAGCCATCACTTATCATCAGGTAGTGTGTATTTAATTGCATTATACAATTGCCACCCAACCTATCCTTAGCAACTCTGTCCTGCAATTAAACATTGCTAAGTCAAAAGTCCTCAACTTAGAAAAAAATGCACATGAGAAGACAATACAAAATAAATGTAGTTGATGTGCTACTTATTGGGTATGTGCATCCCAATGAATATTATCCTTCAGAGATGATTTAAAATTGGTAGGAATTCCAAGTGCTAGAGCTTTAATGTTTTATGAGTCAGACAATGCATTCAAGACAGACAGCAGTAAATAAATCATTGTAAATTCTGCAATTTTGTTGGGGAGAGCTGGTGCAGTAGCTGTTGCTGGGCAGACAGTTTTATTTGCATACTTGGTAGAAGAAAGACATTACATCAGAGTGCAAGCATCCATAAAAAAAAACCTCTTCCGAGAAAGACACAGGTATGACATGTTCTCACCTGGTGAACATCCCTTCTGTAGCCAGAATCATTGTTGCTTCCTCCAATTACATAGAGCTTTCCTAGCAGTGCAGCCATCCCGTGCCAAGCACGTCTCACTGGGCCATCTGCTAAAACATCCCAGCGGTCAGTCTTTGGGTCATAACATTGTAGCTCCTTCAAATAGTCTTCTCCTCTCCTCCCACAAGTAATATACATCTTCCCATCCAGTGCTGCTCCAGCATGTGCGTATACCTGTATCACCACATGGGAAAGCAAGAGGTTGAGGTCTGGATTTATGTATTTCTCACAGTTTCAAAGTATGGAATAGACAATAAGAGAGTGACATTCTTCACAAGTTAACGCAGATAGCAACATCTGGAAGGATTTTCTTAGAGACAATTCCTTTCTAGGTAATTATGCTGTAAGTGTGAATTTCTGAATGAAATACACTAGAATTTATAAAAATTCCAGAACTGCAGTGGGTTCTCATTCTTTATTCTTCCTTGATTAGAAGATCATTTTTACTATTACTTTTCTCCCTTGTCTACTTAGAAGACTTTCTATTGGAGATTATTCTTATACAAACAATGTTATCGAGAATGCAAGATATCCTACTTAGCACTCAATTGGATCTTTAGGCTTTTTATATTCTCAGCATTGACACACATTTATTATTTGTGACCTCGTGCAAGCTGTTTATCCTCTTCTGCCTCTGCATCCCTTTTGTAAAATAGCAGTAATATTTATATTTTAAGGTGTTCTGAGATTCTCAATTGAGAGGCATTATGAAATCACAAATATTTTATGCTGGCCACTTGACCCATAGCTTTGAAAAGGTATAGTAGAAATCAGCATAGTTTCTTGAAAGGAAACTCAGGATTTTAGTTTTCTTCCCAAACCAAGATTCATCAAGTGGTTGTTTTTATTTATCTTCCTCCTTTGCAACACTTTTAACCCCAAAATTGAAATTCTTGCCTTTTTTAGCAGTATTAGAACTTCAAACAAACTTTTCCACTCATAACCCCAATTCCCATGTCACTACACCATTTCCTGGTTCCTGGGGTCACAACTGCTGGTCTAGAAGGATAAATGGTACTGATGACAAAAGATAGCCATTCACTCACAGATTTCAAATGAGTTAGCTGACTGACATCTGATTCTACATCACATCAGCTATTGTCACCAGAACTTGTTAGCCAATCTCAGTTCTGTGTGCAGGAACTAAGTAGTCTATAGAACCTGATCTACCTTCTTACCGAGGCATTATCTCTTCTGATAAGGAGTAAAGCATGTTGTAAGGACTGTAAATGAGAAGCTTGTACTACCATGGCTCATAGTTTACCTGCCTAGGAGAAATGGGAACTTCCTGTTCAATTTTTTTTCTATTTTAAATGGTTTTAAGGATTAACACGATAAAGGTGCAGGGGAAAACAAGAAAACAGGGAAAAACATGCATTTAACCTCGAAATGGAATTTACATATATTATTATTCTACTTTCTTGATATTTCTTTGTCCCATATACAGAGACTACTTTTTCCCATCTGAATATCAGTAAATTAGAAGCTACACATCAAAAAAAAAATCTAAAAAGATGAAATCAGGAATTGGGTAACTGTAGTAGTGTGCACAGCTAATGCACTCCTTACCTCCTTCTTCAGAGGCGTCACATATTCCCAAGTGTTGCTTTTAGGGTCATACCTCTCCACTTCCCTCAGGTCTTCATGGTAATCTCGGCCTGCGACGGCATATATATAGTTGTCCACAACACAAACACTGAGGTCAGCATGCTCTTGCTGTAGAGACTGGATCTGGAACCATTTGTTGTGTCGTGGGTCATACCTTATAAAAGAATAGGATCAAAGTAAGCTATTTGGACAGCCACAGAATCATTGCTGGAATACCAGACAGCACCACAGATGTGAGTTACTGTACTGTCTTTGGTTGAAATTGAGCTCAGTTGTAAGTGGAGTGAAATTTGGCCTTGTCAGCATTTTATTATTAGCAAAGTTGTTTTATGCTATTTTTAGAAGATGTATTTTAGCTGATATAATCATGCTATGAAAGCCTAGGTTTTCCATTATCTTACACACTGCTGTCAGGTTATACATCAACATCTCTGCTTGCACAAAGCCATTCTACAAGGTAAAACAGTCTAAAAATAGCACAAAGACTGAGTATAGATCTTCAAGAGGCCAAGAAGGGCATAAATATGTGGTGGGTTCTTTGATTCTTTTTCCTAAATATCTGCTTCTCAAAGTGAACCTCGTGATTCATTTTCAGATCAAAATATCTATGTGGTCTAGAACTTTTGGTTACAGAGAAAACTGGTTATGAAGTGAAACTACGCATGCCATAAAATAAGGGCAACTCAGCTAACACTAGTAAAAACGACCACAATATAAAGGCAAAAGGGTTTATATCTGGTTTTGCAACATAATGGGCATTAAGATGTAAAATTGATCCTTCCTCCTGCTCTTTTCCCTGGCACAGAAGCATATAAGGAGACCCTGGAATGCTGCTACTGTGCACAGGAATTCTTGATAATCAACCGGTAAAAGCATTTTATTTAAAAATCCTTTTTGTTAGCTTAATCCCTTTTTATTGGGACCAAAACTACACACAGAAGACTTCTTGAAAATCCTAGTTCAAGAGCATCTAGACAATCTAGTTCGTTATTGGTTCCCACACCTTTAATACTTGCCCCCTCCAACAAGGCAGAAAGGTATCACACGTAATACTCTTGTATGAGTAGCAGTTTCTACCCTATCAGGCTTGACTTTGTCCCATAAGCAGTGCTGGAAGCTTCCTCTTACTATAAGGCTCATTTCTTTATTTCTTGTTTTCCTTCAGTGAGGCCCCTGCTTAGTTCCTAATCATTTGGCTGGCAAGCATGCAGACTGCACTACTGGTGTACTGACTCAGAGATGGGCAACAGGGTGGTAATAAAAATAATAGCAGGATTATCCTTATCTTACCTCCAACACCTTGACTCTGCTCGAAAACCACTTACATTGTTGTCTCCACCAATTAAATATACAAAGTTATTGAGAACAGCAATCCCTTGGTTGGACATTCTGGGGGCTAGTGCAGCTGTAAAATGCCTCCACTCTCCCAACAAGGGGTTCAGATACTTGGCTTGATCACTGAGAACAATGGATGGAGTAGAATGCATCCCTCCAAATCCCACTACACACTGGAACTCGGATCTCAGCTGTGTCTGGGAGCTCTGAAGCATTGGCTGAAGGCATTCATTCTTGTGGTACATTAATGCATCCGCGACTGTATCTTTTAAAGGACATGGACTTAATTTGTCATGAAGCCTTTGCAGGATCTGGGGTTCCATCAGAGGAAAACGAACTGTCTCAAGTAGCTTAAGGGGCTCCATCAAGGAGACCTGATCTGTCTCCAGTTGCTCTGGAGAATAATGATAAAAAAGTGCCCCTTCATAAACTTCAAACTCATAGTTAACCTCCAAACGGTTGCTGCTGAGAAGGGAGTAGACCTTCTGCAAGGGCAGCTGTCGGTACACTTGTGTCCTTGAGAAAGCTGCAAAGTTCTTCAAAATGTAGGAGTCCAGTTGATCACTCAAATGTCTCAAGTCATAATGGTCCGCTAGTCTGTATACATCGAGGATGTTCTCTTCGTCTACCCAGGACATGAGAAAATCACAACAGAACTTAATGACTTCTGGAATCTGCAAGAGAGAGGTATTTTTCATTTCCGACACCACTTGCCTCACAATCAGGAGACAGAAGCCTGGGATGACTGTAAGAAAAGTTGTCCACAAGATGACTGCTCTCCTCACAGTCTGACCACCATGTTCACTTGCGCCCAATTCACCTTTCTCCAGAGGAAAAGAACAACTCATCATGGGTATGTGGGTGAACAGAATATAGATCTTATAGCCACATTGTACTGCAAGCCCCTAAGTTTGGCTTCAGGTGCAGCAGCAATGTGTCTTCCAAGACCCATGGGACACTGGACAGCCAGGCTGCCTGCTTTGTTAGCATAGCACCAAGCTGCAGGTTGCCCGGCAGGCAGTCATGTCAATAGAAGGCATAAAGGACATGGGGAAAGACAGGTTTACAGCCACTCTGTTCTTTCAGAGTATCAAAGAGTGTATCTGTAACAAATATATCTGCATCACTCAAGAGCACAGGAAGCTATTTGAAAGGAAAATTAGTATTTAGAATTGTCTTCTGAATATGATTTGAAGTTGTATCTGGCAGGAGGGACTACTGGCAGATAAATAACTAACTGCTGTCCAAGAGCCCCTCTGCTATTAAAGTGATGCTAAGTATGTAGAAACCAACCAAAGCAAGCACCCAGAAAGTTTAGGATTTAGTACCAAAGCCTTGTGCAGCAATTAGCTGCAGAGGAAATTAGAGAAAAAAAATCCTTGTCTTAAAGGCACGTGAACTCTGCACTTAGTGCAGAAACCATAGTGGTAGGATTTCCTGTAGTGATGGGGTCAGGGGAGGTTATGTGCCTGTAGACTCAATCTGGGGAAGTTCTTGGCAGGCTCGAGCAGCACAGCAATTTCTGAGCAGCAAGCCCTGTCCTTTACCATAGGCCAGAGTTATTCTGTTCTAGGGAAGCTTTCATAAGCAGATCACTGTAAGCTGTACTGTAGAAAACAGTCCTCTAGATAAAATGGTAAATTTTTGTAAGTAACAAAACCATCGGCACAAATGAGATATGCATGCACTCATTCATTGTTCCTACGCTTCCATAATTAGTTCCAGCGGACACAGCATCCCAAAGAAATTCTTCTCATCAGACCCATGCTCTTTTTCACCCCCTAACCCTCCATCTAACCAAATATCCATGTTTTATTTTTCTTTCATTTTTGCTTTTGCTTCTTGCTTTGTTTTTGTCACATCTCCCAGTACCTCACCTGAAGCTGACAGGCTGCGGCTAAGGTTTCCTGTACACTGTTCACACTGAGTTCCAGCTCAGAAGTGTAAATGAAGTTCAAGATTTTACACATTGCATTGTAGGAGATGCCATGAATATGAACTTCTTCTTGTTCCATCTCTCTCAGTCCTCCTGCAAACATTCCTCTGTAAAAAAGACAATGGCACATGCTGTGGCAGATTTGCATTGAAGCTATATTCAGTTTGCTTACTTATGTTGTCCTGGGAACATAAAAATTATTCAGAGAGACAAAAACCCAGCCAGACACTTCTATGGGATTACCTCTTCTCTAAGCCAAGGATAGAAAGAGTACAGGTGTTAGGACCTAAGAAAGTAACACTCTTAATTGTGCAGGAAAACAGTAGGGGCCATCTGAAAGGTATGTTTCACAGCTGAAGAAGGACTTACATACAGATCCAGTACATATGGATAGTCAATGGGTGGAGGCAGATATTCTGGGTGTTGGGGAGGAGGAACACAGGAACTTGGGACTGTAGGAATTTTTCTAAGCTAGAGCAGTTCCTCTAGTTAGAAGTTTGGCTGGATTGCCTTCAGATTTGTTTGTTTGCTCTATGAAAATAAAGCCAGTTCAAGAAACTGCTAGTCAAATTGACCAGGGAGTGCCTGATTTAATGGACAAGTCACATTATAGGCATGTAACAGAGGAGCGACCCACTTCCAGTGTCTTTTTGTATATTATGAAGTGATCACCACAATGGAAAAAGTCTTACAATGCTGAGAATATATTAAAAGCCACCCAGACTGCATTTACACAGAAGACACCTGTTTAGATAGTGTCTTCTCTTTAGATACCTCCAAGTACCACAAGCAGTGAATTTAGTGGAGGTAAGCTCAGTGTGCAGGAACAAGAGCTTTATTTCTGTAGAGACATAACAGAGAGATGAACAAAGCCATACTTAGTATTTTGAAACACATTCAGCTCCATCTTATGGGTCTAATTTTACATCCAGAAGCAGTGTGCCAAGACAGAAGATTTGGATGTTGCAGGTTTGAGTAACATTCAGACACATGCTTGTTACTGCTGTACTGAAGTGTACCTGAAATAGTCACAGGATGCAGCTAGAAGTATGCGATGAGCCTCAATAGGTTTCTCTTCCACTACCAGAACTACATCGAAGAGGATGCTGCTGTCTCGGAGAGATACCAAGCCACTGAGCAGGGCCTGAGAGTGCTCTGCACTGCGGTATGTGTTGCTGGTACGCTGCTGAAGGGAGGGCTCGAGTTGAGCTTTGTGTGGCTGAGTCAGCTCCTGATCCTCCGCCATCCCAGGCAGAAATGCTCAGCCACCAGCTGTAGCAGAATGAAATCTGTGAGACAACAGAATCAGCAAAGGTTTGTACCTTTTGCTTTATGAATGATCCTCTGACCCCTGCCTGTCACAGTTAATAAATCAAACCAATTCTTCTGTCAATGGAGAGACAGTTCTACCCTGAAAAAATTATTCTGAATGATGATACTGGAAATAGACAGGTCTATATCAGCACACCAAACTGGCAGAACATGTTTTTTCAAGCAAGTATTCTGACTCTTGGGTTTTCAGTCTAAGAGTATGTGGGGATATTCTTTTTCTTAGCAAGAATTTCACTTCCCAACCCATTACCAGAACCTAGTTTGCTTTGTATTTCTGCATAATTCCTGACAAAGAACAAAAGTGACATAATTTTTGCCAAATTCCAAGTTGCTTAATACTTGCTTAATACCAAAGCTGATAACTTTGCTGCAATATAAACTGCACCTTCACTCTTTCTCTTGGTATTTTACCTCAGAATCTGAAAGCTCTCCTCACTCCCTGTCTCGTTTTTCATTTTCCTTAGCTGAGTACATTTCCATCTATCATTCTATAAAATACTATATGAAACTGTAGGCTTCAAAGTGAGTTTCTTTATTGTGACAGCTTCAAGCTGGCATGCACAACTGCTTTTCACTTCTCTAAGACTCCCTGCAGAGAGAGGGTATTTCCTCCAGCACAGGCCCTGTAGAGGGCTATCCTGTACCTTTTTCTAGGGCTGCCATTGACACTTTAGAAAGGTCCCCTACGGCACATGGGGAAACACCTGTAAAAATGTATCTGGAAGTGATTGTGTGTCATGTCTATGGTTAAGCTCTCAAAATCTCATGAGTCCTCTTCTACCATCCTGTAATTTATCCTTTCCATTGTCTTTGAAGAATGTCAGAAGTTGTAGCATTTAGAGCTCCTAGACCCTATCCACTTGTCGGAGTGTATTAAAAAAAACCACATTAGCTAAAGGAAATAGCTGATATGACTGCTTAAGACACAGTTATGTGGCCTGGGAAATAGCTTAGTGGCACAAGTGGAAGTCACAAGGGGTTATCAGCAGTCGCAGAAGCAAAAGCAGAACAAACCCAGCAAATCCAAAGAATAAAGAAAAGGAACCATTGTTTAGTTGTGCCAGCCATAGACAGTGAATGCAGCATTGGAAATCTCTCAAAGTACTGCAAGGTATTCTGTGTGTGGTCAGTGAGGAAGGAGCTATCTGGATACCACCAAGAAATATAAAAATGTTTATTGTTCTATCTGAGAGAAGTTACCCTACACTGTCCAAAACAAAAGGAAGCTAGGTGGCATTGCACAGTAAATAGGATGGAAAAAAACCTGAAAAAGCATATTAACGGTTGTCTGCTCTTTGCCAGAAAAACTAAGACAACCAGCTCGGAAGAGGAGCTCTGATGAGACAGCCTTCTAGAAAGCACATTCAAGTTGATTACACAAGGGGAACTATCCATCATCAGCTGAAGAGATGAGTAATGGATGATTTTTCGTAACAGGTAGATGCTTTCCTAGAAATAAGATGACTGCTTTTGAAGCAGACAAAACTTTACTGTATTATTTGATTTGCTCCTGGGGAATACTAAGTGACTGATTGAGGCAAGGGAGATAATACAGTAAGAAAGGCAAGTGAAGTGTTACTAGATGTTGATCAGAAATTTCCCATTTCACTAGAAGGGAGTAAATGTACCAAAACCAAAGTAGGGTGAGATATGGTCCAAATGAGGAACAGATTCAGATAAACCACATTAACTATGTTAGTGTGGTTAACACTCCAGAGTCAATGTGGTTAATGCCCTAAAAAAGGTTTCATTTTTTCAGCTACTTAGAGAACTGTATGAAAAGAAGTCTCTATGAAAAGTACAATCATTGCATCAAAAAGCAGAAGCACATGTGACAAGTGAACTATTTTCTGAATTCAAAGACTTTTGTTGGGTAGGGGAAACAGCATGACCTTTGCTACACTCTTACAGCGTGTCGTATCATGGAGCCAGTTGTGGGAGGGAGTCTAAGGGGAAATAAGTCAGATATATTAAATTACAGAGGTCACTGAACTCCTGTAACAAGTGTCAGCAAAGAACTGTATTGTAGGTGAAGTGGCTTCTGGAGAGAGAGAGAAATACAGGCAGAGTGGAGTGGGAAACCTGTATAATCATTCCAGGCTTTTATTTAAATCTATCTTATATTAATATAGCTGCAGACAATTACTATTCAGAATACATTCTGTATCCAAATAACCTTAAAAAGAAACAGAAAGGGGGTGAAGTTTTCAGCAAGTAAAGCTCCAAAAGGGATCCTATCTTACAAATATGGTAACTGGAACCAGGAAGATCAAATAGTACTGTGAAAGAGAGTAAATTAAAAAAAGCCCTTAAAATCATTCAGGGATTCTGAAGCCTGTGTGAACATTAGTATCTACAAAGCTTTCAGTGACAAATGGGGCTGTCTTGGAGATCTGCAGGGAGTTTCTCTCACTGCTTGTTCTACTAGGTATGCACTTAAATTATCCCCCAACAGTTAGCAATAGCTGAAAAAGCCAGCCCTTCCAGCAGACCTGTGGTAAGCCCAGTGTGGTCAAACATAGATGCTGGGAGTGCAGCTGAACCATTCTCCACAGCTGATTTTTGGCTAGTCAACAGGTATTTTGCTATGCTCTGTTTTAAGAATTTTTGGCAGTCCTTACTTCTTCTCATTTTCGGCCGCTGGATTGTATCTTGGCTATCACTAGTGTGCTGGATTGCCCTCAGGGTGGTCACTCAAGCATGTACATCAACACAAGTGCCTGTATTGTGTGTTTGGAGCTCAGAGCCACTATGATACGGAAATTCACCACTCTATATAGGTACCTGTGAGTACTTTGCCATCTGCAGCTATTTGCTGCCAACCAGTTAGATGTAGGTTTAATATTAATGCTGCTGTGGAAAAATGGTAGAATAGTATTGAGCAGGTACAGTGTACATAGTCTAAAACTTGCCAGCATTCATAATCTCTTTTTGTACACAGATACATGAAGTTTCTTAATAACACTGTGGCTACTCGGAGAACCTATATCCTGTCATGTGTATCTCCCTGTTCTCCTAAATCAGGCTTCAAGGCTCAAAAATAAGAATGAATGCCTATTGTCATAGTTTTAACCAGTGGTAACACACTAGAAAAATTCTCACTGCTGATTTTTATGAATTGTTGCCTACTTTTAAAATTATAGTATGAATCTATGGTGTCTGACTGACATAGGTGGTTGTCTTCTTTGAGCCAAAAGCCAAGGAAGGTCCTTAACTCGTACCTAGGTAGCCTTAGGAGTTGGTAGAAAGACCTTTAAGACGAGGAAGGCTTGTGGGGTGTGGTCAGCAAGTTTAGCTGATTACAGAGTGCCCTCAGCTTTGTAATAGCTGTACAAGGAGCAGCTGGGGTTGGGTGATTAGGAAGTTACAAAGAGTGGTTGTTGAAGCAGGGTTAGTGGAGTTGTGTTGTGGGCTTCTTTGAAAGAAAAGTGTGGCAGTTTTGGCACTTAAGTTTTCTGGATTAAATGCAGAATGCTTGGTGAGCTGAGAATTTAGTGTATTTCTCTGAATATTGCTCTAAATGCTGACTACATATTTGCTCGGGAGGGATACTGGGCTTGGCACAGCACCTCGCTTCTCAAGTTGTGTTGTCTAATTATGACCTTTCTCCTGTGTGCTTTGTGCCTTTGTTACTGTCTGGTACCCCAAACAGTGGAAGTGTACCGTTTTATGTGTGGTATACAAGCTGGGTGGTGGGGAATGGCTGTACCTAGGAATTGTTATGCCTTTTAAGTATCCATCAGCCTTAAAAATATAAGGAACTTTACTGAATAACCTCTGTATATTTTTAGCTGAAAATAATTTAACTCATCTCCTCAAACTTGTATTTTGCTTAATATTTATTGTCCTTTAAAAAAAAAAAAAGCTAAAAGCAGTACAGCTCTGACTGGAGACACTGAACAGGTTTGTTCAGCTTCTTGCATCCTGCAGAAACCCTTCTGTTTACTGTCTTTCCTTCCTGACTACTCACAAGCTTTGCTGGCTTTTAGGGCTTGAGACAGTATTTTCACAGACTGACATGCCTGTCCCTGTAAATGAAGGCAGGCCCTTGCCAGCTAATGTAAATGCACAGTCTCTTGAACCATGCAGCGAAGTTCCCTCTGTCCTCAGCCTCTCAACCAGAAGAGGGCTTGGAGGATGTTCTTAAGGCCTCTCTGTTCTCTTGCTTCTGTTATCAAGAAACTTGCTCTGTGCCTGAGCCAAGTTCCTAGAAATCCGAGTAATGCTTTTTTTTCCCCCTCTCTCCTCTTGTGCAAGTTTTTCAGTGCTGGTCAGCTGTGAAGTCCTTGTTCTCACCACTTTGAAATTGTAGAGAAAATCAGTCTAGAGATTTTCTTAGCTGGCTGCACAAGGTATTTGAGACTGCAGTTATGTATGTTTGCATTTGTCTTTTAGAGGACATGGGTTAATGTGGTGATTAATTTTAGGGTTTTACAATTGAGTGTCCAGTACATTAAAAGGAACAAGGCATATGAGGTCAGTAATTGTATATGCATTTCCACAGGCAATGCTAATTTAGGAAGACATACACTGTTTAGTCACTTCATATCAAGGGTTTAAAACAACAAAATAAACAAAAAAAATCCCCCATAAACAGCAAAACCCTCAGAGGTACCTAGAAAGACATGACTGCTCTTTTTCAATAGACTGAAATTTTCTTTATTCTGTACCTGGATTCCATTTAGGAAGCGGGAGAAAGCAGCCATGCCTTGGAATGGTAGACATGGAGGGAGCATGAAGGATATCTAGTGTTTCCTTCTATTTCCTGTACTATATTCAAAGTTTATTGTGGTCTCTTGTAATTAACTATGGATCGAGTGAAAGTTATGGAAGTGGCTTGCCAATAGCTCTGTGTGATTGTCTTGTATTCAACTCCCATTGCCACAACATACTTCTGCAGATTACTTGTATGAAAGAAGTACAAGTCTTAGTGAGGCTTCCGATTATTCAACTGAAATAATTGCTTTTCTGTACATGAAAAGAGTTGTGATTTTTTTTTTTTTTTTAACAAAATCCCCCCTCTGATCAATGACAGAATACTGGCTTTCACAGCAAAGGTATGTGGTTTATCCTTGAGAAAACCTCCTGGGACTGGGCGCTGGGACAGGAGGCATGGACTGTGGCTTGATCATTCAAATGGCAAAACAGCAAGAGATTAGTATACTGGCTTGCTCTCGTGCTCACCACTGAAAATCCTCATCCTTTTAAGAATACAGGGTACAGAAATGGAATAGCTGAACTAGAATGGGGAAAGTACAAGTTAAAGGCATGGTAAAATAGATGTGGTGGAAGAGAATGCAGTGGCTGTCCTACCTGAGTGTTTAAGTGCAGAGCAATTGTTACACCAAGGCATTTGTGTGCTGCTCCAGTAAAGAACATTCTGGGGAGCGGGAATTCAGATGGTTAACAGAATAAGCTTCCTAAGATTGAGAAGAGAGTCCTACTCCCCTAAGAATACACCTGTGTTGTACCTGAGGGCACTTCCCAGCAGCTGGGTCAGGGATTATGTCCTGGATGCATCCTGCTGTCACTATAGAAATACTCAGCCTTTACTCCCTGGTGAGATCCGCTGTGCACTGATCCCGTGCTTTAAACATAGTGTAGGTAATTTACAGTGCTGAGGGCTGTTATTGGTGTCGCCTGGTATGATATACACCTAGGCAAGTATTCACCCCTTCTCTGACTAGCATGTGTGTCATACGGTGATGCTTACTGGTGTGTGGGTGGTTTTTGGGGTTTTTTTTTGTACAGTTGTGCTGACAGCCTTGATTCTCTACTGTAGAGAAATGGCTGGGTACAGGAAGGATTATCCAAGTTAGTTTCTATGGAAACTCAGACATTTTTGTGTTGAAGAGCTCATGGCTGTCAGTTACATCTCTACAAAGAGGTGTTTTATGCAGATAGTGATATTTTCTTGTGCATCAGCTTGTGCCCAAAATAAACTAGAGCTTGCTGGTGTCGGGTATCCAAATCTGTTTAGCTTACTGCCATATGGACAGGTGGTACAAGCTTTGTGGGACTCCCATGCTTTCTCAGAATTGTGGAATAATTTAGGCTGGAAAGAGACTTAGGAGGTCTCTAGTCCAATCTCCTGCTTTAAGCAGGGAAATCTTCAAAATCGGGTCAGGATGCTGAGAGCCTCATCTAATCAAGCACAGAATTTCTATCCTTGTCAATAACGGGAAAGCTGAGTGCTTAACTATCAAATTTGTTTTCTTCTTTATCCTGTCTGAATATCTTTTCCTGCAATTTCTGACACTTGCCTCTAATCCTTCGCACCATGAACCACAAAAGAGTTTTGGCTCTACATTTTGCTATGTCCATTAGAGAGCTTAAAAACTGGCAACTGGTTCTCCCCTTAACCTTTTCTTCTCTGTTTCGAACAAACCCGTCCTTCTGGCCTTGAATGCGCTTTTCTCTCCTTGTATGTGCTCCTGTCCTGCATGGTTGTCCTCCACTAAACTCACAGGTTTTTCTTTCAGTGAGAAGCTTAAAGCTGGGCATGGTATTCAGGTTTTGTGGGCTTATAAGTGCTGAATAGAGTAGGAAATAATAATTTCCCATGACCCAAATTTCTTGCTAACGCAGCCCAGTATGAAGCTGGCCCCTGTTGGAGGAATTATGTTCAGTTGGGCTGCTCATCAGGACCCTCAGGCTCTCTTCTTGCAAAGCTGACTTGCAGCCAGGCTTGTCTCCAACCTGCTCTGACATAGGGAGTTACTCTGACCCAGATGCATGACTTCACTTTTGCTATTGAAATTTATGTGGTTCCTCTTGGTCCATTCTTAAAGCTTGCTCAGCTGCAGCTCTGTTCTCTTTCTTGCAGGCCATCTTCATAGCTTTTTTTCTAACACAGAGCAACCAGTATGGCGTGCTGACTGTGATCCAAATAGATTAGGCCCTTGAAAGTCTTAATGCATTGAAGGAAGTTTAAAATCTGTGCCCTAAGGCTTTCCACACCTTCATCTCTCCCTAGGGAGTAACAAGAATTAGGATCCAAGCCAGTTTCCAGCTGAAAGCCTGACAATGAGACAAGATACAAGACTAGAGCAAAATGCTAGTTTTGCCGATTCTCAGGGGTGGCAAATGCAAATAGGCAGAGCCTGGCTACATACCAGAATTTTAACAGGGCAGAGGGCATGCAAACAAACAGATCAACTAGTCAGGGAGTGTGCAGAAGGGGGAGGCAGCTGGATGCCTGCCAAAATAGTTCAGAAAACAGATGTGATGCCACAAACAATGTAAACTGAAAAGCAAAACTATTGTTCATGCTAACTGGAGTGCAAATAATTCACCAACTATATCATAATTTGTAATGGGCCCTTGTAAGTCTGTTTGCTATGTAGGAGACAATTGAGTACACCATTAGGTGTAGACAAGACTCAAGCCAGTTTCACAGAATCACAGAATTGTAGGGGTTGGGAGGGACCTTTGGAGATCAATGCTTTTTGAAGAAGAAGGGAAGAC
>JAOXNO010000006.1:8039354-8080008 GCA_028565335.1 Limnodromus scolopaceus | reverse complement strand
TTAATTAATGAAGAGACTGTTCCTTGCAAATGAACTGCACTAAAAAGCCCATGGAAATTGTGAAGTAAAATCTGTTATGTTGAGGAAGAATACTGAAGAACCAGAAAGTCATGGTTGCAATGTTTTTTTTTCCTATGCTAAAATACTAATTTTTTCACCTTTAGGAAGAATATCTTTCTCTTGTGGCCAGACTTATTATCCATTTTCGAGATATTCGTAAGTAATTGTTTGGGTTTTGGTTTTTTTTTTTTTTTTTAAACCCAGTAATGGGATTGCTCATCCCATCCTTACAAAAAAAGTAAATTTTAGGTTATGTGGGTGTGGTTCTGCATGTGACGAGTTGCTTTAAAATATCTTTCCTGTAATATACATGCTTAATTTGTAAATACTGTTTCTTTCACACATCCATCTATAATTGAAAAGTCTTTGAGGAATTATTTAAACTTACTGCTTTTTCCACCTTCCTAATTTTTTTCCTGTATTAATTGTTCTTCCTTTGCAGACAATAAGAAATCTCAAGCCTCAGTCAGTGGTAAGAATTCCTTTTTTTTCCTTCTTTTTTTGCCTCCCTCCATTTCTAACCAGAACAGCTTAGAAATCAGGGCTTTGGTGTACTAAGAGGAAGAAGGCTGTGGATTCCCTAGCTGGAATATTAAATGCTGCTGGAGGAGAGGAAAGGCAGCATGGTAGTCTTGGAGTTGTCAGTGATGAAGGTGACAGGCTTGGACAGATGTAAGGCAGGAGTCTTGTTTGTTTCCCTGTTTGTACTTTTGTTAGCTCACAACAGTAATGCACTTGAAAGAATAGGAGTGACTGAAAATAATCTCCAGCTAAGCAGTCCGGGTTTCTCCTTGTTACCAGCTTTGGATTCCTCTTTGTGTTGCATCAGAGGGAAACATGTTTGTGGGGCGTACGCACTCTGCCATTTGGCTGAGGTTAAATCTGATCACGTCTTCTGCCTCTGTGCTAATTCCTACAGCAGTGTAGTTAGGGACATAGTATGATCCTCTATTTTTATCCCCCTATAGGCTAAATATGCAGTGTCTGTGATTGATTAACATCCAGTCTAGACAATTGGAAATTATTTTATAAATATTCTTGAGAGATGGGATATTGCATTCTGTACCTGATTAACGTTGCTTCTGCACCCCATGTTATCTTTTGCCCTCTTGAATTACCATTGACTTCACTTTTCTGTGTGCCCAGGATTCAAAATTATGACACTTGTCTTGAAAGGCACTGAATTTGTCCACTGCATAATAAATACCCACTGTAATTCCTCTGGTCTGAGCACTACTTCTTTATGTTGACCTCAGGAGGAAGAAGCTAATTGGATCCGCAGTGGGATTTCTTGGTTTTTGAGGTTACAAGCTATATATCCTCATGGAGTTTTGTTGGCAGCTGGTTTTGACTTGCATATAAATTCAGGGGTGGCTAAGAAGTTCCTTTTCTCTGATGTATGTAGAATCTATTTGGAACTTTGCCAATTTGAAGCACTTTAAATAATCTCCACTCTCTTTACAGAGAGGCAAAGGCATGCTGGAAGCCTCTTGTGGTCTCACAGGCAGAGCAGTGAATGTTAGATTCTTAGGGTGTTGGATCTAGTCGTGGTCTGAAGCTGACAGATCAGAGAGCAGATGATGCAGAACCGAGGATTTTGGGGAGGCAATTGCATGGCTGGCTATATATTGGTAACTATTTTCTTTCTAGATCCAATGAATGCCCTGCAGAATCTAACTGGGGGTCCCCCAGCAGGGGCACCTGGAATGGGCATGGCTTCCCGAGCTCAAGGAGCACCAATGAGTGGGATGAGTGGCCTTGGTCCAATGGGACAACAGATGAGTCTCCCAGGGCAGCAGCAACCTCCTGGAACATCGGGAATGGCCCCTCATGGTATGCCTGGTGTCTCTACAGCTACTCAGCCGAGTAAGTGTTCAGTTTGCGTCAAACACCGAAATTGTTAGATAAGCTTTTCAGTGCATAAATCTTTTCCACAAGGAAGGGGTGCTGAAGAGATTTCGTACTTCTGGCTAAATCAGCCAAGTGAACTGCAGGAAGAGTTGATTTCAAATACTGCTACCTAATGGGATAAATATCTTCCTTAGTATAGCGAGGAACAGTCTAGCTTTTGTACGAGCAAATGCTTCATTCATCCTACAAGATGTCCAATTCAAAACTTTGTTTTTGTAGAGCTCACCTGTGTTGTCCGTGGGTACGGTGCTTCCCAGTGGTGACCTCTGTGCCTATTTCCTCCTGCACATTTTCATATTCTTTACCTAGGTTGCTGACTCATTATAGGTGGTGAGAATTAGAGATTGGTAGTAGGAAGTGTCATTAATTCTGCTGCTAACGTGCCTCATCCGTTTGGAGAAGCAAAAGTATATGCTGCTAACGAGGAACATTAATGTACTTTAGGGATTATCTTAAATTATTATGAGTTATACCGGGTAACAGTCTCTCACACTGTTTGGTTCTCATGTTTTAAGTACAGTCTACTTTCTTTTTAGCCCAACTTCAGCTTCAGCAGATAGCTCAGCAGCAACAGCAGCAGCAGCAACAATTCCAGCAGCAGCAGGTGGCTTTGCAGCAGCAACAGTTCCAGGTCCAGCAGTCAGCCATGCAACAACAGTTTCAGGTCCAGCAGCAGCAGGCAGCAGCAGCTGCAGCAGCCCAGCAGCAGCAGCAGCAACAGCAGCAGTTGCAAGCCGTCCAGCAGCAGCAACAGCACATGCTGAAACTGCAGATGCAGCAGCAGCAAAACCAACAGCAGGTGATGACAAACAACTACAACGGCAGTTTAGGTCATCTGTGGTCAGTTACTTGTCAAGTGAAGCTTGGCTTGCGTGGAAGTACTTAATATCAGCTCTGCCAATTACTGATGTGTTTCCACTTTAGGACGGGACTTCAGTTTAGACTGACAAGTTAATTGGCAATAATATATTACATCCCAGAGGAAAGGCTTAACAGTCATTTCATTGCTTTCTTCTGTCATAGCAATAGAGAATTAAAACCTTTGTCTCTTTTTCTTTATAAACATCAGGATAATCTTTCATTCTGACAAGAACAGAGATGTGGGAAGGAACCAAAAGCCCTTCCGTTACTCTAGAAATAGTGGTTGTTTTGTCATTGTGTAAATTATACATATATTATATATAAATGTGTGCAGAGCACATCATGTATTTGTATCATCTTTAGGCACAAAAGCAGAAGAGGAAACTTCAGCTGTCATGCTGTTGTGCAGTTTTTGGTAAATAGTGGTGCTGATGCAGGCTGCTTATATTTGAAGAAGTGCTTTTGAGCCCATTTGTACAGGGAAAGCTAATGGACTTCATCTTTGCTTTTGAGAACTGTACAGTCGCAAGACAAGCTTGTAATATTGAAACCACGGGATGTGTGCTATGTAGAGTTGAGATATATGAAAAGTGTGTGGATAAAAAGTTTGGCATTTCCCTTTGGTCTTAAAACCTCAGCCTGATGTATTAGGATTCTGTTTGCTCTTAGTTTATGCTATAAAAATAAGGCTGCTATCACACTGCTTGCAACTTTAGCAGTCCGGCTTTTCCTGCTTTTCAGATGCAGCAGCAACAGCAGCAGCAGCAACTACAGCGAATTGCCCAAATGCAACAGCTGCAGGCAGCACAGGCTATGCAGGCACAACAACAGCAGCAACAGCAGCAGCAGCAACAACAGCAACAAATACCACAACAACAGATACAGCAACAGCCACCTCAACAAGTAATGCAACAGCAGATGCAACAGATGCAGCAGCAACAACAGCAGCAACAGCAACAGCAGCAACAACAGCAGCAGCAGGTTGCTCAGGCACAACAGTCTCAGCTTCCACCACAATCCCAGCCTCAACCCCAGCCCATGGTATCTCAGCCACAGGCAATCTCAGGACAAATTCCTAGTCAGGTTTTGCCTGTTACTCTTACACCCCAGCAATTAAAAGCAATGCAGGTAAGGGCTAGTCACCAGTTGACTGTTGGTTTATTATGATCCTCTAGAGAAATAAAAAAAAACCCCTTCAACTTTTGCTAATAATAAAGTATGAAAAAACATAACTTATTAAGAGATCTGTAGTTAGCATGTTATGAATATGGAGATTTTAAAGGTTTATGTCTGGGCCTGCCAGTAGAGAACAGTTTTGTGTCAAAGAGTAGGACTTCTGGAAATCTGTGAAAATCATTTATGAAGCTAATATTTGAAAATGATTTCCTATCTTACTCTTGAATGGACAAAAAAAAAAAAAGAAAAAAGAGAAAGAAACAAACTGGTTAAAGGAAAAATCACTTCCTTGATGTTTGCTGTTCATGAGCATGTGAGCAAGTGCTTTGAAGTGCCTGGTACATGTGGCTGGAGCCAGTGTTGGCTCTCTAGCATCCTGGCTTTTCTTCTGCTGCCGTGTTTAGAGTTTTTGGTCAAAGTTTAAGATACTGATAGTCCATGTCTTGAAGAGAATGCGAACAAGACAATAGTTTTACTCTGAACTTCTTGCTGGCTCATCCTCCTAATGGTGCAACTTTTTGAACTGTTGCATTAGAGTCAGTTTTTTTGTGCTGTTGAGCAAAAACTCAGATGTAATCCCAAGACCTGCTTTTCTTTGGGTCTTTCTGGGGAGGAGTGGAGTGTCAGCCACGCTGGAGAAGTTATTGACCCCACATGCATGCACTGATACATCAGTGTGTTCCTACTAGCTAAACTAGGAGTAATAAGATGTCATCTTCATCACGCTGACAGTCATAATGAATGTATAAACATTTGAAATGTTGATCATTGGTAGGTTCTTAATACAGTGTGCTTGAGAGAAATCAACATGTATGTAGTTAACTATGTTTGCCAGAAAGTTGAAATATCTCATGTTGTCATAGGGAGACCTAATAGTACAGGGAAGAAGTTGCAAGAAGTAATCAAGTCTTGGGTGCACGGTCTGTTGCAAATGTTAGAAACATGAAAACTTACAGAAAGCTCTTTAGAAAGAGTATGAATGTGTGGCTGATTTTGTCTCCACACCCCTTTTGAGTGCCCTAATGCCGATATCAGGTACATATGTTTACTTTTTTTCTTTCTTTTCATACTCAAGGTAAGAGCTCAGCTGGTCCAGCAGCAGCAGGCAGCGGCAGCAGTGCAAGCAGCTCAGGCCCAAGCTGCTCAGATGGGAGCTTCAGGGCAGGTAAGGGGCCAGGAGCCAGTGTCACTAATTACAGGCCTGTACCAAGTGCATGCTAGAGACTAGCATGGAGATGGGTTTCTGGTGGCTTTCTGGTGAGAGGGTCTAACATCGGTCATCCCCTTTATAAAGGGTGTATGGGCGTTTATGCTGTTTCTCCTTTGCCTGGAGTCAGAGGCAGGATTTCGTTGACAACCTCTCTGTGCATGCTCTCTGTCCTGAGTAGGTAAGATTGTTGCCTGTACTGACACGGGAAAGCACAATCAGTAAGATGGCCTACTGTGGTTACACTGCAGTCTGACTGTTGGTACCCAGAGTGTATCACCTCTTCTTCCGTTAAACTTCCTTAGGTGACTGCTTTGTTGTGTAAACTGATTTCTGTACTGTGAATCTTTGCCTGCTATCTTTACTCACCTGTGGTTTACCTTCCATCTCCATGTATTGACCTTAAAAAATAGTATAGATAGTGAAATCTGTCTACACTCCCCTTTCATTCCTTTTATCTTTCGTTCTTCTTCTGAGTGAAATGGGCAGTAGATATAGATTGCTCTTGTTCTGGATGTGAATTGTGAAGAAAAAATGGCATGTGTCACAAGTGCAGAGTTACATTGAAAAAAAAAAAAAAAAGTGCTGGGTGAAAGCTTATTGTCTAACACAGTTTTCTTATCCTGCAATACACTTGTAGCCCCAGTGATTGTTCCTTGATGTGTGTCTGGTATGAAGGAGACATGGGGGAAAAAAACTGGGAATGGCTTGAGCTGAACCTGTCATCCCATTTTCCACAAGAATATGAAATAGTCTTTCGTGGCTTACCTCTGTAGTGTTTCATATTGAGGCATTTTACAGACATGGGTAAGTACAATTGTCACCGCTTTGTAGATGAAGAGACTGAAGCAGACAGATGAAATGAGGTTGACTAGGACTAATGGCAGAGTTCTTTTCATATACCCAGACATTCCATGTCTGCACGCACCATTTCTCCTTCAGCACACAAGTAATATTATAGATTCAATGAGACATTTGGAAGCTTTTTACATGGACCGTGATAACAATTGGTTCTCCAACGTGCATCTCCCAGACCTGTATCAGGAATAATGCCTTGTACCATCATTGTACATCTTTATTGGTGGCTTAAGCTCTGTTTCTGTGTTGGTCCTTTTGCTTGTGTTAATGTAACACAGGATGTAAAAGTTGAGCGGTGGTAAGTACAGTTGGTACAATACTGGCAGCAATGCAGAGTTCTCTTTCTACAGTTGAAATGTAAATTAAAACTTCTGTTTATTTCTTAAATAATTTCCAGGTGGGAGCTGCAGGGGCTTAGGCTCACTGGAAGGAGACTTTTTTCTTTTTACTAACTGAATGGTGCTCTTTCAACTCCTAAGCAGATGGATTGTACTTATGTAGAGTTGACTTAATTCTTGCCCCATTTAGTGAATTCATATGCCAGTGCCTTAACAGCACAGTGCATTTGAAAAGTTTCGGGTGATAAGATGGTTGACAGTGGGTTTTGTATTGCAGCTTTATTCAGACATATAGTAAACTCAGGGATTGCTTATTATCTAACATGGATGGAGTTTAGAAAATTCCACATACAGGCTCTACTACATTTGTGTTCATGCCATTGCAATATGAGTATACTAAAATTAATTTAACACTGTGAAGTCCAGTAACTAAGCAGGTTTCTTGTACTTGCGTAAATATTATCTGTATATAATATTTAGTTTTAAGATTGTGGCTGTGTGCAGTATTACAATGCAGCTTTGGTGTTGAGAGTGTATATGAAATTTCTTTGATTTACAAGACGTTTCTTTTAGGAGTAGATTTTGCTTTGTATTTAGTACATTTTTCGCTAGTAGCAGCATTTTTAATAAATCTGCCTTGATTTCTTCATTTGGTTCAGGGAAACTTTTGTTATAAACAACCCTATCCCAATCTTTGCTTGTTACATCTAAACGTAGTCTCTAGGGGCTTTCAAACTGGGAATTTCGGTTGATGTGGCTGTGTTTTTCCTTTTCCGCAAAGTTTCTGTTCATCCTTCCTAAATAAAAGTAAAAGCAATCCCATGTTTAAACATGGATCCACGTGGGTTTTGAAGTTCTTTTCTGAAGTCGTAAAGACACCGTGTAGGTCAATGTTCCCCTGCTTGCCTGAATAGTCCTTGTGAGCTTGTGACTCACAGATGAAGCTGATAAATAAAGTAAGTAGTGTCCTAGTGACCACAGAGTGCTGCACCAGTGCTTGCAGCATCAGGAGAAAATCTGTAATGAACTGGAGTTAAGTACTAATAAAGTTTAAATCACCGTTCTGGTGCAACTCCTTCAGGTGCTCAGAATGCAGATTGGCTAATGCTCTTCAAAAATCAGAGCTGCCTTTAGCGGTGTGACAGTGGCACAGTACTTACAAGAAGTAGCTCATGAGAAGCTGCATATTTTTTTAATTCTGAATCTTTGGATTTTAGATGAAAGAAAATTATAGGTTCAGGATTCTAATTGTTATATTCCACTTCATTTTTATCAAATAATTGGTTTTGTATTTTACAGTGGGGGTAGACTCTCTTCCTCTGCTCACTCTCTGTTTTTATGGGGCAAAATTTTCAATTCTGTAAATTGAGACAAATCAATTTCACTTGTGGAGGAGTTTTTTTTCAAAGTACTGAACCCTTCTGGTTTTTTTCTGTTTTCAGACTGACAAAAACAGCTCTTTCATTAATTTATTGCTTTGCATAAAACAGATGCAATCTTGGTAACCCTCTTTCCCAACTCCTTTGTCAAAGGGTCACAGAGGGAAAATAGACTACTTTTGTTAAGAGAGTGGAATTGGTGTCATTTATATATACGCTTCCTTTCTGAAGCACACATTTCAAAATACAAAAAAAAGTCAAAACCAACATTTTATGCATGTGCATATGTGTTTGATCAACCACAAAACAATAAACAGCTGAAAGCCTTTGAATTGGAGTTTGTCGTGCTGGTGTTCAGTGATTTGCCAGACACTTAGACTGTGAATACACTTCTAATTTCCTTGACCTCGGAGGAAAAATTCTGAATTTTCACGCTTTGGTGGTGTGGCACGAAAAAGAGGACCAAGATGGGACACGTGGGTCACCATAACATCCCTGGGATTTCACACACTCCAGAGATCCATGTGTGTTCACGAGGGTCTAAGATGGGGTGATTGTGCCTGGAAGGATATGTTTATTTTTTTCTAGCAATGTCCCTTTTCTTTTTTTTTTTTTTTTTTTCTTTTTTGTTAGGGTTGTGTTGCTTCACCAGCTCTCATGTTGATACTATAGCTCTTCATGGCACTTTGTAGCATCCACCTGTGCTTTGTGCCAGTGCTGGGTTGTTGTGTTTGCTTGTGGTGGCTGCTGCATGCTGTGTGTGTACATGTGCATGTGTGTGTGATGTCTGAAGCGCTCTCATTTGTTTCCCTTTTGAAATCCTGTCTCTGACCATCCATCTTTGCCTGGATGGAAAGGGACTGCATTGCTCTGATGTTGTGAACTAACAGCTGTGCTGAATTTGACACAATTTTCTTTATCAGTTATTGCTTTCCTTTTTCAGTCTTGCTATGTTGTATTTAATTTTATTTATTTTTAACAATTGTAAGCACATGCATTCTCTGACTGTCTAGAGACATGTTGCTGGCTGCTTCAGTCCATTTACATAGAACACTAAGCAAGAATGCCCAAAACCATTTACTGAAAGGAGACTTCATTAGCTTGTAGGTTAGTTAGAGCCTGTGTAGGTTCCTTGGTAACACTTATGCTAGAAAAAAAAGTAGCCCAGAGAACTTTACTGTAGATCTTTGAAGTACCACACAGAAGCTCTTTTACTGATAAGTGAATCTGCCAAAGTTACCCAAATACTATCTCAAAAATATGCTGTATTTGCTGTAAATTCTCAGCCTATATGGTGCAATATCAAATTTTAAGTAACAGAGAGCTCTACAGATATGTATGATTAAATCTGTGTGGCTCATGCAGGCCAACGGTTCTGAAAGGCACTTCTAGACACTGCAGTGTAGCGTGGTTCTAATACTATTTTAAAATACAAATCGATTCTAACGCTCACCTTCATCATTTGTCCTAAATGATTGTACTTTAGAGTGTGTTCAGTCTATACATCTAGACAATCAAATAGTGTACGAATAAGCTGGAGGCACATTGTGGACTCATAATGTCTTAGCACAGCTTAGTAACAGGGGAATAGGTCAAAGTGGTGGAAATTACAAGGATATATTTGACTTATTCTGTGGGTTATAAAAGGAAGGAAATAGCTTTTTCAAACCCAGAAGTCCTTTTTGTTGTATTTGGCATTGTTATACTGTCATAGGTTAGGTTGGTCTGAAATATGCTCACATGGAGCATTCCTACTGACCATTGCTGTTGAACTGTCTCCCAAATACTTTTGGAATACAATATGCAGAAATATGCAAATACTGCTAAATTCTTTGAGTCCACAGTGGGGGAAAGCATATCAGAAACCTATGGCATTATATAGCTTCTTATATGGAGCATTCTTGACAACAATCTTAGAGTACTTATTTCCAAGAATTCTAGAAATTCAAGACATCAGGCAATAATTAGGAAAAGCCCTTCATGCAAGTGATAGCACAGTCAGCCCTTGACCCATGAATGTGAATCTACATATCAGCTCTCTGGAGATACCTAGAATTCACTAGATGCTTTCTAGAAATGGATAGAAAGAGTATAAAAAGGAGTTTGATTTATAAGCTAGCATGTTAGGTTAACCTTTAGAGAAAAGCTCACTAACCTTCCCTTCATGCTCTCCCTCCCCCTAATTCCTGGAGGTTGCATGTGCTTCTCATCCTGCCAGTGCACTGCATTTCTTGTTTTGCGATTACTTTTGTCTGTTGTCCCTCTGTCCTCAAAGATGATCACCGCACCTATGGCCCGAGGTGGGATGCAAATAAGACCACGGTTCCCGCCTACCACCGCAGTGTCTGCTACGCCGCCAAGCTCCATTCCTTTGGGCGGACAGCAAATGCCACAGGTATTTACTGAGTAGAAGCACATTGTGACAGGAATTGTGCAAAGCGTTCAATACATGATTGTATGGCACTTGCTTTCAAGCAAGGAGAAGTTCACTTTTTCATCTAACAATTAACTTGCTGGTGTTACTTAGGGTATTGGGCTGTTAAGGTATTTTATGGATCCTTTTTCATTTTAAATAACAGGTTTTCTGAGACCTTGGGATATCAAATAAAGTATTTTTAAAGTAGCATAGATCTTTATTATAACATTTAAAACATTCATAATTGATTCAAGTCTCATGTTAGAATTCTGGTTTCTGTTTAGTCTTTGTCCATACTCCAAGAGCGTGCATTCACAAGTGTGTTGCAAGTCACTACTGCAGTGTACTGGCTGAGTTGTATCTGGGACCTTACTTACCATGTGTTCATACTCTGTACAGGTGCTTCTTGCATTAATAGTAAACTTGGCTCATTTCAGCTTGAGTAGCTTCTTGGGGTGGTATCAGGGGCCAAGAAAAATGGAACTGTTCCCTTCTTTCATGGTCGTGTAGGAGGAACTGCCAGAAGGATTCCACCTGTACCTGCATCAGAGAAGAACCTGTGTAGGCAGCCTGGCACCTGCCTGGCTTTTGCTGGGAGTTCCATGAGGTCTGAGTGCTGCATCTGCCTGGTGCAAGTCTGGATCTGCTAAAGACATCACAGTCACTTTTCGCAAGCAAAATATGTTGTTTGGGGGGAGCAGGAATGGGGAGAACCAGAATGACATAGAACTGAGTTTTTACCAGTAAGACAAGGCACTGGTCTGCTCTGAGAAGTTTGCTGAGCCTCATGTGATTGGTGTTGGTTTAAATACGTGTCATATTGCAATGGTGGAATAGCGTTCAGCTGCATTTTTTCTGTCTGTTATTTGTGAACCTCATGTCTTGTTCTTTTAGATGCTGATTTTCAAGTTTATTACCTTATAAAAGTGCAGTTTTAGTTCTTAATACCACTGCATTTTGTTCATAGGTTTAGTGAAAGTTTCTCCACTTTTGTGCATTTTTTTTGCCTTTGCAAGTTTGTTGTGGGGCTGTGGAATGTCTCCAACTCTGCTTCCTAGTGCTGCTGCATCAAGTTTAGTAGGCACAGCCTTTTCTTCTCAGGAATTTGCCAAGGTAGATACAGTGACCAGAAAGGTTCTGCAGACCTAGGCAAAAACATCTGTTGTTTCTGGGTTATCATTTCAGTCCTGGTCATTGTTTATATCTTAGCTGAAATAAAACCCAGGCATGGCTATTGAGTCAAAGAATTTACTTTGAGCCTTATTCGCTGTAGCAGTTTATATATACTGAGAGAATCATTTCCCATATGAAGTATTCACAATGTTTAGTTTGATGATGAGGCCTTCCAATAGATATTTAAGTATTAGATTGGCTTATATTTAATACTTGAGTCATGACAAAAGACCAGTTTGAGTATTCAGTGCCATAGGCTGATCTTTTAGTGCTGTCATGTCTGTGGTTATTGAGGAGCTTTGATTTCTGACACCAAGTGAATTGGTCATCAAGGAGTGCTCTCAGTAGAATGCCAAGGATTGTGAAAATGGTGCAGAAGACTGAACAACTAGAGAAAGCAGCAGAAGAAAAGGTGGTAGGATGAGTGAGTCCTAGTTTAATGGTGATGGGAAGCATGTTTTTAAAGTCAGTCTGACATGCCATAGACTTGACAGCTCTGGATCAGGATGAATATCTAGTGCTGTCTGCCAAAACATTTTGTTCAGGTTCTAGGTGGATTAGAAATTAGAAATGTTGTAATTGATGGATTCATGGATTCGACAGAGTTGGAAGGGAGCTCTAGAGATCATCTAGTCCAACTCCTCTGCTAAAGCAGGATTGCCTACAGCACATCACTCAGGACTGCATCCAGGTGGATGACTCCACGACCTCTCTTCGCAGCCTGTTCCAGGGCTCTGTCACCCTCACCGTAAAGAAGTTCTTCCTCATATTTGAGTGGAACTTCCTATGTTCTAGCTTATATTTGCTTTAATTTGCGCCTCTTAATGTCATAAAATGCTTAAATAATATTTCCTGTTTGATATAACTACCTTGTCATAAGAGCCTTTGCAGCTGTTCACAAAAAGGAGTAAGGGCTGTAGCATATATCTGGTTATTAATTACTCATGTAAGAGTCTTTCGGCTCCTTGACTACAGTATCAAAAGTATTTTAGACTTGGTGATAGGTAGTTCAGAGTGTCTTTTCTTTTTAGAAAAGAATGTTGGTATTGCACTGGAGAACCTCTTTCAACAAAAGGATCAGATGTGTTATCAACACTGTGTGGCTATTTATTACCTCATATGACACAAATGTCAGTCTGTCCTTTTTTATCATTAGGCTCAGTTGATTCTGCAGTGGCATTTTTTTTGGTTGGGTTTTTTTTCCTATTACCATCTCTTCAATCAAAAGAATATATTTACTGATACAGCATTGTATTCCACAATCTCTGGGTCTTTTGAATTGCCAGAGAATTAGAACTGACGTTTTTTTTTCTTAGCTGAAATTTGTTTGTGCCTGAATAGTTACCAAATGAGAACTATAATCCAGTTAGATGTGCTTTTTGAATAACTAAGTTTTGTATACTTTTTGTATACTTTTATTGAGCTCTGCAAAATTTCGTTTTGTCACATAAAGCAGTGTAGTGGTAAGCTTTAAACCCAGTTTGCAACAGAGTAGGCAAGGCTGTGCTTACTGGCTTACCACTGAAACTGAAAGTACAGTAGTCTAAATGTTTTCTAGAGTTTTCGTTTAAACTGAAAGTGTTTCTACTATTCCTCATTATTACCTATCGCTTCCTTGTTGCAGTCTCCTTTTCCTTGCCATTAACTTCTGCATGTTGTACACTCTTGCTACCAGGAGCTGAAAAACTCTTGCTAGCCTTATCAACTCAGTTCCTTGCTTGAGACTCAGCAAACTGGAGGGAGGTCCATGAATATGCTTGTAGATGTAGAAACTCTCATCCTTCAGTGAAAAAATGTGTAGTTGCATCTCCTTATGTATGGTGAAGATGAAGGGTGTACAAATGGTCAGTAACCATGGCTTAACTCTGGAGTTAAATGAGGAGCTAAATGAGTTTAGTGGAGTTAAAGCTCCAGGGGGAGGGTTGTTTTGTCTTTTGGGTTTATTGACTATTTTTGGCTTTTGTTTGTTTTGTTTCTTAAGCCTTCTTTTTAGTGGGAGTCCATTGGAAGTATTCCCCAGAAGTTGAAATTTCATTAAATTTATATAATCTTAATCCATATCCTGCAAACAGTGTAGAAATCTAAAGCTGAAAGCGTCTTTAGATCTATTTTATAGCAAGACATCTGAAATTATTATGTCGCAAATTAACTGCTTTCAAAGAAAAGTAAGGCGGTAAGTTTAGACTTTTATACTTCTGAGTGTATGTTTTTGAAAATGTCTGTATTTTGCTGAAGTTTAGATATTAGACTTGGGTATTTTGGAATGAAGCTGGCAGAGAGCAAGCCTGTTGCAAGAAGGAAAGCTGTTTGCCTATGCACATATTTAAATGAGAAGGAGTAATGCAAAAAGAATCTAATTCATTCTGTGCTTATGTGTGCAGTAGGTGCTGCATGTTCTTTTCTTTGCTGCTCTGCTACACTTGTAGATTTATGTGAAGGGACCTTGGTGTTGAAGTAGGTACAGAAGCTTAAATTGGGCAAAAAACCTTCCTTCGCAGAACACAAGGATTTAAGTTTTCAGAAGTAATTTTATCTAACCAACTTGAAACACTTTAAAGGGGCCTGATTTTCAGGAAGTGATGAACCACTTGAAAGTGGTCTTAGTTTGACTTAATGAAAAATGGGCACAGCATCCATATGAGTGAGTTCTAAATCACTTGTTTAATAGAATGTTAAATAGAATTGTGAAAAAGTCAAGGAGTGCTTTTTGCAGGGTTCATCCCTAGCTGCCTTCCAGACAGTGGTGAATGCTTGGTTTCTTTGGGAGGCAGATCATGCTTTTCATTCTCAGAAATGCTTTTCCAGCTGTTGAGGAGACATGCTGTTAAAGAATCCACCTATGAAAAACAGCAAGCAGAGTCTCAGTATTTGTTGATTGTGGAGAAAAGGAGGATGTAATGGCTGATTTAAAACATCATTTCAGCCTCACTTGTTCTAGATATTATCTTTGTGGGAGAGGCTGTGAAGGTAATGGGGTTATTGAAAATTGAAAAAAAAAATCATAGTATGTCAGGCTGCATTTGATTTTTAAACTGTATTTGAATGGATGATAAAATAGTAAAATAGTATCTTCAAGTTTAGTAGTTTTACATTTGCATGTCGCTGGGGATTGTTTGGGTGCTCTTTTTTTTCTCTAGTGGAGTGTGACCTCTTGCATAGCTGTAATGTGATATTCCAAGCAAAGCATTTTCTGTCATATTCAGTGTGTACAGGCAAAAGCTGACCTTGCAATAATTACTTTTTAATGTGCTAAAGATCACGTCCTCTGGAAACAGTTGGATGATTTAGATGGATATTTAAGGAGTGAGTGAAGGACAACACCAAATTGCAGTGCCCATGAAGTGTCTGGAACTTGTGGATTTACAGGGACCTTTGCTTAAAAATGGTTTAGACTGAGGGAAACAGAGTTGTTAATTCATAAAGGTGCTAGTCAGTAACTTACAGAATGAAGGCATGGATTACTGCCCTCTGTGGGCTAATTCAATTTATCTTTGTGTGTACTTATTTTTAGACTCAGGTCATAAGAACTCTGCATGTGCCTTCAACAAGCATGATCACTTAATATCTGCAGTACTATACCACACTCCTGGCTGTGATTTTTTTTTTTTTTTTTTTTTTTTGTTTGATTGGTTTTAAGTGATCAAGGGAAAAAATGTTCATTAGAACAAATGTGAGAAGTTGCTCTAATTTGAGCTTCACCTGGCTCTGGCACTTCAGAGTTTACAAAATAAATTTAGTTGTTACCCAGAGTTTGGTGCTGTTCTGGAAGTGTTCTTATCTGTCTCTTTGTCCTTTAGGCACAGCTCATCATTCTCCAAAGGTCAGAAAGCTACTTCATTTTTTTTTTTCACCCAGCCATTCAGTTTGGAGTGTTTCTGTTTCCACCCAGATTTTCAAAGCTGAATATTCAACAAGATGTTGGTGGTTTGGCTTACTATTTTTCTTTTTTTCTTCCTTCCTCCTCAAAAAAGCCAGTTGGGAAGCTACAGTCAAGTCTGACAGACCTTTGAGGACTATAATTAAATTGTCAAAATAAGGAGGGGTTTTTACAGCTGTTAATTCTCCAGTTAGAACTGTCTGTTTTCCTGCTCTTCTTTACGCTAGTTCCAATAAAGTACAGGTTTTTCAGATGGCACTTCTGACATTTTGATTGCAACATGATGGTTTGGGAAATGAAAAACAATTATTACACAGTTATTCAAATTATGTGCAGTTTTAATGATTATTTCTAATAAAGCTGATACGAAGTATAGCTGTAAGAGCCTCAAGAGTGATACAAGTGAAACTGTCATTATGGGGGAGAACAGGAAACTAACACTTTCATTTCTTGTAGGCCTGAGGATACACATCTCTCCATAGGTAAAGCCTTTTAGTTACGTTCCCATCCTGTACTCCCTTTTGTTGTTGTTGATCTTTTTTTTCCCCGCATTTCAGGTCAGCCAGAACAATATTACCATGATGTCATCCCCCTCTCCTGTCCAACAAGCTCAAACGCCCCAATCAATGCCTCCGCCACCACAACCACAGCCATCTCCTCAGCCAGGCCAGCCAACTTCTCAGCCAAATTCCAATGTCAGGTGAGCTAGACTGCAACTTTTGAGGATTCTTGTCAATGCCCTAAGGGTGAGGTTTTTAGAAGCATTCAGTATATCTTACTCTATTTCTGTTGAAGTGAATTAATTTTTAACTTGAACTTCAGTGAAAGCACAGGTGGGATTGTGCTGAAGACACCCTGAAACCCCCCATTTTAAATAAAGTCTACTGGCAGAGCTGTGGAGTGCCATAGCAGTGATTACTAAAAGCATATCTGCTCACAGGCTGGTCATGCTTTCATGCTTCCTTGTCAGATACTGACAGTTTGATTTTATGCTTATTTTTCAGCTCTGGCCCAGCTCCATCACCCAGCAGCTTTCTCCCCAGTCCATCTCCACAGCCATCCCAGAGCCCAGCAGCTGCACGAACACCTCAGAACTTTAGCGTCCCATCCCCAGGTCCTTTAAACACTCCAGGTAAATGATGTGAGAACTATACTGCAAACCATGAGCTGGGGTATGTTTTGGTAACTTTAATAGTTCCCAGGAAACCTGTTAATGTTTCACATGATGTAAACTTCAGAGAGCTCTACAAAGCAGCCAGCGTTGCAATAGTGAATGTCACACACACCACATAACATGGATATCTCAAATCAAAATCAACTGAAACCTCTTTTCTCATCACTGAACTATGTAATGTTTTTTTTCTGACTTTCCCAGTCTTTTGAAAAAAAAGAATGATACTTAATTTAATGGAGCAAGTTTATAGAGGCGTGATGATTCCTTGGTTCCATGCAGGAAGGAACCCTTAGCAACAGCATGCAATTGTAAAGGATGTAACCACTTCATCCCAGGTGGCAGGCTGCTTTGCTGCAGAACACCTTCTTGGGTGTACTCTGACACTTGTGCTCTTCTCTCTCCAAGATGTAATAAGCAGTTTCTGATACTGTGAATGGAAGTAACATACTGGCTCCTTCTCATACCAGTGTTGTGTGCTCTGCATTTTGGAAAGCACCGACTTAAGGAAAACTGCAGGAAATTCAGTGTGTTGATGCAGTGTTTAATGCACCAGAGTGAAGGCAAAATGAGGACCTAGAAAATGGGTATAGGAAACTTCAGACCTTTTCAGAAAAAAAATGTATTAAATGGAAATTGCTGTTCTGCCCACAGAACATGTTATTTGTACGCAAAGATTAGAAGGTTGGACAAGCACGTAAACTGAGGAGGGCATCCAATTGTGGATTTGGATATTTGATGTGAGCTACACTTTGAGAGTGTCACACTTCAGATCTAGATTCTCAAATGTGAAAATGCTGTTCTGCAGTATCTTTTATCATCCCTGTGACATCCAGTCTTTACTTCTTGCCAGGAAATCCAAATTCTGTCATGAGTCCGGCCAGTTCTAGCCAGTCAGAGGAGCAACAGTATCTGGAGAAACTCAAACAGCTGTCAAAATACATTGAGCCACTCCGGAGGATGATCAATAAAATAGATAAAAATGAAGGTGAGATTCCCTGCATTTAGTCATGCATTTCTCTCTGTCAGCTATCTCTTCTGATGAAAGAAACAGTACCTTGCCTTTTGTGGTGGTTTCTATTTCAAGGATTAAACATGAAAGTCAGTTGCTCTTTTTTTGCCTGTAATTAAAGATTTTACTGTGAAGTAAAATCCTAAATTCTCATCAGTTTTGCTTCTGATGTTTTTGAAACATATCAAGCTTACACAATGTATATACTTGAGATGAGATGAAAGATTTTTGATGCTCACTACTTTCTTCAGGGTTGGCTCATGTTTTCAGTTTTAGCAGTTTACTGTATTTCTGTCTGCAAGTATGGAAGCTAGTGTTTGTGTCTCTGATGTTATTTCAGATAGAAAGAAGGATCTGAGTAAAATGAAGAGTCTTTTGGATATCCTGACAGACCCTTCCAAACGGTAACTCTTTTTCCTTCTCACTGAACATCAGATTCGCCAGCTCTTCCAGGAATTTGTTGTTTAGCATCCAGCCATGTTGGCATTGAAGCTGTCTGTGGCGCTTAGGCAGCAGAAACGCTTCAGCCAAGGAGACCATTTTGTGGTGATGAAATTTCTCCTCTTCTGCAGGTGCCCTCTAAAGACACTGCAGAAATGCGAAATTGCTCTGGAGAAGCTGAAAAATGATATGGCTGTGGTACGTAATGCTTTGTGCTAGCAAGAAATAAGCAGTTAATTCCAAAAGGTCTCATGATTTGGCAAGATAATTTTTTGCATTTCTTGTTGTTCATCTGTTAAGACTTCAGGTAAGGTTGGACAAAATAAAAAAAAAAACACCAGGAAAAATGGGAAATCATGTAAGTCACTTGTATGTATCTTTTAACTCAACTTCCAAATTTTTGTGCTTTGTGCAAAGACTCAAGTAATTCTTTCCATGACCGTTAGCAGTTGATTTCAGGACAGACTTCGTAAATGAAAGTTGCAGACTGCTCTTTTTTTTTTTTTTTTCCTGTTTTGACAATCTTTTGTATTTCGTGTATTGGAATTTTACTGCTGTAAAATTTTGCAGAATCAATAAATCAATAGTGGAGACTTCATTTTTGTTGATGATTAAAAGCAAAGGGGCTTCTCTTGTTTTTTAGCCTACTCCACCGCCTCCCCCAGTGCCCCCCACTAAACAGCAGTACTTGTGTCAACCACTTTTGGATGCTGTTTTGGCCAATATCCGTTCACCAGTCTTCAACCATTCCCTTTACCGTACGTTTATGCCAGCTATGACTGCAATTCATGGACCACCTATCACGTATGTATCATTGACCTGCTGTCTGTCTTAAGTGTTCATTATTTAATGGAAAAAAATACTTATTTGTAGAAACTATTAAAAGAACAGATGTGTTTATGGATGGGTGTGAGTTATATCTTTTTCTTTCTACACCTGTAAGATATTTGATAAATGCAGCATTGGCATAACATTTTCACCTAGTTCTTTTGTGGACTGTATTTTCCATAGGGCCCCAGTTGTTTCCCCTCGAAAACGGAAATATGAAGAGGATGAAAGACAGACCATACCGAATGTCTTACAAGGGGAAGTTGCAAGGTTAAATCCTAAATTCCTGGTGAACCTGGACCCTTCCCACTGCAGTAATAATGGCACAGTTCATCTTATATGCAAGCTAGGTAAGCAAGAAACTAAGGGCTGAATTCAGAAAGAAGTGCTGAGCTTGATTATAGAAATTGAAGAGGTTTTGGCTAACAGTCTTCAGTCTTGCCAACCTGTGACTTCTGCATGAAGTCTGTACTTACTGGATTCATAGCACTGCTTAATCATGCTGTTCTGCACAGCCTGCTTCGGGGTACACCTGGAGATTTCGTTCAAACTGACTGATCCTTTCTTGAGCTGAAGTTGCAATTGGTAATCTCGTTTAGCGTATAGAAAATTACTTGTTGCTAGCAGTAATCTTGCTTCCTGATTTGATCTCTGTAAGAATCATTCTGCCTCCAACAACTAGGACAGAGCTAGAGAAATGTTCAGTTAATTTTTGGGTCTATTTCAATCTGTACTAATGATCAACAACGATGTCTGTTCAAGCTAGAAATTCAAATTGCAGCTCTTTTTCATCTCAGCTGAATAAGCATAAAGTGTTATAGTCTCTTAGCTTGTTTTGTGGTTGGATTCCAATGGGGAAAATAAATAATTTCCTCCTCCCCTTTGTTTAAAAATTTGAACTGCTTTTGTCCTGAACATTAGTACATAAAGCACTTAACTTTGAAAAATGAAGTGTCTAACTTAGTGAAGTTCAGCTGATGAAATGTTGAGATTGGCAAGGTGCAGAAATGTGTAAGAGATGGAGCTGTGTTTGCTAGGCTTTTCTTCCGAGAATTTAAGAATGTTGTTAAAATGAGCAACGAGGGCTCCTTCCAATAAAAATGGAGATTACAGCCTGGCTTCTCCTTGGGGTTCAGAGGCTAGAAACCAAGCTGAATTATGTACAAAAAACCTACTCCATCCAGCAAGGAGAGCTTTGTTCTGATGGGAAGTGTGTTTGCGTTCTAGATGACAAGAATCTTCCAAATGTCCCACCACTACAGCTCAGCGTTCCAGCAGACTACCCAGATCAGAGCCCTCTGTGGATAAAAAACCCTAGACAGTATGGTATGAGAATGTTTGCATGACATTTGTTGGGCATGAGTATGTGGCAATAGTGGGGAAATATGAGCACCTAATGTTACTGGTTTTTTATTTTTATTTTTAATATTATTTTTATTATAACTCCATTCATCTGTTATCTTTTTTTTCCAGCAGCCAATCCCTTTTTGCAGTCAGTGTATCGGTACATGACTTCAAAACTATTGCAACTTCCAGACAAGCATTCAGTCACAGCACTCTTGAACACCTGGGCACAAAGTATTCGTCAGGCCTGCCTCTCTGCTGCATAACATCTCACTTTCTAAATCCTGAAGCAAGAAAGAAGGTCTCAACAGCTGGCCTCTTCCACATGCCACTGGAAGATCATATTTTGGGGAGGGAACTACAGAAGAAAGAAGCCTTATATTGTTTTGTTTCTAGGTGAAACAGGTTCAGTAGAGAACCTGATGTTAGACTAGCTTTCATGCTTTTTATCTTCTGCCTCTGTGGACTTTTGCCAGCATTTTCAAATATACAAAACGTGTATATATGGTTCTTGAGACTGTATTAGGATGAGTTTTTATTGTCTTCTTAGAGAAGAAACTATTTGTGGACTTCCATCAGGGAGTCTGGTATAAGAGGGAGTAGGGAGAGAATGTCCTAATTTGCTTCAAAGTTTGCTCAGTGCCAGTATTCCTTTCACTGTATGTTTTGTGATCTGAATCTGCCCCAGAAATAAATTAGCTGCAACTGGAACGAGCTTGCAAATTTCTCAGTGGTTGCAGGAATCTTTTTGCTTATTAGCTTTGCCCAGAGCTGGGATAAATCACAGCCTTTTAAGGCATCCCTCAAATATGTGAGAGAAATATGGATAATTACACTTGGGGGTAAGGGAAAACCAAATAGAGAGAAAAATGTATTTTATAGCTTATTTTAAACACTACTTTATATAAGCGGTTTTTGGTTGGCATGGACCACATGTTTCTCACTCCAGAAGAGTGAGGTGGTTGAAAAAAGAGCTATTAAGTGCACACTGACTTCCTCTGTAAACCAGTAAATGTGTACGTAAGGGTGGGACGGGGAAACCCAACAGTATAAAGCCCTAGTAACACAGATCAATCCAGAGGGCTCGTAGCTGCATTTCTTCTTTTAGTAAGAGTCTCTCTGAGGTGTCTGGCTTCCTTTGGAAGTTGATGCTGGTCAGTGAAGATGCTTCTATGCTACATCAGTTTGTTTAAAAGCAAAAGGAAAAAACCAACTTAGCTCAGGAGTAGAACTGACAACTCATATTTTGTGCCTTGAGCAATGGCGGGCACTCAAGTCAGTCATCAGCTGCCTTACTGTTGGGCACTTCTAATGAAAACATTTACCGCGAGTAACTCTAATTCCATGCATAGTGTGATTGTTTTATCAGTTGCTCACTCTTAATTTCCTGGTGCAGAATAATTCAAATTTCAGATGTTCCCATTATATTCTGCTCCATCTCCCTGTATTGCACAGCAAACCTTAAAGAGTAGCTGGGCTCTCTTACAGTAGTGTCAAGAAATTGCTATGACCTTCGTAAATCTGTGTGGTGTCATCAGTTTTAGGATGTTTATAAATGTGGGTACTTAGTAAGCACTGACTGAGGCAGCAGAATGCGATCAGTATTTTGTACATGAACTAATGCATTATCTGTTTGTTTCTATTGTAATAAATTTATTATTATTCCTGTGTTGGATGCTAATGTTGTACTGCTCTTCCCGTGTTGATCCTCAGATACCTGTTCTGTTACGTCCATTGGATGATGGGTACTTTGTTCTATGGTAAGTGAAAACTCATAGGCTCGGAAGGTCAGAGGAAGAAGTCATAAATGGCTCTTCATCCCATGCAACACTGTCTTTACTGTTCTCAAAGTGAATTGGAAGACCTGCTTGAGAGTTCAGTCATGGTATCTACAAATGAAAGATGCAACTTTCTAACCAGTTACATGGCTGACTCTTCCCTTAGGGCAAAAGAACCAGCAGCACCATTACAGTTTGTAATCTGTAACGTAAGAAATGAGAATAGAAATGGGGTGTGTGTGTTAAACACACTCTGAGACATTTATAGCATTTATTTCTTAACAATTCAGTTAAAACATATCTGGAAATAGATGCAAAACATGCGCATCCCTCAGATTTACAGTAACTTCCCTCGTGCAGTTTTCAGAGCTGTCATGGCAGGACATTTCAGTTTACCTTCAAACAAGATGTAATGAGGTGTTAGACTAAGGGGGTGGGGTATCCTGACATGCAGCAACTTCTCAGCTGGGAAATAAATTGTGAAAGCTGGAAGTGGGTCATGTATCCACATGTTAAATTAGTAGCTGTGTATCACGTAACTGCCTTCCTTTCCTGTTGATGGGGAAACTGTCATAAGCTGCTTACAGATCTTGCTAAAATAAAAAGTAGAAGCTTATTCCCAGATCCTTGGAAAGATGCACCGAAGTGGGAGTAAATTAGTAGTAATGTTTGGGTACTTTACCAGATGTTTGGGGCATTAATAGGGAATTCAGAAAATGCCCCCATTATGAAAAATACTTGAGGTGACAGTAGCAGCTGAAGAATCTAACGTGAAACTTCAGCATACATGTTCAAAGCAGTAATAGGGAATTGAGAATGAAGAGTAAGAGCATTGAATTAAAGTGCAATTTAATGAAATGGCGTCTTTGAATAGTCCAAATTCTGTTTCTCAACAAAGTTGTTCACTAGTGTTTGTTTCAGTGGTGGCAAACCTGGCTTTTTTAGAGCAGGCACTGATGTGGCAATCAGACTGCAGAGAGGAATGCAGCAAATCAGTGTTACTTTGATTACCTGAAACCATTTCTTTTTTTTTTTAATTAGGGAAGATACGGGTGAGGTCAGTGATTGTGTGATGGACTGGCCTGTCTGGCTGATGAGACTTTAAAATTCAGTAGAACTTTTTTCCCCAAAGCTTTGGTGTTTTAAATGAATTACTGTTTTCCTTCATGGAACAAGGACACTACTGTGTGATTGGCTGTTCTTCTGTTTTTCCAAACTTGTTATCTGAGGCATGGCTTTTCTGTGTTAAAGTCCAGTTTTGTGTCTTTGTGAGAGGAGCTGCCCTGACATTGTCCGGCACGGCCAGGCAGCCCTGCACAACTCATCCTGCCTCCCGGGGCTGCTTGCTCTTCTGTGGCTCTCGAGACTGGATGCTTAAGGTCAGAACATGGGGAACGTGTTCTTGCAGGCACCTCTTTTGGGAATTAATGTGCTAATGAATGCATCTTTCTGTTTTGAAGCACCATGCATTTATTTTCTGGTCTCATCCTTTTTCCAGTACACCACTGAAAATATTTATGCCTTAATATTAATGTACTACAGTTATCTTACAGGATAAGTGATGCTTACATTTAGGAAAGTGTGTTTTTCTCCTTCTGCCAAAGCTATTGACTCTCACTAGAATGTAATGTTAAAACTGCTCTGGTCCGGTTCATTCTATGTAAAGGAAAAGGGATTTTCACTCGTAGATCACTTTTATGGACCAAATTTTACCATAAAAGGCATGAAATGTACTAGAAAGTCAATACAGCTGATACTGATGATATGAGCTAATGGAACTGATTTGTGTATCAGTGGACTAAATTGAAAGCATTCTTTCATTCTAGATCAAACTGAGTTTTGTAAATGACTTTCAGCAATTCTGTTTTTCTGTATTAGCTGAGTGGAGTCCTCTTGATTAAAGGAGCAAGTATGGCTCTGAGCCACGGAGTATAGCTCATCAACAGCCCTTGGGTCAAGACCCACCGCAAGGAAAGGTGACCGTTTTTCAACATTTCCTTGCAGCGCGTTCTTCTGTTTGTGAGTATTGGTGACAAGGCAACGGGTGATCACTGTCACAGGTTTTAATTCATCCCGTCTGCAGCAACAGGAACATGTGTCATACCTTTTAGTAGCAATCCCTGGTTCATGATGAGTTTAATAATGAGGTTAATGAAGATCTGTAATAAAGTGGGAAAATATGTCTAATTTTTTTAAACTGCTGTCATTCAAGGAAGCACAGGAGAGTGAGAGATGCTGTTGAGGAGCAGCTGTTGCTGTCCCCCTCCCCAGTGCCACCATTATGTTCCTGTTGTCTCTTGCAGGGAGGCAGAGCTCTGTGCCCACCCATCACTGCCAGGCCCCTGTGGCAGCTGTAGTTTTGGGGAGGTGGGTGCAGGGGCTCTGGGCAGCTCCCTCCCCCTGTCCTAGTGCTATCAGCTGGGCAGCCCTGGCTGAGAGCACAGCGCTGGAGCTGAACTGTGTGGTGTTTAACTGGTCCCAAGTCAGATGCTGCCACGAATGTGTAAAATGCACATGTAGGTGCTCTTGTATTTGTTTAGTAAATGATTTCTCTCCTGCCTCAATGCTTTGCACAGTCCTTAATATTTTACAGGAGAATCACTGCTGCAGTGCAGCTGCTCAAGATGGGAAGCAATAGATTCTTTAAGCATTGCTGGAACAAAAAGGGACTTCTTACCCTTTTTGTGTCAGGAGAGAGGACAACAGAGTATTTGTTGAACTCCAGGAGAGGAATGTTGCTTCCTGTCTGCTGGCCAGAACTGCCAGGTTGAGGGGAAAGGGTTAAGGGAAAGGTTATAGGGGAAACAGCAGCAACTTCTGTTTTTACAGAGCAAGTGTTAATACCCCATTGAGCACAGGGGCTCCACCAGAGCTGCGAACAGGAGGAGAAGTGGTTTATGGAGGTAGAAGGCATAAACCTGCCTGGGCTGGGGAGGCCTTAGGCAGAGAAGAGGAGGTTTGAGTCCAGCACTGGGCTATGAGATGCCACTCTTGCTGCCTTATCCATTTATTTTTTTTATAGTGCAACTTTCTGATAAATTTCTTGGTGCACTGCAATTTCTGTTGCCTTTATAACTTCTCTAATGTGTAAGTCCTAAGGCTAACTCTTGTTTTAGAACAGTGTAAGATGCTTCAATGCCATTATTGCATAAACAAAAATGTTTCTATGTATACCATGGTTCATTTCAGTATTATAAATACTGATGGCTCACTTTCCCCCTCTCAAATAAAAAGGCACTCGCTACAGTCCATAGGAACACTTTTATAAAAATAAAATTTACATTGATTATATTCACTCTACAAGACCACATTATTGTTTATAAAACTGAATTAACTTTAATATTAAAAAATACTTTAGGAAGATCTGATATGATAATTCAAACATTTCAGTCATTGAATCCCAGGCTCATCCTTAAGACGTTTATTTTTACAGGTGTAAGCTTAGAGAAGGAAATTAGTGTTCATGTGGTTTCCATCCTTCAGAGAAAAAAGTCATTATTACGGCATAAAGGAAATATCCAATCAGGATAATGAATGTGCAGCCCACTGGCCCAATGCAAAACCAGGATGCAATGAAGTAGACCATCAGCAAAGAAAGCAGAGTCCTGTAGCTAGCCAGGAACCGCAGACTGATTCTTGGTCCCCAGTTCTGTGTTGTTCTGTCCTTCACCACAGGACTGTACCTGATTTTCTGTATGAGGTGAGGGTTCGTAAGATGATAGCGACAAAGTCTACCAACAAAGTCTTCCCTGGAGCAAAGCGCATCCATCTGATCAGCAAACTGAGGTATGAAAAGTTTAAACATTAGTATTCTACTGCAACTACTGTCATAAAGTGTGATTTATTTTACAATTTTCTTTGTTTATAGGATGAGGATTGTAAGAAATAGTATCAAAATGCACTTTTAAATAGTAGAACTGCTTTAGTGCAGATTTGCCTTTTATCTGTTATACCTCTAGGAAGAAAAGGATTTCCTTTTCCTGTTTTAGAAACATTCATTCTGAATGATATTCCCATTGTTCATCAAGCATAAAGAATACATTTAAAATGTTATTCATTAATATTTTGTGTAGGCAAAGCAGAACTACAGGTAGAGAAGCTGATACTATTAGAAAATACCCATCTAGCCCACAATAAAGGAGACATAACAAGAACAAACGTAGTGTCATATCTGCAGGTGCAGAGACAAACAGGAATTTGCAATGGAAAATATAAAAGGAGGCAGTGCTGTACTTACCCTTTCGTTAAGCGCTGAGGATAAACGAAATAAGAGGCGGACAAGAGTGGCATTTTCGTAGCTTCGGATGGGCTGAAGTTCAGTATCTCCTTGATACTGCACTTCAAATCTGCGTAAGCCATTTATGATCTAGAAACAAGAAAATAAACCTCTTATCCTGTAGCTCCCATTTGAAATGCCTTTATACAGACACTTGACGTAGAACAGATTGTTTTTTCAAGATCAATCTAGGGTAGCTATATGGAATCTTTCTTCTCTCACCTGGTACCTGCCAAGGGGTGTAAGAATGAGGCCATCCTCGCTTTCCACGCAGTCTGGAAGCTGTTTTTTTCCATTCTCATCTTGAGCTGTCCCACACTTCATCATCATCTGGGTCAGCTGGGCTTCATTCAGCTACTCAAGAATAAAACAGTTCTAAAGCATGTGTTTCATCTACCCCCCTCCTTCTATTTCATTTCTCCCTTCACAAACTCCTTAGTGCTGGAACCCTTCGACAGCCAGCACAGATACTATAAACTGCTTAACAGCATCTCAGACATTAAAAGGAGATGAAAGTTTCCAGCGTCCTTGTCTGTGCTCGTCAAATCCAAGAGAGGTGTTCTGTTTTAGGTCACTCCTGGAGGCTGTCAAATAGCTGTCCTCTCCTAGGTCAGTTTTGTGGCTGACAGAAAAATGAATCTGTTCTTTTAAGTTTAAGCAAAGAAACATTCTACTTCTATTTCATCCACTCATCTATAACTGCAGTTATAGGTTGTATTTTCATAGCTCTTTGCATTTAGAAGATACTGGACTGTTTTTAAAATTTAAATCATGTCTCACCTGTTTGTAAACATAAGAAAGGGCATAAGTAAAGAGACAAGTTTGATTATAAATTATAGTCCAGAAGAGCAGTCACTTGAAACAAAGTGGGCTTAATATTTAAAAATTAAGAGCATCTATTTCTGTCTATAATGAAAGCAGTTTTGCGGTCAGGTAAAGTCAAGCCTGAAAGATGATTACAACAAAATCTGCTGGACAGTGGATGTCTTTGTGACCCCACAAAAGTACAAGGGTGACAGAAGTATGTTTGAGGAATCCTGACTTCTGGTCACACTGATGTTACTTTTACGTACCTTAAAGATTTGGCACAAGTATTCCAGTGCCTTCTCTAAATATTCATCTGTTTTTTTGATGCTGTCTTGCCCGATTTCATCGAGGTCATTGCCTGTGTAGGAACCATTCATCTCCGATGGTGTAAATCTAAACCACGAAAAGAAGGACTGGCTAGCTGTTGTCTCTGCAGAATGGTCTGATATGGATTTTGCCGTCTGCTGCGCCTGACAAATTAACTGAGCCAGTTTTAACACCTAAACAAAAAAAAAAAATAATAAATTGTGTGGGACAAAGATAAAGGACCACTAAGCATCAACACATGGATATACCTGGCACTGAGAGCAAACCCAGCAAACTCACTGTCTTAGCTCCTATGCACTTGTCCTAAGACTGTTGTAGTTGAATTTCCAATAGGGTAAAGGAAGTTCTTTGCTGTTGAAGCATTTAAAAAACTTGAGCACTTCTTCAGTTTTCAGCTGCTTTTTTTTTCCCCTTCCTGCTATTTTTATCTCATTTGCCGATGGATACTAATCAATACAATGAATTGGGAGTTCACAGTAAGCGTGTTTGAGAGGAGATACTTGCAATCTACTACTTCAAGGCAGCAAGCTGTTACGTTAACTTCTTATTTAGCAAAAAGCAGGCAGATTTTCATAGCTATGCTGGATTGAGACACCTCAGGTTCCAGAAGTCACCATCAGTAAACTTTACAGTAGTGCACAGTGCAGAGTTTTCCACTCTTAACTTCTCATAATATGGATGCTCAGCATTGAGAAAACACCTGTCAAAGGAGAAAGATGTGTGACAAGAAGCTTCTTGCTTACCAAATTTCTGACTTCTGTGCCAAACATCTGCTTATACTGGAAGTCCTGTCCTTCCAGGCTGTAAACATGACTCTTCACCTTAAAGGAGGCATCTGTAATAGTAGGGGGCCATGATAAGAAGCTCCCACCAAGTGTGGGGGTCATAAAAAGTCGGTGTTGACGATGTGGAATAACAAGTTCTGGCTCCAGGAATAACTGTTCTCCTAGAATTTGAGAAAAGTAGTGAAGATGGTTAGGTAATATTCCTGTTTCTGCCTGCAGAAGGTCTAGCTACACAGCACCTTACGTCTGCTGGGCAACTTGCCTTTAGGTAGGCAGGTAGTTCTAGGGGGAAAGAGGCATTAATTGCCTTTTTTTCATTTAATCCTCTCTGCCCACAGCAGAAAATGTCAGGGTACATTAAAATTCAAACCATACAGACAGCATTTTAAGCCAGCAACTTTTTTTCAAAGGCAGTGGAGAATCATAACACTTAAGACATTGATACTTGTTAAATTGTCTGTATCCTAATTATCCTGAAGTTCATACATGACTAGCTATTTTGCTAAGTATAGATACCTATAGAGATATATAAAGTTTTAATCCTGAGGTAAATAATCAAGTAAAAAAAGTGTAAGAAAAACTGACTTTGTTGTGAACACCCAGTATTGTGTTCTTTATTCCTTAAAGAAAAGTTGTGGAATGACATCTAAATGATGGTGGTTAGAAAAGAACTATAGACATATTAAACCAATACGACAAACATTAGTGAAGACAGACAAACTTTTGAATGGCAAAATAGCATGGGAAATGGCAGTAAGTCTATTCACCTTCTGAGGTAAGACGTAGCCATTGTGAAGAAACATTGAGACAGGACAGCATAAGGTGGCAAAATATCCATTTACCTTTCAGGATCATTTCAGCTAGATTGGGCTGAGCAAAGACCTTGGCTACTCGGAACACCATGAGAGCGTTTTTTGGACTGACCAAGTCTGTTCGAAGAGCTCTGTTCAGAAATCCTACAAACAGCTTCGTATACATGAGTAGGTTTTCTTGAATGAAGGCAGCCCTGTCAAAGTGAGTACAGGATTTGTGAGTACAGCTATTTAAATAATTGTTACTTTGTCTCCTGCCAAATGAGTCATTAAGGGAATGTTTTATACTGTCTCTGGAAAGATGGTTTATTTGCACTGAGAAAAAAGAATATTCCTCTCAGAACAGAAACTTGTTAGAAATTATCTCTAATCACATACAGGAAGCTAATTCAGGTTGGTGGATGGTTCTTGAAATCCTGCTATTTTACTCAGGATCTGCATAAACTTGAGGTTTGGTTCAGGTTACTCACAGCTGTTCTCCTCCTTACCATTTCTCTGACACACTGCGAGGCATAGACTCTGCGCTTTGTGGTGGCTTTTCCGGAGCGTACCTCCAAGGCTGCAAGTAACTTAACCACATCTCAAGAACCTAAGCAAAATCACACATAAAAACATGTATCAATACTTTCTGGAAAGGAAGACAGAAAGGCTTTTTTGTTTGTTTCTTTTAAAACTAGTGAATACTATCTTAATGACACCTAGAAGTCTTTTAGGAATAAAGCGCATCCTAGTAATCTTGAGTATCTTTGAAAAAGAACTGAAAAACACTAAGTGCACGTTCATTAGGACCAATCTGGATTTTCTGTAATACCCAAATGAGGCAGCACTCAGCTACTACAAAAAAAGAAAACTTAGTTGGTAGTTACATTTAAGGTGCATTTAACAACTCTGTTAGTACTCAGTGAATCTCTGTTGAACCATGTAAACAAGATGCTACATTAATATAGTTTCAGCTCTTGTCTTCTGCAGAGACTTACCTACCACCCTGAAGTGGAGTTCTGAGTGCACTGAAGCCAAGAATAAATTTGCCACGGCTTCACGGCTTTACGTGTGTACCTCAAACACTGCGATACAGCCAACTATAAGTCTAGTGAGCAAGATCTGGCCCTGTTACATTCTGCATTCTAAAACTCCTACATTAATTACTGAGAGTCATGGTCTGATGTATTTCTTTTCCTGCTTGCAGGATGTAATATTTGCAGTATCTATTGCAAAATAATATTGTATTACTTTTGCTTATGACCTCTTGTATTAGATAGGACATTAAAAAATTAGGACCTATAAGAATGTATCTGTTTTAAAAGTAACACCTACTTCTTTTCAATCAATAGCCATTTTCAGCGTCAGCCAGCAGCATGTAGTAATTATCACTTCCTTCTTATGTCTAATTGGCACTCTAACATTAAATGGACGTATTATATAAAGAATTTCACTGCTCTAGAAAAAAAATATTTAAAGACCAAGAAATAGCTGCTAAACAGCAATAACTAATTGCTAGTTATGTTGAGTGCAGACTTAGAAAGAGAAGCAGGTACATACTGCTCTGAAAGAGGCATCCAGGGGCCAGTGACCAAAACAGTGTTGCAGAAAGATATAAAGTTTCTCCTGGACAAACCGAGGAATTACAACCCTGCAAACAGATTCAAAGACAGGCACATGTAGAAACCAGCAGCAATTTTAAAAACAAAAAACCCAACCCCACAAACCAACAACCCAACACACTTCCACAAATGCAAATACAGAAAGGACTAACCCAAACTTGTTCTTTCTTAACTGAAGCTAATTCTGGCTCCACTCAAATACATAAATATAAAATTCTCCACTAAACTTGGCCAGAACCCTCTGGTGGCATTTCCTTTTCTCTGTCTTGTGCCAAGATGTAGAGTAATAGCAAGACATCTCCCCTCCTGAGGCTGCCCCCCGATGTAGTAGACGAGAGAAACACCATCCATTAGCTGTCACGTACTTTAATAATGTACTTCTGTTCTTAGCAATCAAAACAACCTCTTGGTGAAAGCAGAGCTTTTCAGGGAGAAGCTCTATATGTTTCAGAGACAGGCTGCTCATGTACCTACCTTTTAAACTCCTCCAGTGGGCTGGCTGTGTGGGAGTGGGCTGAAGGGGAGAGAGGCTCTGGTTTCAGGCTGTTGCTGAAAGCATGCAGATGTTTCACAAGCAGTCTTACCACTAGCACATGCTCTTCTGTGGGCTTAAATGACTCCTAGATCCAAAGCAAAAGACAGGAAGATAACGAGTATCATGTTAAATGTCCAGGAGATAATTCAGGAAAATTATATTATCAGATCAGAAATCAAAATACAAGAAATGCTCTCTTCCGTCTAGGTTCTTCACTGTAGTTTGGAGCCACCTGATTTTAGACAGACTTTTTCCCCAGGACAAGCTGCATCAATCTTCTGCCATCAGTTCACTAAGAAACAGTAGTGTATTTTTGATAATACGATTGTAAGAAAAAGTATCTACAGTACTCTAATGAACTGAATTTCAGGCTACCATTAAAGAGCTTGTAGATTTCAACTTACCCCTTTCTGAAATAAAGAATATTCAGCCTTTCATTACGGTTTTAAGTTCACTGCTGTGGACAGCACAACAGATCCTCTGTTTATGCTCTTGGCTGGCTTTACTGAGTTCTGCTTCCTATGCTGGCACTCATCTGCCTTATAAGAAAGAATAATTCTACAAAGAGTTACGGTAAGAATAAAAACTGCTTCAAGTCCTGTGTGATCCTGTTGCTTCTAGCACCATTATGGGTAGAAGTATCCTGGCTGGGAGTAGCAGAAGGAGCGATGGTGAGCCACAGTGATGTTACTAATAAATGAGTGAATGTATGATTGAGGAGGGAGATGGATGAGGTAAAAAGAGAGCTAGTTCTTCAGGGTGCCCAGCATCAGAGCTGGTCTGCTGCAGAATCTGGGAACAAAGCGCTAACTCCTTTGCTACTGTAATCTGCTGTAAGAGTAGTGAACTAGTCTCAATCCACTACCAAAGGCAGATTTAAGATATAATTTGTATTCTAAGTTTCACAGCTCTCGTGTTTCTCAAAAATTGGGAAGAATGTATATGAAACAAAAGTTACAGCTGCAAGTATAACGGAAGATGCTGGAAGAGTGTATTAGACAATAGCTACAAGATGTTTCCAGGGTGCCACATGCAGCCGTGCTGAGGTAAGGTGCTGAATATGATAGCAGGGGACTGACAGGCATTTTTATACAAAAAGCTTCCACTTTAATCCATTCAACAGTATTTCCACTGCTGGGGGCCAGTGTGTGTGTGTGTCTGTGTATATCTTTGTGTGTCTTTTCTCTGCAATGCCTGAGACAAAGCAAATGTGTTTTCACAATCTCTTAAGATTTTTAATACACCATAAAGTGCGCTCCAGGAAAAGAATCAAGGCTTGATGATAGATACAGTCATGTATCACAGCCATATACAAGGCTCTTCTAAGAGAGAAGATACCTTGTTACCAGTTCTAATGAAGGCTAATTTTGCGTTCTTGACAGCTCCTGGTAAGTCAGCTCATTTTCTACAGTCCTAAGGAGAGTTTCCATATGAGGGTAGAACTCTGAGAAGTTACCTGGTCCTAGGAGTTTAGATCAGGATCTCCAAAAGCAATTAGAAAGGTTGAGTACTCTCCTATAGGCCTTGAAAGGCTGGAATTGCAAAAAATTCTAGGTTTCCCTTGATGGTACTTTTTGAATTTACAAAACCACCAGTACCATTGTATCAACACATAATTTCAGGTGACACTAGTAGTTTTTCCACTTAGCAATTCTTATAATTTCCTCTTAGCCTGGATCAGCACCATTATAAACATTACTGGCTTAAAAAATATTTTTCCTCATAAATGTTTTTGTTGTCAATCCTTAGCTTACAGGATGGATGTACACCATTCTTTTCTTAACACATTAATGAGATAAATTTAATAGTTAAACAGATTCAAAGACAAGTAGTAGTTCCTGTTTTCCTTTCTAAACAGTACCTGAGGTATCACAGCACTTAGTTTTAAAAAAAAATTAAAAAGCAGGAAAATTCTATGTAGTGCTAATGAGCTTTATAGTATAATAAAACCTTTATAGTACATATGCTCAGCCCTCCCCTTTCCCAGAATGAAGACCCAATGAATAAAGGGCTGAAGTAGGGAAAGAGGAATCAACAATCTGTTCCAACAGGAATGTTTTTACATGCACATTTCCTGAACAATCTGCAAATGTACCACTTGTGTGCTTTTGCAAAACTGGACAGTCAAGTTCACATTGGATAGTACTAAATTTGTAGTGGCAAGGGCATTTCACTGGCTAAAATAATCCTAGATGTTATCTTTTAGGAGACAGCCATGCAAATTCTGATCTTCAATGCAAGGTTTGCTTAAACGACTACTGTGTGAGGGGCAGAAATCTGCCATCGGTGAAACCAGTTTTGGTGTCAAAAAATGTCAGCATAGCTGATAAACCTCTTTCTACAATGCATTACAAGAATGCATACCTAAAAATGGAGTTCCCAATTAGACCTCATAATATACTAGATTTTACCTATATTCTCCATGACCTCTCAGTATCCGTTTTCACTGAAAATTTAGCAAATCTCAATGCAGTGCTGTTAATCAAGTTGTAAACCCACACCTTAGCAGAAAAAGCTGCTGTACAGCTAGCACCAGTACACTTTGCAGATTATATGATGGAACAAGATTTTTAAAAAGGAAACAAAATGAAAAGATGATAATACTTGGTATGCGTGGAGGGCCTGGTAGCCGGATTGGGCAGGACTACCGTGGTGTTTACTGGAGATACTGAGTCGGTAGTGGAGAACCTCCAGCTGAGACAACAGAAACAAAAAGGAAGGGGAGGAGGGAAAAAAGGAGAGAAGAGAGCAAGAGAAAAAAAAAGTGAGAATGAGCCCAAGGAAGAAGGGTGGGGGGAAAAAAATGAACATCACAAATACAGTCAGGGACAACATATCACAATAACAACTGCAGCCACAGTATCCTCTTCTTTCTGGTGTTCAGTATTTCATACCCTTTATCAACTTGGAAATACAACTGACAACAGATATCAAAAAAGTATAGCTGTAGTGGCTGTGGCTGTTCTCTTTGCTGACCACAGAGCAAGTTCTGGTAGGGCATATGGAACTTTTGCCAAATAAACTCCCCATTTCAGAAGTTAACTGAACCGCAGCGACAAGGATTTACACACCATTACAGTGTTTCATTAAATAATGGAGTAAGAGCGTTCAATATTCTGCAAGCTTTTTTAATACTATTTTGAAAACTGTCATTTCTTCCTGTGCTGCTGGAGAAGCAGGGTTTGTATACTGGGAAGAAACTCAAATTGATCCTTTCTTCTTTGCAAGGAACAGGAAGAAAAAAAGTTTGGCTTTTTGTTATCACTGTGAACCTGTCCAGTTAAGTTTCCAATTTGGAGAGATCCTTTGTCTTCTCTTTATAGTTAAAGGCCATTTGGGAAGGCTGCAGGTCTTGTGTATTTCCTCAAAATAGGAAATTACTGTTGCTACTAGGGAAGCATCACATGTATAAAAAGGCAAAAGACATACATAACGTCAGTGTTACGTGCTGATGCAAAAGGCATCTTGCCTTAACACTGAGATCTCTGCAAGTCTCAGCCAGATCCCTTCTTAGATGAATAAGGTATTTTTTGACAATGTGATGGTGAAGAGGATACTGTAGTGACAGTGACACACACGTATGAAATTAATGAAAAAACATAAAACAAAAAATGTACACTACACAGATCCCAATGACTATTGTCAGGCATCTAAACTAACTCTCCAGATCACACCTCTGCTGTCTTTGTACAGCCTCTACCCAATCTCCTCTAGCACCAGTTTGGTATCTTTTTACACTCTTCTAAAAGAGTGGTAGGATTGTTCCTGCAAGCTCCCCAGCAGCTCAAACACATCATCTGCTTCACAATCAACTCCCCTGCCCCAGGAATCGGCAAGAGCCCGTAGTCTAATGGGTGTTCCACTGGCAGTGCTGGGGTCTGTGGCACCTGGCATTGGAAGGTCAGGAAGCATTGCATAAAGTTTTATCGAACAACTTCTTTTTAAGGGTTCATTGTGATTACAGCAGAAGGGAATAGGGAAAGAGATGCTGCACGCTTGGGCCCTGGATGATCTGAGAAAGAGAAAGCGAATAGACAGTGTAAAAGAATGGGAAAATAGTTAATAGGGAAAACAGTGAAACTCAGCATAGCAAATAGTGTCAACCTCAGGTTCACACCAGACCCAAAAAGAATTCAAATCAATAAAGTAGAAAAGAAGTACATCTTCTCAAAAGAAATTGTTTACCAGTTATTTCCATTCCACCCCCTTCTACTTGTAAATGGAAGTCTGTGTTGATCTTAACAAGTTATGTTATCTATCATTCCTTGAGGCACTTCACAGGCAAGTTACATATCTGGGATCTGGCCCATCAAAGCAAACAAGTCTGGCTGCTGGACAAAGAAAGAGTAAGCTATATGGAACCTCATTGCACCTTCCAATACAGGTATGTAGCCATTTCAAGTCACTGATAGTCCAACAGGTCTAGTTCCAGGGATTAATGGTCACTAATTACCCCTCCTTCCAAACACACAGAAGGCTAAATGGAATCAAGTGAACCTGCATAACTATTAATAATTCTAAGAATAAGGTTTAGAGTGATCTTGGGTTTCCAGTCAAGCCCTTTAACCCTTACGTTAAAACAAAACTTGCATTTCTGCATATTCTACTTCCTCATTTGAGGAACTATGATGCAGACTACTCTTCAGCCCAGTCCGAGACCAGTTTACAAAGTTTAATTTAAGCATCACAGGTTTATGAATAGTCCTGTCCCCAACTGATCTGGAACCTTTTCTCAGTCCTGCAGGAGGGATCCTTCATCCATTTTATGGATGTCATGGGGAATTCCAGTCACCTATTCAGGTGTTCTAACTCCCAAAGAGCAATGGCATCCTGTTTTACGAGCTTCCCATCAAAGATGAAACTAAAATATCATCAGGGAGTTATGGCCTCAAGTTGTGGCCCAACACACCTTGTGGAGAATCCTGAAGTGATGATTTTAGCTCTACCTATGCCCTATTCCACCATAACATTCATAGTCATCGTCTAAATTGTTGCTCCCTAGTGTTAGAAGAGAGCATCTGAAATACAGAGGGTGAACAGAGGAGAGAAGTTTAAAGCAATCATTATTTCTGGCCTAAGCACAGCACTTGATGCACAGAGACTGGACAGACAGACAGACCAAAGGTACTTCAAGCAAAGCCTTTCCATCACAGGTGCACAGCCATGCTGCTGGGAGTCCCAAGTGGAGACTTTGTAACATTACTGAGTTTGCATTTTGACCTCAACTTTAAAAGACAAAACCCATCACACTGCAGCACTCCAATGTTTTTCCCTAGCAAAATATAAATATGTTTGTTATTTTATAGCCTATGGAGCAAAGGATCAGAATTTCTGAGTCAATCAACTCTCACATTACTCTTTCACACAGGAATAAATCCTGAGTAGCTTTTATATTTCTCTTCCTCTTCTATCAAAGTCCCACTGTGACCCAGAGGGAATTCAGAGGATCAACATTTTCTCCTTCAAATTCCCTTTACATTTATAGTGCCTTTGATCTTAGCCTCCCCAACACTTACTTAGTTTTTACATGCAGTAGTTTGTTAGTGAACAGGCCACCACAAACTGCTTAAAACAGTGTATTACCCGAGCAAGAGCTTAAGATATTCTGAACTCTGTAGCTACTGAAGTGCTTCTTAAGTACCATTATGGTGAAAAGCGTATTATGGCATACGAAACAAAATGGTTTATTCACTTAAAATTGAAGGACAGTTTGAAAAATGCTTAACAATCTTAGAAATTATTAATTTGTGTTTCAGTAACAGTTGCTATCACTGCTGGAAATTAATTTAGGTAATTTTTAGCAGCCATAGTACCCCAGTGGGATTTAACACTATGGTTTTATAGTGGCATCTTCCCCGTCATTAGTACTTTGATTATTGGTGTTCAGATTGTTGTGACCATCCCACGAACTTGTCTTTTAAAAAAAAAAAAAAACCAACAACAAAACAAATGAAACAAAACCAACACAACTTCTGCAATGAAGGCAAATTTGGATGACACACTTATTCACAACACTCTTTGTAACTGGATTAGCAATTCTGACACTCTCATGTAGATAATCTGATGTTATTTCTTTCCTTTGCACCAATATACCAAAAAAAGTTCTCCATGGAATAAGAGATTTACCCCAAGGTAAGAGGTCAACCATCAGATGATGCTCATGAATGAAGTACAAACTATTACCTTGACATGAGGGGACTGCATTTTCTGATACATTTCCAGTGAATAATGATGAAGCCACATTTCAACAAAGATCTGCAAAACAAATATTGTCTCAACTAGGGAAAAAGAAATAATCCAGGACTTGTCAGTCACAAGCTAGACATAAGGGAAAGCCATGGTATATAACTTGAAAACTAAGCTGTACTTGTAAATAGACAGGCACCAATTCAGCGATGTTACAGGTTATCACCGTGTCAGCGTAAATGACTGCATTGCCATGCCCTTAGCACCTGCTAAGCATCAATAAGTTAGTTCAGCAACAGGGTAGGAACTTATTTCAGAACAACTCTTAAGTCCAGATTCTACTTTCCCTTCCCTTGGTGTTGAACCGAACCTCTCTGTGCTCAACCTTTGCTTGGAGCATAGAATCGATTAAAAATCCAAGGCAGGGAAAAGAAATCATACTTAGAAACTTTTCTGGAAAAAATTACTCATATGCTTGTGATCAATTGTTAGATATGCAGTCTAATAAAAGATACTACGTGCCTTTCTAAAGTAGAAGTTAACAGTTTCACAGTGCTGCTTTGTTTCACTAACAGAAAACAACAGCTGCACTGCTCAATTCCAAAACCAAGCTAAAGCAAATGGCATAACTGTCTCTGGTTTAAAAAGAAGAAATTCCTCAGCAGCAAGAAACGTTGTGGGGTTTTTCCTTCCTTAAATCCAACTGACCTGAAGCAGCGTTTCTGATCTCCAGATCTCCTGGGAAGCTGGGTCAGCATTCACGGAAGGCTGATGGGCAATGTGCCGTTTCAGCAGGCTGGTGTGATGCATGCCGTAGGAAGTGAAAGGCACTGGTGGAGACCTTTAAAGACAAATGAATGGAAATACCAAGGTCAGTAAGTCTCAGTACAGGGAAATCTATCATTGCTTTTAATCACTGGTTTATAAACTGGAAAACAGTCTTTGAGAAGTAAAACTGCATAACTGATTACACATCTTAAACTTCTACAAGATGTTATAATTACTAGGCACACGCTAGGGCTCAACAGACCATGGAAATTGACATATGAAATGTATTTTAAATAGAAAATAGAATGGCTATTTATTTTTACATTAGTATGAAATTGCTAGTATTGCTAACATTTTATAAATGTGAGTAGCAAAACCAATTTTGAAAATGCCAACTTTCACACAGCTATTACAGAACAAAATACTGGGTTCTTATATTGGTGAACTTTCACTTCAGCTTTGTGAGTTTGTTTGTACGCCATTATCACGCGCACATCTAGAACTTCAGTAAGTGGTCAAAAATCTTTCATCCTCTTCCTTCCAGTTGTGGCTAAATAGCTCGACCTATTACCATGCAAAAAGTCACCTGAAATGCAGTCACTTGTTATATGATTTGGTTACAAATATGTGTCTTGGCTTTTTATATCAGGAAGTTATGAATTAAGAAACCCATGAGCACTATCAGTGTGCAACAAAGCCACAGATATGGTACCGGCACAGCAGTTTCAAAGAACTGCAAAATAGGTAATAAAAGCATTAAACAACTAAGGATGGCGAGCTTGGGACTGAAACAAAATGACCAACTGCCAAGTCACCTGCCTTTATAGCAACGTTAATGAAAGATGCAAGTTCCCTTGTAGCAGCGGTTATCACCAGTGCCATCTTTACCACATACCATATGTATCTGAAAAATAGTAAAAACTGCTGTCAAGTTACAGTCAGATCTGTCCTACTCCAGTTGCAGGGCACAAAACACAACTGGAGCTGCTGAAACTATGAATTTTTGTTGCTTTGTCTGTGCCTTTTCTGTTCCAATAATAGCTACCTTTTAGACTTTCAAATGAAACCTTTATGGTAAAATTAAGTGAACATAAATCTGTTTAATTTTTGTAATTATATAATAAGTGCAGACAAATCATAAAGAGCAGAGGTGTCTTCTACTTCTTAGGTATTTCATTCCAACAAGCCACATTTTGTAAGCGCTATTCCCACTTTGCCTCTGGCACCGTGGTCATTACCTGGGAGTCGGGGAAGGGATGGCTCCCCCAGGATTTGAGTACGGTGGAGGAAGGACACTTCCTTCTGTGGGTAGGAAACACTTCAGGTACATGTCCACCAAGATGAAATAAGCACTGTTGGAAGGGCTGACATGATGGGTGACGGGTGAGTTCTGAAACAGATACAAGGATATACTTGGAGTTACATATAGTTACTTTAAGGCACTGCCAGGGAGTGTCTGCTACACAGCCAGACGCGTTTAGCACACATAAGCCCGGAGGCTATAAAGGGCGAACCGAAACCAAAGGCACTTTGGAGCAAAGGTTAAGTAACTAACTGTAAGAGAACTGTTGATATAGTAGCAAATGTAACCAATTAGGAGAAGAGATGTCATGGTTTGGGCTGGACTGGCCACTGCCTCTACCTCTCAAGGAGTTATTCAGCACAGGTAACAACAGGAAGAGGAACCAATAACCAGACACCATAGCCCAAAGCTGGGGTTATGAATGTCTAAATGGTGTTATTGGACAGAGGGGTAGGAAACCCATTTGGAATCCATTGGCTGCTCCGTGTTGGCATATTGTTGGACAAACTGCTTACTGGTATATCTAAGGTGGGTGTTGTGTTTATTATCCAGTCTTACATCATCAACTGAACCAAAGCAGTAACAAATTCTAGAAGTACAGATAAAACTGCTGTTAATTTAGCTGGACAGCATCTCAGCAGGCTCTTAAAGCATTGTGAAGAAAGGCTAATACTACTTTAAGGGAAAAATTGTGAATGGTACTTACCTTCTGTGTGATCAAACTAATTGCAAAGTAGAACATGTAATATTCAAATGGATCTGGGAGAACAGAGTCAAGGATCAGATAATAAAAATCAGGTACAGCTGTTAGATATCTAGGGATGATGACTAGACATTACATTTTTATTTTGTCAACGCTAAATTAATTTGCTAGAGCTTAACAGCAAATTCGGCTTTGCCTTCTTGCTTTCCACCTGACTCAAACACTGGTAACTGACGTTTTCTCTACGTGGAAAGTTGTGTTTGCATTACTCTTCTTAGCACATTTGACTATCTCAAACTGAAATCAGTGCAGCTACTTCCAACAACTACACTAGCTGCAAAGTTAACACGCCCTTTTTCTGTCATATATAAACTATGACTAGTTACGAAAACAAGAATTGTGAAATACAGGATCTACTGAAACTCCTGGGAATTTTGTTGTTGACTTGAATAAGGCCACAAAATTCCCCCACAAGGGTTTATAAGAGGAGGACAAATTTATTTTTTCATTGGAATCTAAACATTTCTAATCAGCTCTTTAGCAACTCTTTAGCATGGCCGTGATTTATCATAGAATCATAGAATCATCTGGGCCGGAAGGGACCTTCAAAGGTTATCTAGTCCGACCCCCCTGCAGTCACAGGAACACCCCCAACTAGACCAGGTTTCCCAGGGCCTTGTTGAGCCTCACCTTGAATGTCTCCAGGGAAGGGGCCTCAACC
>JAOXNO010000006.1:7967023-8039254 GCA_028565335.1 Limnodromus scolopaceus | reverse complement strand
AAACAGTACCGGTCCCAGCACGGACCCTTGAGGGACACCACTTGTCACTTCTCTCCAACTGGACTTAAAGCCATTGAGTACAACCCTCTGGATGCGACAGTGTCATGGACACAAATATACAACAGAAATGCTCGTAATCTCTCACTTTTAGATATTTAAAAGAAATTAAATATCCAACTGTTAAAAGGATACTAAGAGCCAAATTCAAACCTAAACCACCAGATGAAGGAAACTGTACTTTGTTGTGGTATAAAGAGCATTCAGGTAGGACTTGCTCTTGTATTGAAGCCTTCACAGGGCCCTGAAAGACAGAGTAATGAAATATTAAACCAGGCTACTCAGCTTACTTGCAGCGTATGTTTTCAGATAGGGAAGTTCTGCTGCATTCCAGCATTCTGGGATGATATCTACATTCAGCTCAGTGGGAATTTACTGCATTGCAGTAGGTCCTTGTGCAAATGCATACTCTTTAGAGAACTGCCAACTTCCTCACTGAAAATGAGTATTCAGTATAAGAAAAAAAAAAATAAAAAAAGAAAGAGAGCCTTCATCACTCCTTTCCATTTGGAGTAGGAGCAGCAGAAGACCGGTGTTTGCCTGATGGCTGATGGTTTTGCTAGGGTAACTGAGCTGTGGGCCAGCAATTACTACCTACTGCAATGACGTTTCCTTTCGTTAAAGACTCTAGAACTATCTGAATCAATTTCTATATAGCAGGTAGGTGGGAGCAATAGAAAACATAGCAGAACAACTCTACAGATAAACCATTTTGTTTGAAATGCCACACTTCATATCTACAGTAGAAGCCAGTCCTCAAATGTGTAGGCACAAAGCGCTGCCAGGGAAGGCACCGCTCTGTGACAAGCTTGGAAAACGATTTTCATTCCTGCAACTAGCGGTAACCAAGATAAAGCACACAGCTTTTCCAGGAATGGGATAAGAATCACAATGCAGCTTCCTTGGCTGAACAGCACAAGTATCTAGCTGCTAACAATCACCATCTCCTACAAAGTTTATGGTTGGGAACTCTCCTCCTCTAGCAACGGTTTAAAGAAATGAGTACGCTCTAAACCCGGAGCACTGAGGATATACCTTGGCCTATATTGATCTGTACATATGAAGCATGTGCAAAATTCCAATAGCTGCCACAACAACTACATTCTCTTCTTACAATTTTTTTCAGTTACTCACTGGAAGATACGAGACTGGGAAATCATATCTATACTCTTCTGCTTGGAGTTTGTAAACCAGCTTCATCATTGGGCCACTGAAAGTAAGCATCAGAAAGAAAATCGGTGGTAAGTACTCTCTCCTGTTTGACTTTTGTGAATGTATGTTTGCACAATGGAAAAAGATTAAACACTGCTTCTTTTTCCCTGTATACTTTTTAAATCTGTACTAAAATGAACGAGTTTACCCAGGATCCAGGAAATCCAAAGCCACAGGATATTCGATAGGATTTGTTTTGCCTTGCAAACAGCGAAGATTCCAGCCTACAATGATGCCATCCAGGCTACCAAAAATGCTCTCCACCAGCCATGGGAAGATGCCATGTAGTTCCTTTAGGGAAAACAGACACAAATAGTTAATGTGTACAATTCCTCACTTGAGCAATCTCTACTGCAGATAACGGAGTGCACAAAGCTGTCTGCCAGCTATTAACAGCACAGAATTAGTTATGACTGTTCCTAGATTCTCACTGTCTGGGCAGAGTTCTATTCAAAGAATGTGTTATAATATGGCAGTTACACGAAATCTACCCTGATTTCTGATCCCACTAAATTTGCAAGGATATTGATCAGCATTGCACGCAACTACTTGTCATATTTTCAAAACTAGTTTTCCTCATAAATTGAGGCTGAAACTTAAAAATGAAGTGCAGTCAACGGAAAGAATCTTTCAATGATTAGAACAGGTTTGTAATTCTTGGGAAGTACTGGATTCTCCCCGTTTCCCCTGGGGTCCTCAAATTAGGAGAAATAGCAACAAAGGAAAGAGAAATATGAAAAAAAGCGAATTCCCCTGAAACTGCCCGTTTCTGGAAAGGCAGCGAGTGCTCACCTTGGCGGGGAACTCCTCAATGTACCGCTCCAGATCGTGGCACCTCTGAACAAAGGGTTTGTTCACGCAGTCTGCCTTCAGCGTGGCCTGTTACAAACCAGAAGGGAAACCAGATCACCGCTGCCTGAAGGGACAGTACTCATCACGGCTACGGCGTAAAGAATTCCCTAATTACGCCGCTCTAATTACGCCTTAATCACGCGTTTCTGTTAACACGGCTGAGGTTACAGCGACCGACTTCAGCAGAGCCGGCCGTTAACCAGAAATTCGTAATGCCCGCCCGCCCCGGTCCCACGGCTCCGTGCGCCTCCTTCCCGCTCCCCACCCACCAGCAGGAAGCTGGGCTGCTGCAGGTGCGGGCCGGCCATGCCGCCTCTCCCCACGACGGCGGGACCGGGCCGCGCCTCAGGAAGAGGAGCGGAAGCGGCCGTTAGTGCTTCAGGGTAGGATCGCGGCACCGGCTCCCTCACGGTTACTGGCGCACCCCTTTTGCGTCAACACTCGCGTCCGGCGCGCCGCCGTGACGCCACCGCGCCGGAGGGGAGGGGGACGTGGGGGTACGGCCCTGTTGCCATGGTGACGGGCCCGGCGCCATTCCCCCCTCCAATATGGCGGCGCTGAGGGAGGGCCCTACCCGCGGCCCGGGTGGTGTCAACCCCTTCCCGAGAATTTGTGTGTGGGATTTCTTTTGCGGTCATATCTGGAGAACTGTTAAAAGTGAACGGTATCTCCAGGCAAAAGGGACGGTGGTCAGAGAAGCCCACGGCGGCTTGGAGTTGGGTGGTGATGAACCTGAAGCCATCCTTCTCTCAGATACTGGTGTTTGGAGAGAGTGTCTTGTGAGCAAATTAAAAGTAGTGTGGGCACAGACAGATCTCATTGATAATATGTACTTTCTGACTGTTCAAAAGGACATTTTTCATCCAAACTATGGGTGAATTTGAAAACGGTGTATTAGAAGAACATCACAATACTATGGAGGAAAAGTAGGAGGTTTTAAATAGAAGTGTATTAAATGGACAGAAAACTACATCAGCAAATGAGGCAGCTATGACGTGAGACTGTTAGAAATGAGAGCTGCATACATCGGTTGAGCCATAGGAAACACTAACGGCATGTTTCAAGTTAAGAGTATTGCTAAGGGAAGCTGAGCTCACCAGGAAAAATACATGGTCATAGAGGTAAGGATAATCACTTCTCAGTGTGTGAGGAGAGCGAAATAAATCTTTATGATGGTAATATCCCACTGGTAAATACACAAAGTAAAATTAAAATTGCTAATAATGCAAAAGAGTGTTTGGTACATGCCTATAATTCATATTTAGAAGGAAGCAAGATGATACATTTAATTGCAAAGCCCCAGTAATTTGTGTGCAAGAAAAATAGATGAGCAGAAAAACTATCTGCTGCTCATTTTTTAAAAAAATGGGAATTTGGGGGAAATTCCATAAAACCAGGGGAATGCTCATGTTGTGCCAGTATTCAGAGAGAGAATTCCAGTCGGAGGTCTAGAAAAGAATAATTAATTTTATAAAGTACCAAAGAGAGCTATATAATTAACACCAGTAAACATGATTACAGAAAATAATCTTGCTCAGACAAATTTGGTTTTGTGACAAGATCTACGGGATTTGTCAGAAAAGATCAGTGTGGGTAAAATGTAGATTTTCTTGATCATTTTGATTGTTTTATGCGAGGAGGTGCAGGAAAAGTTGAGTGAAGTGATCTGGTTTAGGTTGTGTAGGAGGTCAAACAAAATGATGTGGCCTCGTACTCCACTGCTGTAACATCAGCTCTGACGCTGCCAGGTGACTTTATTCACCCAGTTTACTAGGATTATTTACCAGTGTAAAATGATTTAATACTTACATAAAAAGTTTACAGGATCAGAATTAAAAATGGTACATTATTTCTTGGTATTGACATTTGCTTCCAATCCAGTCTGCTTTTCCCAAAATGGATCTCAAACTTGCTTTTTGATCTTGGTGGTGAGTAGAGGAGGGAAGGCAGCAGCTCCAGTGGCAGTAGAGCAATCCAGTTCCTGACTGTTGAAAAGACAAATTAACAGGTTTCAGACAGCCCCATTTGGAATTATGCCAGGAAATGAATTTGCTTATTCCTTTCCTTTTTTTATATTATATATGATTTTTTTAAAAACAAATGTCCAGTATTTTGAATGTAGCAAGCTGGTAACGGATGACAGAAGAGTTGACATCTATAAATGTGTGATTAAATAGAACTATTTGAGCTGTATGTGCTGTGATGCATATACGTATTTGAAACGTGTGTCCTGGGTGGGATGCTGGCCATGTTTTAAAAGTGCATTTTCAGATGGAGACTGTTTCTGGCAGTGAGTGAACACTTTTCTTTGAAGGGTGGGTCCCTCCTCCAGGTGGGGATAAAGAGCTATTTTAGCTCCAGAAAAAGCTGTTGGGACTTAATGGGAAAGCTTCTGCAATGTATTGTTTAGCTATAAAAGTTATGGATATGTTTTCCTGAAGTTAAGGAAACAGTAAACCTGATGTATTTTCAGTGGGACGTAGAATTGGAGAAAGAAAACAGGAAGAAATAAGTCACTGTGTGAAGAAGTGAAAACAGAACAATGGAGGTGCTTGGTAGGGATGGCTCAGTAACACTTATGCATGTTAATAAAATAGCTACATGGAAGAAATTTATCACATTATTTTAAGAGCTAGGGGAACTGCTGAGGACAACTGTGGAATGACAGTCTATTTATATTTATAGGTCTGCTCTGGAACATGCTGAAATCAATGGTATAGGTCCATTCTCACTCGTACATACAGCATTTTCAAATGTATACATCAGGGTTGTATATGTATTTTTTCCCATTTTGCAGATGGAGAGATAGGAGCCAAATTACCTAGGTTTCCTTTTTACCTTTCTCCCAAATTATATCTGTCTTTAAGCCACGGCAACAAGAACGGCTTTTTTGATTTGTTGGTATGTTTTTCCTGAGAGGAATATGCCTGGGACAGTGGGAGGTTGAGCTGTTTTCTGAAAGTATGAATTCCATTCAGTAATCTGCTTTGGTGTTTGCTCTATGTTTTTATCATTCATTGTGTGAGAGGTTTCTGTTTGGCAAAGAAGTGCACAGCTGAAGTGACTAAGTTCCGCGATACTGTCACTTCTCCTAGGTAGCTTCAGAGGTAAGCCAGCATTTTGTCACCTTGGTGTAGTCACTACAGCATTACAGTTTCACTCAAACTCTACAGGGTAATTAAAGTCATATAATTGCCATAAAGATAAATGACTCAGGAGAGCACAAGCAATTTGTGCATAGTAGAGGGAGCTAATGCAACATTCAGCACCAGAAAATCCACTTGGAAAAGAGACTCGCTAGATGCTCCAATGGCAGCTTGCACCGTTACTGCTCCTCAGGTTAAACATCTGGGATATGTAAGAAACCAGATTTGCATGGTTCTGGTGCTCGCAATATTGTCTCTGGAGCTCATACAGTCTTCTTTTCTGAAAGTAGTACTAAAAAACTTTGAATTAAATCCTATGGGGCCTTCACTGCATTTTACAGACTTCAGTGGGAAGTTTGAGTACAGGACGAATTTTATATCAAAGCTTTGGTAAGTGGCTTACCCACTGGAAAATGAAGCAGTGTTTGTAGTGAAAGATGCCATCTCTTATAAAGCCAATGGATATCAGAGGGAGAAACAGACAAGCTTTTGGGCACTCTGGCTTCTCTTGGAGTTTGACTCAGATGCAGCAAACAACTCCAAGCTGGGAACAAGTTGCTGTAACTTTAACCCGGTTATGTTAATCAATGAATCTGAGAGAAAAATATAAATTAGAAATAATCTAATTTAACAGCATAGGTTTCTGATAAATTAGATAGACCTTGTTGCCTGTGCAGGATTAATTTAATCTCTTCATGTAAGAACAGGTTAGAGTGTCATAACAGTGAAGAACTCCGTCAGATGTTTTCTTTTGGCTGGAGAATTGTTTGGGTGTTGATATGTCAGGGATGGATGAAAAGATTAGAAAACATATAGTCTGTTCAGCTGTGATGGGACAAAAATCATACTACCAGTTAATGAGAATTTAGCTGGAACAGAGCCTGGAGTCATGTAGGTGAGAAGAAAAGGGCAATTCTCGGAACTATGATCATTTTTCTGGTCCAACTGAAGCAACTTCTCTTTCCAAAGCTCATGCAGGCATCAACATTATACTGTCCCTAACATGCACAGACCTGCTAAGAAACTATCCAAGTTTCACATGGGTAAAGATGAGATTTCCTTTGTAGTCTGAGAAAACATTAACCCACTCATTGTGTGTAACGGCTTCTCTTCTGATAAGTTTAACCATTGCAGGGCAATGTATCCATGTCTGCCTACTTTTAGTGTACTGCTCTTTGAGCAGTCTATTGTATGTTTAATTTATTTATCCAGGACAAAAAATTTTAAATATTAAACTTCTCTCTCAGGGTAAATACATATCTAGTAGCAGGATCTTACAGAAAACTAATAGATTCTCAAATGATAGGACTTTCTGTGGAGTCCTTTTTGGATTATAAAAATTCATCCTTAAGAAATATGAGACTACTGCACTTGTGCACTACTGATGCCGGGACACTCTCAGACAGAAATGGAAGACTTCATAGAAATATTGCTCTTATATTAGCTCTTATAAACTAGCTCTTTTATTAGATCAGAGAGCATTTTCTTTGTCTTTTAATATGAAGTAAAAATTGCAGTAACTCTTAGTTTGAAAAGACCCAGAAGGAGGGGACAGTGGTGCATTGGAATGGCTACCTGCTGAGATGTGTAGTCTCCAGGGGTTGATGGAAAGCAATAGGACAGCTCTGCAGGGGAAAGTGTTCTTCAAAGTCTTGCATCATATACAAGAGGGAGAGAAAGAAGACACAGTTTTTTTACATATCAATTAATTTCTGTTGAGTATATGCATTAATTTCTCCTAATCATTTCTGCAAATTTGTTACATCTTTGCCTAGCTTCTGCAAGGAGAGATTTCTTAAGATGCTGCATGGGAGCATGGTATCAGTAGTTCCAACTCCAGCTTGCCTCCCACAGTCTTGTCTGATTTCTTAAGCAGTGTATTTTGTGCCTTTTTATTTGTTCTTTGAGTTTTGCAACTTTACCAGTCCCATTTTGAAGATTTTCTTCTCAATATGAAGCACTAGAAATTTGTTTTTAATTAAAACTGGCCTTCTTGCATAATTACATGAATCCAGGAGCTTGAGGCAACATTTCAACACTTGGGATAAAATACAAGTACTGGTGGCAGAGTGTATAAACATAATGCATTATGCAGGGAGCTAAAGCAATTCTTGAATCCAGTGTCTCAGGAAGTTTGAATTTAGTGAGCATTACTACAGAAACTACTTTCTGAGGTTTGCTTTATTAATATAGGGGTTGATGTCTGGGGTTTGGGCTTCAAGGAGTAAAGCAACCTTTAATGTACCGTTTTCCTTTCTAGTTGCTGATCCATATCCTGATTTTTAATTTAGCAAAGTAAGTCTGGGGGGAAAAACACTTTGGTCCATTTGCAAGAGGATTTTCTTGTTGATTTAGAAGGAAATGGCACTTCAAACTGGTAACTATTTAATTTTGTTTCTAGATATTTCCCCATATTTCTAAAGGAAGATCTTGATGCAGTAGGATAAGCATGAATTGCTCGGCATTGACTAATACCTGAAGCGTGCAGTTAGAGCTCTGCTTGCTACTTATACTTTGCCAAATTGACATTCCTGTTTCTCAGGTCACCAGCTTTCTGCAAAATGCCATTGACCACAATGTCACCTTTTGTTATTTGAGTTGCAGTTCTATAGTCAGGGCTAGATATGGCCTTTGGCAAGCAGGAGGATTGTACTTGGCTGCACCTCCGCCACACAACTGGATGTGCATAGTGCACCATGTTACACTAGGGGAGGAGTCGCCTCCCTGTGAAATGCTCCTCTGACTGGGGATTTTGTTGCAGAGCCCCAAATCGGCCTCTAAATTCTGTGCATTTCCAGCTGTAGAGTCTGGGCCTTACAGAGACAATCTGACGTATGTCAGGTAGTCATTGTCCTCATTAGAACAAATGTATCTTTATGTTCCCACACGTTTCCTAGGGTCTTCCATAACTGCACGATATTCAACAGTGTGGTGGAGAAGCATCTGTCCCTCAACACAGGAGACAGTGACATTCCTTGCTGTACTGTGCTGGGTACCTACAAATGTGATTGCTCTTCCTGTGTGTCTGAAAGGCAGCTTCTCTATCTACAGGATGTGTTGTAGGTGAATTTTCCCAAAGATCCTATATAGCCATCACCATGGCAAGATGTCCTTGGATTAGTTGAATGTCCAGGTCCTTTTATAACCCCAGTACTCCAAAAAACCCTAAACAAGAGAATGCAGCTCTAAGCTGCTTAATAAAGTGAAATATAATAAAGAATAAATAAGAGCCTTAGAAAGGGAGGCAGTTCAGAGCCGTAATATGGATGGAGTAAGCTGTAGCTGGTTGGTTTTGTGACTGATACAGTATTTCATGTTATTTTTATCCTTCCAGTTAGAACCAGATACTACTGTTCTTAAAGAGCAGTGAATATATTTAATGGTACATTTAATAATCTCCTCTTCCCTTTTGAAAGCAGTATTAGGGAAGCAGAATGTCTCTCCCACTAATGGCTGTCTGCCAACAGACTTTTATCTTTATCCTTTCTGATTCTGCAGTCATTTACCCATGTGAAGCGTTTGCTCTTAGAACATGCAGTTTTTAGCTCCTGGCAGTCAAGATAAAAGAAATCAATGTAAATTGCCGGGGTGAGTGACCAGGAGGTGACAGTCAAAAGCTTTGGGTATTGGGTGCTTCAGCCTGACAAGCAAGATGAAGTATGCGTGAATGGGAAATTGCAGAGAGCTCATGAAGGAGGATCAGTTATAGAACCTCAGAAAACAGGAAAAAAACCCCAACCAACCAAATAAAAAAGATCCCCTGAGGTAGAAAGGAATTATATCTTGAGACTCACGTAAGAAGCTTCTGCAAATACTGGACAGGGCTCTGCGTCTGCAGAAGCCAGTGGAAGAACCTGAGTTGACCTCAGTAGGGGGAGATCATTGTCTTCAAAACTATTTGCCTGTGAACCTTTCAACATAAGGAATAAGGAAGCTAAGTATTCTCTGACAGAAGTTTCCTTAAGTAAAAGCATCTGCTATTGAGCAGCTTTAGGAAGGGGAGCCTTGACATTCCTCCTAGAATTTGTTTGCTTACGCTGATCTACACCACTGTGATTTGGGTCTAGGCTCCCCAATATCTGAAGGAGAGATGCTTTTGACTCTGATTTGGTACTACCCGATCTGAGTGCTCCAAGTCAGGTGAGCGTTTATGAGGTCTTTTTAAGAAGCTGTTGATTCTGGCTTTTTCTTAAATTATGTGCAGCATCCCTAAGAGAAAGTTTATGTTGCACATCTTGCAATAAAATCATGGAAGTTGGCATTACTGCTGATCAGTTGAAAGGATGCATGGACAGGACTATGAACAGATTCTCTCCATCCTGAGACATTTTTCTACTAGAAGAATATAGATTCAGTTACTACAAGAATTCCAGTGAAATATTGGGAGTATATGTGTATTTGACCTAGAAACAAACATCTGTCATAGATAATTGCTTGGTAAGTTTGAGTATTATCTTTGAGCTTGGACTCCCAATCCTTTTGAGTTTGTGAAATGGATGCAGTTGATTTGACTCTGTCTCCCCTCATCTGCTTCTCTAGAAAACTCAGCACTGCGTTTCAGAACTGGTTTTGATTCACCTTTCAAAGCTTCACACAGGTTTATTCCTCACTCTCTTTTATTTATTTGACATAACTATCTGTGTGGGAGATGACATATTTGCATAAAGATGTTTATAGAAATGGCCTGGACTTTTGTATTCAGCTAAATATGTTTCTGAAGATAACTTGGGTTGATATGATCTTTAATTTCTTTTCAGAAGCTGACACTTTCTTGTTCCCTGAAAATGGAAGATGCATGTGTTTCATTGCACTACAACAGAAATTACATTTTGAAGCTGCTTTTCTAATGGTGATCATGTAACACCACTTTAAATGCATCAGATTTCCCATTATCCATTATTTGCCTTTTTTTTTTTTTTCCCCAAGTGCCCAAGTCTCTTAGCAAAATTTTCATGATAAAATTTCACAGTCATATGAGACTGGTACTTTCATAACGTTAGAATGGAATTAAGAGTTTCTGCTTTGGATGCAGAGCCAAGCATTCAAGAGCATTTGAAATGTTGAGATGAGAGAAACTGTCTTGGAACAGGCTGTTCTTATCTTGAACTAAATTTCTTGGTGTATTTCCAGCAGTACTGAACATAACTGTGAAATGAGACCCAGAAGAAAAATTTGGGACCCAGTAGGACGTGACCTTCTATTGCTTTGTGCCCTTTGGTGTTAGAGCCAACCTAAAGCAAACTGTCTGCCAGGGACACCAGGCTTATGCCTGCCATGTGTGAAAGCAATGACACAGAGGTAGCTGGAGCAGGTAACCAACAATTCGTCTTATCCACACGTAGTTCTCAATTGCCAGATTTCCCAGGTTGAATTTTATTTTGTAGCATGAGACCAGATTTAAAATAAACCTTGCAGTTCTTCATTGAGTGTCAACCTGTACTAAATGTAGGGAAGCCAGTGGGATTATATCAGGTGCAGGTTGGTATCTAAGAGCTTACAGGAATATTATAAAAATGGAACATCACATTGTTCTATTCTGCATCTTGCATCTGAATATGAAATATTAGATAGTGAATGTCACAAAAGGTGCCTTTAAAATCATTCAAGTTTTGAGAATAAGTAAAATGTTTGCCTGAGGGGAAACATAAATTTTTATTCCTACTTTGATGTGAAATGAATGTAATTTGTAGGATCACTGTTGGTTAAAATAAATACAGTTTATTGCATAAAGATGAAGAGACTCAGATGAGTGCCATGTGCAGTGTTATTTCTGTTGTGCAGTATAAATATATGGCTGTTAGCTATCGACAGCTCCTGTTCTAGGAAGCTCAGAGACAGAGTAGGAATTGTGCTTGGACTGGGCTATCATTCTAGGAGGATAGAGTTCAGATTGTGTGGACAGGTACCTCATGTCTTCATATCCTGTTCCTTCATATTCAGAAGTTCAGGAATTGCTGAACAAGCCGTAATAGAGGAGAAACAGACATTGGCAACCTTAGGTATCAAAGGTAATGTTATTTTAAAGTTATTGAAATGCTGTTCCCCAAAGCTATAGAGGACTTGTAGACAAAACGGTCAGCTCAATTTCATCCTGCCAATATTTATACCCTTTGGCTTGCGTGGAACCAAATGTGCTTCCTTTGACTGCCTGACACTTTGCACCTTGTCTGAACATCTCCAAGGGCATGTCAGCTTTCTGTGAATAAGGGATTCACAGAGTGTTTAAGCTTGTGCCTAACTTAAGTGTGTAAGGAACTTCACAGAAGGCAGTAAGCGTGCATTTAAATGCTTTGGTGGATTGCCACTAGTCATGTAGCTTTTTAGAACCTCAATTTCCCCTTTCTGTAATGAAGGCTTTCCTACTTCACCAGAGTGTGGTGAGGAGAAACATTAATCACTGGATGATTACTCTGGCACTCAGGTGACTATATCATAAACACCTTCGAAAGAGCTCTTCTGGACTTCTATTTTTCCATCAACCTCTAATTCTTATTTACCTTAATTCTTCTGCAGCTGATGAAACAGCAAGCCATACAGTATGCTCTGAGGAATCAAAAGTAAGGTCAGTCAATAAATGATGCTGAAATCAGTGCTGTTTATCAACTTGCTCATTGCCTTAGATAAAAGGACTTGCTTGATGCATAATACCTTTGCTTTGTTTTACTTTTAGTTTTGGAAATAAACATAAAAGGAAGAGTAAAAAGTTCACAGATAAAGAAAACAACTTCTATGTAGATAAAGACAATTATTTTTTTTATTGTCTGACTTTAAAAGTATATTTGAATTTTCTTCCCTGTCTGTGTGTGATGAAACTGTGGTATGTCTTTCTAAGACCTCTACAGAGAGGAATACAGTGCCTTTTTGATATGCACATTGCATTTTAATCTTCTCTTAGTAGTGTTAGCTTTTTGACCGTGGAAAGAGAGCTGTGTAAGTGTTGTCTGACAGATGGAGTGAGGAAGATTTTCTCCTTGGTTTTAGACTTAATCCTGCCTCTGCTTTGCTAAGGATTGCAAGGTTATGTGAATGTCCTGTGTACATTGAGGCAAACTGGAATTCTGCTACTGGGTTGTTGCATTCTGCTGCCTTCACCTGAGGTAGTTACCTGAGCACCAGACACTGCTGTAGTTTTGTATATATTTGAAGAACAGAGGGCAGCATTTATTGTGCTTGGGTAGGACAGACTTTGCCTAGTGCTGTTGTGCATGAAAGACAGAGGTAAGAGAAACGGGCTGATTTAAGAGGCAAGTAGAAACACACAGATGAGGAAGTCCGATGGCATGACTCAGTCCAGATACTTAGGTAGGCTTTGGGGCTATAATTGTCTAGAAGAACATTAGGACTGAGATCAAGGAAATTGTTAGCTCCTGTTGGCTGGATGCAGTGTCCAGGATTACTTGCTTTGTGCAATTCTTTGTACACAGAAAGGCATAGCCAGAACAATACACAGGTTTCTGAGTGTTGGTCAGCAGCAGGAGTTAAAAAATCAACACCATCAATTCCAGAAGAGCTATGGCTCGACCTAGAGCAGTATCAGTCACCTTCTCCAGACCTACCAGCTGTTCTCTGCAGAACAGGGACAAGATGGTGTAATGTTATGTTGACAATGTTATTGAAGCAATGCTTAAGGAACAGCCTGGGGAAGTTCTCTTAGCCCTCTTCCTGTAGGTGTCCTCATCTCACAATCAAACTGAGGCACTAAAGGATCATGCATGGATTTTTCTCACAATGCAGCCCGCTTGATAGTGCAGAGTACTCATCAAAGCATTACTAAAGAACAGCAGTAGCCCTGCCGTTGGGGACTGTTGGGTCCATCTCCACTTAAACTTTACCAAGTTTTATGGTGTGTGCCATTGCATAAGACTTGGTGCAGGCACAGTCAGAGTTAGAAATCTAAGAAAGAGAAATCCTAGATGTACAGTGAGAGAGAGGCACTCAAAAGTGGTTGCCAAAATACTTGGAAGGCTGTTAGTAGGGTTCTCTCAACACTATGTGACCTGGGGATGTGGCTGAGATCCTGGCTTAGAGCGCAGTCTAGGTTTAGAGTCAAGAGTAGGGCTCTGAGAATGAGAATTCAAGCCACATAGTAAGTGTGGAGTTCAAAGGGGATGCCAAGGTAAAGCAAGGGCTTCTACTAGGGCTCTCCCCTGAGTGCTCCTTTGCCTGGGGGACTGGAGTGCCCCAAGGATAAGTGCCAGCCTAGGGAGGTGAGTGGCTTTTAAGCTGGGACAGTGGAGACCTTCTCAACCAGAGCTTTATGGCTCCTTCTAAGTTGTATTTCCTGCGCTAAGTGTGGATGGTGTGCACGCCAGCACCAAGCTGGGCACCACAGTAGACTGGAAGTGTAACTAGAACCAGAGGTATACTGTGCCTGCACAGTAGCCCCCAATGCGCTGGGGGGAACCACCCAAGTCAAAAGGATTAGGGCTATCACTGCTAGAGAGGAAAGAACACACCATAACTATTTTCCCCTAGCACAACCAGGGTTAACACAACATAACCTCAACACCCACTCATTTTTCTTGTGACAGAGCTACTCTCATGTAAACAAAGATTAAGTTCATTGCATCCTTATAAAAGACCTTGCTATCAAATTGCATTTAGAATTGCACAGAGGTCCAGGGAGAGGGCAGTGTTCCCAGTTGCACTAATGAACTTTGTTTTCAAGCCTGTATCTTTTCTTTTCTTTTTTTTTTAAATTCCTCTCTGTTTCCCAGAAATATGTTCTACTTTTCAACCTTTAGTATTCATGTCTCATGTCTCTCACCATGTCTAGCATCATGGTGAGGAACATCTAGAGGAAGTACGGAAGCATAAACCGAATCTCTCACCATGCTAGGCATGGTGAGAGATTCGGTTTATGCTTCTGTACTTCCTCTCCTTGATAGTTTAACCTCCAGGCATTCACATTGCTTTATCGCCATCCTTGAACTGTAGTTTTGCGATTCCTTACCTATTGCCAGCCATTTCATATTGTACTCTGCTGTTCTCAGAGTATTTGGATTTGACATTCCTGTTACTTCTAGTAAAAAGAAATGAGTAAACACCAAGGAACACGAAAGAGGTGTTTTGTTTTGACATCAGATTGCATGAATGTTGCTGTATATTGCAGAGCTGCTGGAGTGCTCATTCTTCAGCATATGTAAAGCTGTGGTCATATGCATTCTCCTTGCTATGGAGCTCCTGGTAGTGTCTTGAAAAAACAGCCCCTTGCTAAGAATCCCTTTGCTTTGTCTGCATTCTGGCTAGAGCGTAGTTAAATCAGCCCTGAAGAAAATCACAAGTTCACTATTTATCTTTTAAATACTTCAATTTCTTTTATATCATTTTATTATTAATGAACACTTTATGGCTGGTCAGAGATGCCAAATTACAACCCCAAGAAAAACAAAGCTTCTGTTCTTTTACAAGAACAATATTTGCAGGATGAGAATTCATGCTGTGCTGTCACAAATGAATAGGCACCAGCTCAGAGCAAGGAGGAGACTGAGGCTAGTTCCAACTTTTGACCTTGTTACTGAGGATACTTCTGTGGTAGTAGTTTTAAAGATGTAGACACCTGTCCTCTGCAGCAAGTAGTCACTATTAATCCTCACTTTGCTGAATCAGTGAAGAACCACGAACCTCTTGGACTCAAAAGCAAGTTTCATGTCTTTAATGTCATGTGGAAGCTGGCTATTATGGATAGTGGCTCTTAACTGTAGTCTGACCTAAATTTTAATCTCTGTTATGGTCTATGCTGGAAATGACTTCCAGTCCATCACATGCTTTCAGGGAGACAGATATGTTGTCACTGTCTCGGCTGTGATTGGCAGTTCAGCAGTTAGCACCTTTAACCTCAGTTGACTTCAAGTATCAATGTACATGTAACTGTGATCGGAATTTGCTTTTGAGTTTCTAGTGAGTCATAGGAAATGAAGTTTATCATTTGTAAGCTGTGATTTCAGATGGTTCTGAGTTTATCAGGAGATCCCATTTAACTGGACAACACTTCCATGAGGCATAAGTTAAACATTGACTGTAGGTGCAGGGTTATGGTTGAACAGATAAAGCCTCTGTTTTCAGATGAGTAAGCGATTACTCAAACCTCCCTTTTTCTTTCTTCTTATCAATGCCTTTTTAGTTCATATTCCAAGACTCGTGCCGGACTGTGACCATACTTCCTCTTGTTTCTCAGAAAAGCCCCTAAAAGTTAACTCAGTTGCCTAAAGTGTCCTTCACAGTACAGGCAGCTCTTTCAGTCTCAGCAGGTTTCTTTCTCCCTGGTTGTTCATTTAGAGTAACATTCCCAAAGCCTTTATTCCAGGTCTGTGCATGGGCTTCTCCCTTCAAGATGCTGCAGACAGGAGGGTGTTAAAGGGGAGATGATTAGCAGTGGGTTTCAGTAGAAGTCTTAGTGGTGCTTTGCGAGTGGCTTTTTCCTGGTAATTTTATTGCCCTGGATTCACAGGAGGTGCAGCAGTAGGTGACAGGCCTGACAGCAGAGAGTCCTCTCAAATGGTGAAGAGGCAGTGTTTCTTTCACGTTAAATACAGCTACTTTGACAAGTCCTGTTTTTCTAAAGTGGAGACTCACTGCTGTTATTCCAGTGCTGGAATAAGAGCAGCCTAAGGGCCCAAGGGTGAAAAGCCTGAAGCAGCAGCACAGTGAAGATGTGGCCTGTTTCTCTATAGACTCAAGCATAACCAGGTGGGTCCACAGGCACTGGAACATGACCATTGATGCTGGCAAACTCGCCAACACATTCTTAATAGTGAATTGGGCCTGTTCCAACCAGCAATTTCCTCAAACAGCTCCTGGGTGTGGGTTGGCAGTTAGGGAAGCTAAGAAACTATTCTCAAAAGGCAGATTGCTGCAGCCATCCAGTTTTAGGACTAACCTGGACATGGCTGCTCAGTACCAGCTGACCTCCATGTGCCCAGTTAATGTTCTACTATAGATGTTGTCACAAAGCCCAGAACGTACTAAGTCTCAGCTCATGGGAACACAATTTTGTGCATACTAAGGCCATAGTTAATTGTTAGGCATAGATCATTGTTGTGTAATACTTAAACTGCTCTATTGTGATGCTATGGCTTTTGGAATTTTAACAGCATTAAAAAGCAGATAAAAAACAGGCAGTTTCCTTAATTTTCAAATAAACAATAACTTTGTATGTGTTCAGTGTTTTGCTCTGAAAACCTTCGACATCCAGTAAATCAGAAGGTGGTCAAAATTAGAGAAATTCATGAAACTAAATTATGAAGTTATCAAATTATCAAACACCACACTTTTGGCTCAGGAAGTTTCTGAGTTGCAAGTATTTGGAGGCTGGGAGAGCATTTAAGGGAAAAAATCACTACATTTATTGCTATATTCTTCCTGCTATAGTCTTTCCCAAGCACCCAATGCTGGCTGCTGCCAGAGGTAAGATACTGAGCTATGGGGCACTCAGTTTGACCCACCTGTCTGTTTTTGTGCTCTTATATAAATACAGTCAACATCTAAGCCTATTGTATATAAATGGTGGAAACTGAATGCAAGCAAACGAGACAAATATTCTTCAGATGAAACAGTATATATGACCATGAAACGAGGACAGTGCCACACTAGATGACTTGACATTTGAATGTTGAAGTCTCTCAGTTATTTTTTTAATACAGACTACATCTAAGTGATGTCTGGAGAGCAGAGACGTTTTCTGAAATAAGCACTTTTGCTTTTACTGAATTTATGTTTTCAAAGTGGGTGTTTGTTTGGCCTTGAATAAACAAGCCTCCAAAACACTGTGTTGGGCAATCTTGGCCACTAATATGTGTGTGTTTATATGTGTGTCCAACCCTGTTCAGACTGACTGAATTTCAGTGTCAGGCAAAGAAATATAAAACGTGTACAGTCTGCCGAGAGACTGGGCTTGCTCTGCACCAAATGTCAGACCTTGAGGAGGAAGTAGAAGAGGGGAAGTCCGACATGGCTCTGAGACTAAAGTGACACTATTTTAGCACTTGACATGAAAATAGAGACTGACATCCAGGAACTGAGTATCACTTGTCTCTTCGTAGTCACCCCAGGCTGTGGAGAGCGGGAACAGGCAAAGGAAGGAAAGAAAAGTGATGATTGCCTTTTGGCAGGAGCAAGGGGCCTGCTGGGGGTTGAGTCCAGAAATGTTTCTTTTGGACTTGGAGTACCCCTTGGTGATGGCTACCTGGGTTTGAAGGACTATGTTTCCTCATTCCAGGAGGTGGTAGATGCTGGGCAAGCTGCTGAAATAAGGGAAATGCCCCTGTGGCAGAGGCATGGCCAGGAGTGAGTTACCAGGGAGAGGTGTGGCCCCAGGCACCAACTGGCCATGAAAAAAGAGAGATGAAATTTTAATAATAAGGCACTGACCATGCTTTTGGGCAACCCAGAGGATGTCCGTAACCAATTATGGATTCCACATGCTTTTGGGGACTGTATGCTTTATGGTGGTGTTATTGCTATGTAGCTCTCGAGAGGCTGTACCAAGGATTGCCAGCTGAGAAGGTTGTGCATACATGATGTGGATCTCAGAAAAGCAGCATGGAGGAGGACAGATGCTGCCTATGTGATGGGAGTGTTGGCAATCACCTGATGGGAGAACCGTGGATCTCAACCCCCTGTAATTCATCCTGGGGCCTGAAGGGACAGCTGGTGTACAGCATCCAAAACACTGTCTGAACTAAGTACTAAAAGTGGAAGTATTGCGAAAGCTGCTGGTGCACACAGGGAAGGAGAAGGGGGCCAGAAAGGAAGCCAAAATGCAATTAGCCCTATGGCTGTGGCATCTGGAGTTGGGTTTTGTCTTCTTGATTTCCAGAGAGGATATTTGAGGCTGAAGGACCAAGTCCGTTTCCTTTTTGTTTCAGCGCTATTCTGGCTGCTAGCATGAAGCTCTGGAGATACACTCTGAGATCCTCTTTGTGTGCTACAAAAGCTTTCACATTAAATTTTATTAAAATAGTACACTCTGACCAGTCACTGCAGGAAGTCTTTAAATCTGTAGCAGGCAAAACCCAGATGTTTCTGGGTGCATTATTTACTTTACAGCCTTTCTACAGTGATCCTGATGCACCATGTGGAACCAGGTTTGTTTTTCTTTGTTAAATGCTGCTGCTCCCAACTGCCAGTAGCTCTGCTTCTTATGGGAAAAAAAGAAAGAGAACATCTCAAGGTTTTCTTGATTCAACCTTTTCCCACCTTTCTTTTGATGACTTTTGTGGAAGTCTGTGCATTACTAGCTTAGGGTTTGAAGCTAGAGAAGGCTTATGGTGAATAAAGCAGAAGTAAATTAAAGCAAAGATGAAATATACAGTGCTTGTACAGCTACTGCCACATGATTTGGAAAGGGTCTATGTCATTGTTGGGACTTTGACAAGGCTTCTTTTCCCAGTAGGAGCCTTGCTCAGGACTGTGGTTTTTAATGTTTGCTGTTGCACTGTCCCATTTCCCAAGAGCTCTCACAGGATTTGCAGGAGGTAGAAAGCACCAAGCTGTATTATTTTACTGCTCTAAATATTTCTGGTTTCCATGTCTCTGCTTTTTCCATTGGTACTACCTGTGGTTAACAGGCGTATAGGTTCTTGCACATATTTATCAGCTCAGATATTTTTGGGCATGTGCCAGCATTGTCTTGGCAATTGTGTAGTACTATGCATAGCACTCCATCTAGTATTCACCAGCCTAAGTGCTGGTATGAGTAGCCAATCCAGATTTTGGATATAAAAAAAGGGAGGAAAAAAAAAAGGCTTTCTTATGAAAATTGCAACTGTATAGAATTTATTGCTGATAATAACTTAGTTGCATTTTCCAATTTGATAAGCTGAAAATACCTTACTCCGATATGGCAAGAAACCTAACCAGCTGTGGTGTAAATAAAGGCCATAAAATTAAATATGCAATTTAGAAAAGAAGGGAAGGACATGCATGAAATTCTGAAGACAGCTTATTCTCTTGAAAATATGTAGCACTCATCCAGCTCAGCTCAGGTATTCTCACACTACATATTTAACATCAATAAAGATTAATATTCCAATTCTGAATGTGGGGAGGCAGGGTTTTTTCCATTCCCATTGCTCATTCTCATGAATGAGCAACAGTTGAATATTTGCAATTTTTACCCCACATTCCAACTGAGTAAATTCTGGGACTATAATATCAGCATGTCCCTAGAGGAAAGGGTGTCAAATTTTGAAGGAAGAAAGGAGCCATTTACAGCGATCACTGTGTGGGAAAGTGGTTAAGGATAAATAACAGAACAACTCCAAAGGGAATTGTGCAAGAGCCTGGAAACACCATTTCTTGAAAGGATTTGAACACTGGGGAATTTCCAAAATAAACCAGCAGTGAACCATGAGCAGGGAAAAAGAAAAAGACAGAAAAAAAAACCTTCAGAAGACTGAATTTCTTCCTCCCTGCAGGCTGCTCCTCCACTTTCTGGTGAGGAAAGCAAACACTTTCTTGTATTCTTGCACAAGAAAAGGGATGTTTCACATGAGCTCCCAGGGCCATTCAGAAGGAAGAGAAGTCATTATGAAGAAATGCTGTTATCCCTGAGACCAAGACAGATCGATGAGCCTACATCTGTAGTTGCACAATCAGCAATGACCCTCTTTTTTTTTTTTGCACCAGGACATGGCAAGGGCTGTTTGTCAAGCTGCTTTTTCTCCTTTTGTCAGCTTCTCCATTGCTTTGCTTGTGAAGTACATGAGGATCATAAGGGTCGTTAAGAACCTGCTCTTCCTGCCTTCCCATGCAGAGAAACTCAGCTTGCACTGTTTGCTTATGCGCTGGTTCTCGTGAGATCCTTATTGACTTGCAGCACTCACACATCTGGCTTGTATTTCCAGGACTTATCCTTCCTGAAGAGCTGGAAGCGCAGCAGGGAGAGGGCAGCGATGCCGAGTGCTAAAGCTGTGTTTAAGCTGGGACTCGTGAGAGGGGAGTCTATGGCAAGTGTGAGTCTCTCCAGCGGCTTGTGGCTTCCCAGAGGCATGTCCTGATCCCTTCCTACCCCTTCTGCACCACCTGCACGTGTTCTCCCTCCCTTTCAGCACCAGCTCTGTTTCTGGTGGATGTCACTGGATTCAAATGAGATGGTAGGAAACTGCAAAAGTCCAGTGGGGATGCTGTGCGTATGCTCTTGTTTCTCAGAAAGTGCTGCAAGGAGAAGCAGAGAAGGGGCCTTCTCTCTCCAGAGGAAAGTGGGATCTGTTTGGCTCTGGTTTTTCTCTGATTGAGAATTCCTGCTCATTTTGGAGAGGAGATGAAATCCAGATGCTAGTCCTGGTCTTTATTTTTGACTGAAAGATTTCAGTGTGATTAAGCATTTTGGAAAGGCTTGCTGTGTGCAGCAGTGCAGCTCTGTCGTCTACCTTGGAATCCCAGAAAAGCCTTGTTTCATTTTCCTTTTAGTTCTTGTTTAGGGGATTTTTAAAAAAATATTTCCCCTCCTTGCTTCTCTTACTGAGAGGATGAGGTTGTTTTCAGATGGTCTCTTAAGACAAAAGTCCCTATTGTTTCTATATAACAAGAACTTAAAAAAAAAAGGGAAAAAGTTGTACTAACTGCACAAACACTCTAATGCAGACATAGCATCACAGTTGCTTGAGGGTCAGTATGTGCAGTTTGTGGGGTGTTTGCCCTCTGTCTCTTGCTTGGTGTTAGCATGTATCGGCTGACTGTGTGAGACAGGATCACGAACCAGGGAACCCAGAGTGTGTGGGGATGGCAGGGGGTGGGAGATGGGGGGATGTTTGGTGGGGGGATTCTCTGCTTTGTGGAGGTGCAATTAGGAACCAGGGTGACAGGGGCTGGAGAAGCAGGCAGAGGACTTGGGAGAGGACACACAGGCAAGCTTGTGGGTTTTGCCAGCGTTTAGTCATTTGCATGTATCCCTCTGCACCATGAAGGACAGCCCAGCCTAGATCTAAACCCAGGTCTTTCAGCCTCCCCTGGCAATGGGTGTATTGAAACCAGAGGAGTTACCAAAACGTCTGTGAGAGGTTAAAGAGGACTGCTCAAGCTGACCTAAGGATTCACCACTGCCCAGGCTGGGAGGTCCCTCTGCATTTCCCCTCTGCACTTGTTGTGCCTCCTCTCACCAGGAATTTGATTTTTAACAAACTCCTTTTGTTCAGTTCCTCCTGAGCTCCCAGGGCTCAGCTGTCATGGCAGATCACAGTATTTGAGGTGCTGCCTGAAAAAGAGGAAAATAACTTCCTTTGATTTGCTGACCACACTCCTGAAGGAGTCCGGTATCTGCTGGCCAGGTTTGCAGCGTGAACATGTTGTGGCACGTGGTCAACCTGGCTCCTGTTGCAAGCCCAGGCCCTTCACAAGAGAGCCTGTGCTGAGCATGGTGTTATTCTGCCTGGGGGCAGACCTTTTGCCCTGCTCTTTACCAAATTTCATGAGGTTTCTGTTCAAGTTCGTCAAGGTCTCTGTGGATGATACCCTGCTGCTCGTCCTGTCAGACACTCCCCTTAATTAGCCAGAGATTTGCATGTATCCCTCTCCACTCAGAGTGCATTTTTGTCTTCATTGTTTTCCTTTTTGACTTGTCGACTGTGTTTCAACCAGCACACCTTTTTCTGAACATCCTTCTAGAGCTTTTGGCAAGAGCCAAAGATTTGGGTATGTTGCTTTCTTCACTCTGCAAAGACCCCTGGCAAAATCACACACCAGTTCCTCAGCTGATCTGCCTCCCTCGTACGTTCAGAGTGGCTCGTGCTGCCTTGTGCTGCGCTCTGTGCAGACCAAGGGACCTCCAGGCTGCACAGGACCTGGTGAGCAAACCCCGATCCGACAACTCTTGAACTGAGCACGGCAGTGAACCATTATTCCACTGACTGTGTCTCACTGAGATCTTACAAAGCATGTGATGGCAGCTGTGTAGGTTGATACATACAGGTACATGTGCATTTAACTATAAATATGTTATATTTAGTACTTTCAATGAGCTTAGTACTTTCATGTCAGTTGGACATCCCTTCACAGATATCCTTTGGTGTCACTACCGTAATACTGTGGCCTAATTTAGTCAATACAGAGTTCAGACAGAGTTTACTGTTGGTGTCTTTGGATGCACACAAAGCTCCCTTTTGTTTTCTAGTGTCAATGCTTTCAGCTGCTATAGTAATTGTATTAATGAGGTTTTGTCTTTAAGAAAATGTTTCCTGCTGGATTTGCTCCAGAAGAGCACTCAAGAGTTAAAGACTGAGTCAGAAGGTTTCACTGTTAATCTAGTCTTGAGCATAGCTGCACTGTTATAGAAAAAATAAAATGCTGATGCTGTGCAGCAAACTGTGCCTGGATATACTCATCAAAAAAAGTTAATGGAGAAAAGTTTCCCTCAAGCAGTGGTCTGTGCCACTAAGTAGAGCCGTGCAAATAATTGACTTTCAATATTGATTGAACTGAAGAATAGAGGATGTTTAGGCTTGGGTTCCAGGGAGCATTTCTTTCAGTCATTACTTTGTAAACAGCAGGAATGGAAGGAGGAGGAAGAAGCTCTGCCTTTAAACTAGGAAAATTCAACAAAGATATAGGAGTCGCTGAGATTCTGCTGGGTCCTTTTTTTGATTTCAGTGATGTGAGAAATGATGTGTGTCCTGTGACTGTCATGTTCAAGTGCTTTCGCTTTGTTCGTGCTTGCAGCCCACAGAGATCCCTCACAGTGGGAAACTAAAAGTTAGTATGGCTGGGGAAAACAGTGCCAGAATAGTATTGGACTGTTGATAGATGTCCTCTTCGCGATGTAGGTGTGCCCACTCCCAGTCATCAATTACTGCCCTGCTGCTGCACTCCTATACACGGGACTACTTGTGATCATTCTCATTACAGCTGCAGCCAGAAGTGTGTTTTCAAGATTTGAGATGAAGTATTGCCAAGTTTCTCAGCTACAACCTCGAGAGTTGTTCCCTGGCATTCTTTGAAATTAACAGAAAAACCAAAAAGCCCTGAGTCAGCAGGTACTTAAATGTTAATCTCAGTAGAACATAAATCCGTGAGTAATTTTAGAGCATGTTTCCTTTTTCTGATTTCAATACAAAAAGAAGCAGAGTTTCATTTGCCTGAGTCAGAGGAGTTTATAGGCTTAACTGGCATCCTGAATTCTGGGAAATAACAGAAGAAAGAGAGACATGAATGAGAAGTTCTTCAAAATTTTCGGTTTCTGAGTATCTGTTTTTTGAGATGTCTGAAAACTATACAAACTTGATTTTTGTGGGAGCAAACTCATGGCCCTCAATAAAGGAAACTTATTTGTGTGTGAAAGAAAACAATGTGCAAAGGTTAGTATTTCTCAGTTTCTGAAGAATCGTACTGAGACAGATGGATCATAAGCATCAACATCTGTGGAACTCACAGCCATTTCTCTTAGAAGATCTGAACAATAAATTCCCAGAATGTTGCCTATGTTGTTGTAATTTGATTATCGTATAGAGATGACTGATATTCCTGGGTTATAAATAAACATGACTGGAAGATGAGATGAATGGTGTATGAAATACATCCAGTTTGGCTTTTGCTGGCATGCTCTTGAAACTTTCCTAGACTCTTGTCCAATGGAGTTGGGAAATGCAAAATGCACTTCTTATTTGTTAAAATTAGAGCTTGGTGCCTGTAGACATTGCTCTGCAAGCAAACACCAGCAGAAGGAGGCGTTCTCTTGAGTATGGCGCAATGTAATTCGGACAGTGTAAAGACAGAGGCAAAGGAGGATGCTTAGGACGCTAGCATGAGAATGCCTCATGAGTTTGGTGTGTGTTTAGGGTTCTTTTAGTTTATATTTTTAAAAAGATGAGATTAAGAATGATAAATTGAGGGTCAATATCTTAGCTTTTCTTTGCTGAGTAGAAACGTCTGGCTTTCCATCCACTTATGTTCTTTTCTTCCCCCTCAAGCAGCACTGAAGAAAAGGAGGCATGGAAAAAACCACAATGCTCAAAATGCTGCTCATGCTACAAATGTACTCTTTTGCTGCAGACAAGGCAGCAACCTTGTTTTCTTTAGTCTGGCCCCAGACTGTCATAAATCCTGCGCAGCAGAGGGATCTTCGTCCTCTCAGAAGATGGCTTCTTGGTTTGCATCTCCAAATTTTTTCTGCTGAACAAAAAGCATGTGTACAGCAGTGTAAATGATGGTGGTCTTTGGGAATGTCTCCTCACCTCCAGGATCCTCAGGCTTGTTATAAGGACTGGCTTTCAACCAGCAACCACCTTTTTTCCTCAAACATGCCTGATACCAGTCATCATCTGAAACCAGCTTCTCTGTCAGCGAAGCAGGCTTTACAGATAGTAGCCCAGTGCACCAAGAACATGTTGGAGCTTGAGGTAAAATTACATTGGCTTAGTGCAATACACTGCTGCCAAAACAAGCAAAGGTACACACTGGGCACCTTCAGCAAGGCTGAAGGAGAAGCTGCTGGTGCCTCCAGAGCCTGCCCTGGTCCCTTTGGTCACTAGATGATGGGATTAGACTAACTGCCCCATGTACTGTCCCCACAAACTCAGCCCAATGGCTGAGGTCCTTTGACACTTCTGCAATAACCTACCAGTAAGGGGAATTTCTTCCCAACTCCTTCACTTAGTATTTATGCTCTGCTCTTAAAATCTGAGTATTTCTGCCCCTTGATGACTTCTTACCCTCCCTAAGGTAGCTGTGGTGTTCATGTCAACCTTATCAATGCCTGTACTTCACTGTAATCATGTTCAATTTTGGTCTCTTGATTGAAGACTTGGACAAAGATGTGGCAAGAGTCTAACCATATATAGGCCAAATTAAATAGACTGTGCCTCTTTATTAGTTAATAAATGGTGAGTCTCTTAATAATTATAACTCTAATTAAAATCTCCTTGAGTATATTTTGGCCTGTAAGGGTCTTTAAATACCTGAGCTCCTTTTTATACAGCAAACAAAGCCCTTCACACTTGCAGTGGAGGATCAGAGAGCCTGTGCAGTGAAATGCTATGTTTCAAGATTTATGCCAAGGCAAACTGTGCTCCCAGACAGTGAGGACAAATGTGAAAGTTTTGAGAAACAAACAAACAGAAAAATAGAGGTCCCAGTCCTGAGCCCCAGCATGTGAACAGCTAAGCAGGCTCTTACATGGGAGGGTCAGTGCAGACTTTGTATAATATGGTCAAAGTTGAGTGTGGCACCAACATAACTGTAAAGATTATACATTACAGGAAAGAAGTAGACTCAGTCTTCATTTATATATCTAAAAGACAAATAGGTTTGCTATGGGAGGCATCTGTTGGAATAGATCATACTATATCTTGGCCTTCTCATTCCCAGATGTGGTCTGGGAGATGACACTCTCACCTTTCTTGACTCTTCCAGGGCTCCTCCTTGGCAGCATAAAGGTAATTTTCCAGATACAGATGTTTGATGTGCTGAGTTAAGAACAAAATTTGATAGAAATTTGGAGACTGCAGTTGAATTCTCTGTGGCATTTGATGAAAGCAAATGGGCAAATTCCACTTCAGCCTTAAGTCTATTGGTACTGAGTAGTCAAGGTTTCCAGCCCTGCTATGAATTTACAGGAAAGAGCTTTCCCAAAAAACACCAGAGTGATGATTCTTTAAGTGTTATAGAATAAGTAGTCAAAAATGAAACACAAAAAAGAAGTGAAGTCATGTAGGGATTGAGAAATTTTACAAGATCAGCAATGTTTTGCAATGGGGTGAAATGAAGTGTCACATTAGAGCTGTGGAGGCTTGTTACACATGCCAAGTATATTCGCCAAGGCAGAGATGTGGAGACCAAGAAATTATTCCCCAGGGACCATAGTTTTATCTTGGACAAACCCATATATTTTTCTTGGGCTATTCTCACTTCCCCAAGACTTACAGGAAGATACAACTACAAAAAAAGGGCAATCTAATCTATCAAATCCATTTCTTGAGATATGATACACAAATTAGCATTACTTAGCTATGAGATAAAGTTATGTGTACAGGTTTGAAGTCTATACTGAAATACAGGTGTAAATCTGCACAGGTGAATTCCCCTTCCCCAAAATCTAGCTGGAGGAGAATCACAGATAACATCTTTTAGAAAAACAGCAGGCAGATATGGGGCTGTATCTTTAGCTTTTTAAGTGCTATGAGAACTGTATAATTAAGAGGCTCTTAAGGACCTAGCCGGGGCCAGTTGCACTGTGTAGTAATTCATGCTGCTCATCGCTGCTCTGTTAGGAATTAGGTCTGGTCTTATTTAGCAGTCCTTCACTCCAGGGTGCTGTGGTTTCTGACTGGTAGAGGCTGGACCCCAGAGCTTTTAGCTCTAATGTTTTGCAGAAGTGCAGAGGCGTGCTGCTTTATTCAAGGCATTCTGTTACGCAGATTTTACAGAAGATGTATGTTGTAAACACTGGCAAGTTTTAATGATGAAGAAAGTAAATAAGCAAGATTATAATAAATTATAAGGTATAGTAAGATTAAATAGGAAAGTTCCAGCTTTGTATTTATATGTAGCTTTTACTTCTCTGAGTAGTCTTATGGAAAGAAAATACCCCAAGTTTGCAATGTAGGATTGATGTTGTAATTTTCCCAGTGATTCACCATGTACATTGCCTTTCTTTGGTAATTTGCTCTGTGTGTTAAGAATGTCAAGACAGGGAGTCTGTGTGAAGCCAATAAGCAGTGTAGAGGTTTCACTTTGAAGTGCTCCAGCAGTGAATGCGTTAACTGTTCTCATCAGAAACTTTAAAAAAAAAAAAAAGGCACATAGTGGATATGCCAGAAAAAGTTTACTTTATAAAAGAGCGTGAAAAGCCTCTCACATGCAAGAGAGCAGGAAAGGAAGACTACACCGTTTTCTTTTTAACAGCTTTTAGTCTTAAAAAGAATGTAATTCTCAGCCACAGGGGGCAGAGCCCACTTCAATGAGACCTCCCTCCCAAAACTGCCGGGATCCTCTACTTCCACCCTGAGCAAAGCCGGCGCCTTCGCTAAAGGAGTAAAAGCCTCCCAGCTGCCTCCAGCGTCGTAGGAATAGACATGTCTACGGGGAAGATCTGTTGCGTGGTGCTGCTGACCCTAGGTGTGCTGGCAGTGGTTGTTGCGCTTGTGGTCATCCTGACTCAACCCAAGTGCGGTCCCCAGCGCTACCTGCACGGTGCCGTGGCTGCTGACACCGAGACCTGCTCTGTCATCGGACGGTATGTGCACACACCTCTTGGATTTTCAGATTATGCATCGCGTGTGTCGTGGTCTTGGACTGACAGACAGGTACATGCAGTAACTACAGGTGTGAGCTGGGTGTCTGCCCCGTCCCTGCTTCTGGGGCTGAGCAGTGATGCTGCTCCCTGGGTGCTCTCTCTCGGCAGCAGAGCTGCTCAGAGGGCAGATGGAGCCCTGTCTCTGTGGGCAATGCTTATTTTCATTATTGAATGTCACAAAAATTTGCAGCTCTGCAAATCCTTGGCCTTTTGGAAGGTATAAATATTTACAGTATACAAATACAAGGTTGTTTTTAAGTGAGGAAGCAGGAAATTAACTGCTTACTTCATGCTGGTAAGTCTGTTAGATAAGTGGCTTAGAAATAAATAAAGGAAGAAGTGAGGGCAGCTAGCAGAGAGCTGCAGCTGGACTTCAGCAGAGGCAAGGAAGGCAGGCAGGTTAAGGGGAACTGGGCATCCCAGCCTTTAGGGTGTGTGTTTCTGGACTAAAGCATGCAGCAGGTGTGTCCGCTATCAAGAAAGACACTGTATTGTAAAGCAAAGAGCAGATTTAATTTAAATTCAGCCAGGACAGTATAAGTACAAAAGACATACATCACTTGGAAGGAAAAAAAAAAAAAATTCTCTAGCAGCCCAGGTTGTAACACTTCAGTGTGTGTAACAATTTCTCTCTCAAACATTTTAACTCTTAGGTTATTATTTTACTATTACTATTACTTCAGTTCTTAAACGCTTGTATACATGAGAGTAGAAGGATGGAACTTCACAAGCTACATGTGGTGTTGGCTGCTCCAGTGATGGATCCTGAAGCTGTGTGCTCTACCTTGTGGCTGGAAGAGTGAGATAAGAGGTGATGCCATTACACCATGTCACATGTGGTTCTTGCAATGACGTGCTGACATGGCATTTGTTGAGTAGTTGGAGAAAATATACAGTGGCTGCATGTATGTCAAGGAATGAGATTTTTTTTTTTTAATACTAACCCAGAGGCTAGTTCTTCAGAGGGTAGAATAAGTATCTTTTAAATTAGTATTAGTGGAAATAGAGGAAAATACATTATTGGATTACCCAAAGGATCTGCTGGGGAAACCATAGCACTTGTTTTGCAGCTATTGTAATTTGTAATTTAAAGTACTGTAGAATCAGCTGGAAGGTGCTGAAGTGAGAGCCACAGAAATCTGTGATCAGGTTGACAACTGAGAAGCTTTGGCTAGCTGGCTACTGCTGCTGCTTAGCCATTAGGCCCTAATGTCCCCACCTGTGAGCTGCCACTTCATTTGCCACTAAACTTCAGCAACGAAGTGAGACGTAGGAGAGAGGAAACAAGAAGAAATAATTAATCTTTTTCTTACTAAGGAATGTGTTTAGGTCTTCACTCTTCTTCTGCAGTTATGCAAACATCTGCAAATTTTTTACACTGTCTATTTGGACTTGAAATGATGTAAAGGGTTGAGGAGTTAGGTGAGCAATTATGAATGGCGAGATTCCCAACAGCACAAGAGCTGAGACCTGTACTGCTGCTCCCAAGTCCCTGCTGGGCCCTTTGCTACCTGTGCTGCTGCTCTCTCTCTCCAGCCTAATTGCTGTCTCACCCCTAGCTCTGTGCCTGCTCCTTCCCATGTGTACCCATCTCCTTGTGCCGGTGTTTGAGCCTGTGCTGTCACTACTTCTGGTCTTCTCAGCCTACCAGCATGACACCTTCACCCCCGCTCCCAAGTTGCTTGACCTTATGGGCTTTCTTCTGCCCTGATGCTGCCTCCACATCTCAGCCACCTCACTCTCCCGTCTCCTTTGTGTTTGAGGCAGGACGTGGCCACTCTTCTTGCTTATGGTCCAGCCTGGGGAGCGCTGAGTACTAAGGATAATGATTTCCTTGTTTTTTCTGTGCCCCAAAGCCATGGCTGTTACCACATGCAGTTTTTTTGACAAAGCTGTGCTTAAGCTCTGCAGCTCAACATTGAAACAGGCTGATTTCTGCTATCATTGCTTAGAAATCACAGGAGAATTAATCTACCAAAACTGGTTAATTCATTGATAACCACACATATATGCATTTTTGCATCTATAAAAATAAGTAAAGAAATCTATATGATCAATATGATCAAAATGTTTAATGATCAGGTTTGGTTTAGTTTTTTTTTCCCCAAAGCAAACATCTTGGCCAAATTAGTGTGAATTGTTTGAATCGGAGGCAGACTACATCTTTGGCTTTGTACTTGCACACTGCAAAGCCTCCTAACAAATTTTCTAGAGGTGTTTAAAGCGAGTAAAATAAGGTAAATCAAAATTTTTCCTCAATCTAATGTTTTGGTAATTGCTGAATGCTTTTAGTGGAAACACAAAAAATAAAAGAGCAGCTTCCATAGCACCATGTGAAAAAAATTAGCCTTGGTGGCTTGGGTATGGCAAAGCTACAATCAAATGAAAACCACATGTTGTAATTGAACCTGTCAGCCTGCCTGCCCGCCCCACTGGTGAGAGCAGGAGTCGTTGCAACCAGACCCTACAGGCACACCACAGAGAGATTCAACAGCGCCAGTTTGTCCCTGCTCTCCCTCACTGATCCCACAGACCCTCTCTCTGCAGGGACCCTGGGCTGCCCCCCCACAGCCACCCCTTTCATCCTACAAATCCCCCCTGAGCTCCTAGGAACCCCTGCCCGGGGATGCTGGGACAATCAGGATGGGCATGAAGCCAATTGCACTGGTCTGGCGCCTAAAGTCTTGGAAGGTAAAAGCAGCACCTAATCTCTGACCTACTTAAAAATTTTATTCTTTAATTAAAAAATCTTATTTACTTAAAAAAAAAAAAAAAGAAACTCAAACCACATGCTCTGTGAGTTGTCATTAGCAGTAATGAAATTCCTGGGGCATTACATGATACTGTGTTGGTTTAAGATGCTGCTGTTTAAGACAGAATCTTTGTGTGCTCCTAATAGAACTTTCAATTGAACTTATTGAGAATAACTAAACTGAACCTCTTTCCCAAACACCAATCTTGTCTTTTAACAAGAGGGTTGGTGGGCTGGGGAAAACACCTCAGAGCCCTTGTGTTTCCCTCACTAATAGTTCAGCTGTGAAGGAAGGGTCAGTGGAGGGACGATGTAGCTCTGTAATTCATTAGTAGAAGCAGGAGATGGGGGACAGATTCACAGCCCGTATTTGCTGCTCTTTTTCTTCAGTTGTGCTCAGCTGTTATCTCCAGGCTTGGGTTTTCCAGCTCTGGAGATGGTGTTTGTATATTCTGGGGCTGTGTAAGGTTGGACTTTCTGAAATCTTTATGCAATTATTTTGCTCCCTGCAGGAAGCGAGCAATCTCAGCAAACCTCCAGCATGTCATCATCCTTATTGGCAGGTCCTGTGCTAGATTTGCTCTTAGCCATCAGTGGCCAATTCTCTGGTGAATGAGGTCAGGTCTTTTGCTGCAAATATTTTACTGCTGGAGATTGGGGACTGAAAGCAGTATTTTGCAGCTGTGCGGCCGAGACAGGGTCCCTTCGCTGGAAGAAAACTTGGCCCTGGATGAAGTGAAAAACTTTGATGAAGAGGGCTGGGGGGCTTAAAGGAGAATTAGAGAAGTTTTTAAGCCAAGGATGTGGATTTGGTACCAAAGTTCGCCTCAGTAATTTGTCCTTATGCCAGGAAGCCATGAGGAGACAGAAGGGGATTGCCCCGGCAGCAAGCAGTACCCAAACCCACCTTCACCTCCCACTCTGAACCACTTGTTCCCTCCTGGCAATGGAAGAGGCTTTTGCCATCAACCATGCAAAAAGCTTTATATTCCTTACCAATGTGCTGTTTGAGCTCTGCTATCCACTGCTCTGCAGCCGTTTGTTTCCCAAATGGCAGAAGCAAGACCCAGCATAAGGCCAGGGAGAGACCCAAGAAAAGTGCTCATTCCCAGGGATGGGATTTGCTGCAGCGAGGCCAGCTGGCCTGATCTGTCCCAGCAGCCACCTCTGATCCCACTTCTCCAGTGTAGCCTAAACTCTGGGAACTGGCTTTTTCTGAAATGAACACCCACCTCAGGGACAGGGTGGTGGGAAGGGTGAGAATAGTGAGAATTTAACAGAAAACATTTTTTGTCCTGGGAAGCTCAGTTCTAGGCAAAGAATCTGCTGCAAAAATCCTTTTCAGTGATGGCCCGGCAGCATTTCTGAGGAACTTTTAATATCTCAAAGGATTTGCCTTCCCTTCTTCTTGTATTTGAACAGTTTTAAGTTTGGCAACTGGCCCTTTTTTACAGACACAGCTGTTGCTTTTGGTTATCATAAATCTCAAGCTCCTATATAATGGGCAGTCTCCTCCCAGCCCCCAGCTTTACTTAGCAGAAAAAACAGATCAATATAATTTAATACCTCAGTCTCTACCTCCAGTGTATTTACGATGGCATCAGGGGTCCTTCTAGCCCAGAGCAGAACAGAAAACTTGGTCTGCAGCCCATCTTTGCTGTGAGGATTGCGTGAGAAAAGTGCTACCTTTCTTGGGAGGGCGAATCCTCGTTTTGCAGCTGCTGGATCGGGACTTGTTTGTTAACATCCTCTTCTGCTCCTGACTTTAAGGAAACACCATTAATGGCCAAACCTAAAGCTGAAACTGTGGCAGGAAGGATATAGGACAAAACATGTTGTTATCAAATCTTGTCAGCTGTAGCACTAAGATGTCTTCAGAGACCTGGAAAGGTACCACACTTTGATTGAGGGGTCATGTGTTTCCCCAGGAGTTTGCATTATAATTAAGCTATTTGTAGCAGTGATCCATATAAAGGGAGCGACCTAATGGGACAGGGTGTACTCTGCCAGTCTGGCTAGATAGGAAAGGCAAAATGGCCCTAAATTCCCCAGGCATCACTTCCAAGGAAGTTGCAAGGCTCTGGCTGAAAAGGGGTGAGCTGGGCATGGGGACCTGGGTGTGACATGCCAAGAGCCAGCTCACAGAGTGTCTTTTGTTGTGTTTCAGTCTGCAGAGAGACTGGGGGCCAGTCTGCAGATAGCATAGAATGGCTGTGGGCCCTGGACCCTGTGCTTATGTTAGGGGACACATATCAGGCCTCCTGCATAAAAGAACAAAGCAGTGCAAAAGAAATCTTGTTAATAACCCTGATGACGATTTGGTTTTACCCTTGCTGGGTTCAGCTGTTTCTGAGCTTGAGCTAACAGCCTGACTGTAAGGCTTGCTTCTTCTTAGCTACCACCGTGACTGTCCTGTGTCATGGGACACCCCCTGTGCTGGGGTGCAAGTGAAAGACTTGGCAGGCACATGCAGAGTCAGGGAAACAACATCAGTGTGGTGTGCGAGCCCTCCAAGATGTGTTTGTGAGACTTAGGGCTGGGAGTGCTTCCTGCCGGGCTGGGAAAAGAGCCAAGGTAATGCCTAGTTTTGGGGAGAAATCTCAGCTCCCCTTCCCCTGAACCCCTGTCCTCCAAAGAAGCAGCAGGCAAGGGACCACACTCAGGATCACACAGCCCATTTGTTACTGAGAAGGTCTCAGGTGCCACATACTGTGCTAGTGGATGGGAAGCCTTAGCTCTCCATCCTGTGGTGCTCACTGAAAGGCTGCAGACAACTGGAAAATCCTCCTTCCCTTGAGCAAGAAACAGGTTTGACTATGTATTTGCCACCAGAGGTCACAGTGACAGTTGCCACCAATATAGACACAGTAGACAGGAATTGAAAGCACTTTTGGATTATCTGGAAATTTGGGGGTTTTTGTCATCTTGTTTATATTGCAAAATGTGATTAATGAGGGCTAGTAACCAAGGACAAAACAAAACATGCTTTGCTTTTCTGTGAAAAGTTGTCCCTGTGTTGGCTGCTGGTGTTATTTTTGCTCTATCTTGCATTAACAGCAAGGAGGCACAGCCAAGAATCAGGGAGCCACTGTGGTAGGCGCAGAGCAGGAACAATAAAGATTATCTCTGGCTTTTCTGCCTTCCCGAGGCATGCACAATGTCAGTGCCTTGGGCATGACCCATCTGAAAACTGCTGGGTGGACTAGCAGGCTGGAGTAATCAGTGCTTATAAATAAGAACTTGATTTGCCTTGGCCATGGCCAGGCAGGATGTGTCCATCCTGTCAGTGCTGCTGGATTCCTCTCCACTGCCCAGTGAACATCCTTCTCCCACTTATTCCTTGATGCTCTCAGGAAACCTGTGTCCCTTTTGCCAATGGCAGTAACAGTCCAGGTCTAGCTCCCTGCTGCTCTCTTCAGTGGTTAGATACACCCTTTCTGCTGAGACCGAGACTTCATTTGTCCTCCCTGATCTCAGTGGGAGCCAAGGGCACAGCTACAGACTGGAGTTTACATGACTGGTGTTATCCCGGCTCCATGGCTAACTGGGAGTGTTGGAGGGAGAGGTCATGGGTAAGGTCATGCTAAGAAACTCTCAGGTTTGTATGCTTTGTGCATGTGGCACTACATTTGCAGTAGTTAAAGGGTATTTAGCCGACAACATCACTTTTATAAACAAGTACTTGGGAACACCAAAAGATACTAGAATCATCCAGAAAGAGGCCATCAGGATGTACAAATATTAAATTAATAAATTGATTAACTGTGGTCACCCTTTAGAGCATGCTAAGTTAATACAGTTCCAGTGCAGAGCACACTGGCTTGGTGCAGATCAGTGGTGGTGGTGGAACAGCTCATCTGTTGGATTAGGTAGATGACCGTCACCAGGTGACACAAGAAGGGATGAGGTTCTTCATCAGGGAGTGGTCCTCCAGGCACAAGTGTTTCTGGGGACGTGGTGAGGGGTGTACGGCACTGGCTTCAGAAGGAGAGAGGCAGGAAGGTCTCTGGACAAGAGATAGTGCAAGATGTGCAGCCACTTACGCAACTGTGAATGTGGCTGGGAAGCTGGGTGAGGCCCTGGTGCTTTTGGGGCTTTGGGAAAATGACAGAAATGTGTCTGATTTTCCATGTTAAGGTCTTAATGCATTGTGTTGAAATGAATACCATACAATCTCTAAGTTTCTTTACAAAGTTGTTTTTCACTGCAAATTATGTCAGAACCATGGTTTTCCCTGGCACCAGGCTTTGTGCATGTGCTGTCTCACAGCCCATAATCCAGGGGCACTGAGGAGCACTGTCCCAGGGCAGTCTAGTGGTCCTTCCCCAGCTTTCTAACTTGCTTCCTGGGCCTTCTGCAGGGGTAACTCAGTTTCTCATGAAGCCTTCATGTCCTTCCCTTCTATTGTTAGCAATTAAAAAGCCTCAGCTTCAGAAAAACACCACCCAGGGACATTTGTGTGGTGAGAGTCTTACCCTGCTGTGAGGAGATGAAAGGATGAGCCTGAGCCTCAGTCTCCATTTTCAGAGCTACAGCCAGGGAGCAGCTTGCGGCTAGAAGGCTAAAAGCCATGCACATTCCAAACAGAAAGCCCGGTGGTTCCCTACCATTTCTTATCTCCAGACGTGTCCACATGCCCGTTTCCTTTCAGGCAGTGGTTCCAAAGGCACTTACAGAAACAAAGGCACAATCACTGCGTGCTGGCAGCATCCTGTTCCCAGCCCCAGCAGGTCCCAGCCAGATCAATGGATGTAAAATAAACAGCAGTCCCTATATGTGCTCTGTGTTCCTTTCACAGCCTCTGGGAACAGTTGCACTCCAATTAATGAACTATTCCACTTTCCATACTGGCTTTGCCTTATCTAAGCAATAGCACAACCCAAACAGTCAGAAACCTTCCTAGGAAATACTAGTGCTGGCTACTCGCAGGCTGTGCAAGGAAACCCCACCCCACCACGTTTCCACTGCAAGGAAAAGATTTTATTTTACAGCTGTGCTTGAGGGAAGCATTTGTTGAGACACGTTTCTCTAGAAGAAACTCATTGCTGTCAACAGCATGATGCTGCCTTAATGCCTGTGTGTTCTTTGGTGGCGCTGTGCTTAGGTAGAAACAGTTGAGGGTTTTTTTTTCCTTGTTTGGTGGTTTTTTGGTTGTTTGGTTGGTTTTTTTTCTTTATTTTGGCCTTTGGAGATACAGGGAGCGGGGTGGGATTTTCATGCTGATATCACATAAGCCCAGGAAGGCACATTGTAGGAGCAATGAATCAAGGCCTGAATTTTGTGCTAAGTGACATGTTAAGTCTCAGGGGTTTGCTTCATATGGACCCATCATTCCTGCTTCAGTGCCCCTGTCCTATTGACCAGCATATGCCTGTTTATGGGGAACAGTAGGTGGGAAGCTAGAAATCAGTTATTTGGTTCCCAGCATGTGGAAAGCTCTCTCCTCTGCTGAGAGCATCCTCTTCCGTGTCTGGGAGCCCTTGCTGTCCCTTTTTGTCAACAGCATTGACAAAAGTGAGTGGCTGCAGTTCTCTCTGTCCCATCACTCTTTGCCCAGAGGAGGACCAGCCTGGCACAGGTTCCCATTAATTTCTCTTTCTCACTCCCACAAAGGAAGGCGCCTTTGTGCACCCTCACCCCCGACACTGCTGCCAATAGCTTTCTCCAGCTATCTGCTCTCGTCAAGCTGGGGCTGCCTTGCAAGTGTCCCAAGGAGACATTTTCCTATGGATCCTCCATTTTGTCATCCCTGGATTTTAACATCGTTTTTTTCCCTCCATTTCCACCACAGGGACATCCTGAAAAGTGGAGGCACAGCTGTGGATGCTGCCATCGCTGGCTTGATCTGCACCTCGGTGATGAACCCTCAGAGTTCAGGCCTGGGTGGTGGGGTCGTATTTACCATCTATAATGCCAGCACAGGTATGGGCCAGCCCTGGCCTCCCCGTGGTGCCCATCTCCCTGCAGACACCCAGCTGCTCTGGAGACGTCAGAATCCTTCATGTTCTCTCAGAGAAATTTTTTTAATATAAAAGCTGAATCCTCTAATCACAAACTATGCTTTTGCTCTTAACCCGAAGCATCCGTTAAAAAGGGAAGGCATCTTTTCACCGCAAGAACATGGGGGGGAAAGGAGCTTTGGATTTAAAATGAACTGACTTTGCCTCTCCTTCCCCTTCCAAAGCAATCCCAAGTTGTATTTCAAAGTCATGTAGTTCCCAGTGCAGCAAGGTGGGAGCGGTGCTGTCTGAGCGGCTGCTGGGCTGCCGTGGGGGCAGAGGGGAGCGGCATGAGGTGCCTGTGCTGGCAAAGAGCACAGCAATGTGGGGCTGTCACTGACTGAGCCCTCGGGCTGGGACTTCAGGGGCTCGTCCTGCACCAGCAGCTGAGGCAGTGCCTGCTGACATGGGGGGGGCATCACACGCTGCCCTCGCTGGCGTGGGGAGGACTCCCCGAAGTGGCAGTGAGACTCAGGCACTTCAGAAATCTAAATCTAGCACTGTTCAGGGCCTGCTGGGAAGCCTTTCTGTGTTTGGCTTAACCCCTAGTGTTGTGTTCTTGCTTTTATGTTTTTAATATACTTTTTTTTAACTACCTTGGCTCCCCAAAGCCCCCAGAGCTTATAGATCTAAATAGTAAAATCAACAAAGAACACAATAACAATACTGTAGTCTTGAAAACCCTGCCAAGTAGTCTTACAGGGTCATGAGTCTGGAAATGCTTGGATGTATCTTATGCAATAGCATAATTTGGCAAAACACCTCTATTTTTCTTTTTTTTTTTCCCTTTTGGCAGAGCCATGTAACTTTGTCCTGTATCAACAGTCCTCTTCTGCTACCTGCATTACCCTTTTGCACAGAGCACACATGGCCGTGCAAGGTAGCACTGGGGTTTCCTACAGCACAGCTGTTTCTATGGCCTGTTACAGGAGAAGATAAATATAAGGCAGAGAAGGAGGCAAAATAACAGGCTTGACCTGAAATACGAGTGTATAGAAGTGGGCTTTTTTCTTTAGGTTTGTTTTTTTTTTCCTTTCAAGCTTCCTGATACATAGAGAGTCTTTCAGTATCAGCATTCTGCTTACAAACATGAGGGACATGCCTCACCATCACTTGGAGAATAGCCTACCTCAGAGCATGAGGCTCAAGTTATGTCTCTGACATGTCTCACTTGGAGAGAAAGAGCAGGAACCTGCCATCAGATGTGAAGCAGCGTGTCCCAGCCCTTGTCCTAGGCCCAGGAGCCTTGTGAGGGACAGGGACATTAACTGGCTGGAGACTGGCCCTGTACCTTGAGGCACTGCTTGGTTTGCTCTAAATAAATGCATGGGAGCAAACGACAGCGTGTGGCGACTGCAGCCTGGCCCTCCAAGTGTGCTCGACACGTGGCACAGGGCTTCAGGGCGCTTCAGCACAGTGTCCTGGACTCTGGGCTCGCAGCCCGTGCAGTGCTCACAGCTGGCTGGAGAGTGATGTTCACCTGCTTCAGGCAGACAATGTTATGCATTTCCCCCTTCTCCTTTCTAGGAACAGTCGAGGTGATCAATGCCCGCGAGACAGTCCCACGAGTGTTTCCCCGGGATTTGTTGTCTGGCTGTGCTGGCGGTTTCCCCATTGGTAAGGACACAGACCGAACCATGAGGGTGTGCGGTGCATAAAGCTCAGGGTGGAGGAACCAAGGACCTTGCTGACTTAGAAGTTCATTTTAATTGCTCATGCTCTTCCTGGATTGATTTTTGTGAAAGTAAAAAAAAAAAAAATTAGATCAATAAAATTCCTGTTTTGTAGTAACATTGGCAACTTGACCAGCGAGGAAGTGGGGGAGCAGAGCATGAGGAGAAATCACTATGGAATTTCTGTTCATAGGAAGGCTGTGCAGTTCAAGACCAGATTACCCAAAGTACTAATTTCCCAGCAGTTCTTAGAGAGAAAAATAAGGTCAAGAGCTACCCAGACTTTCTGGAAATGAAAGAACTTAATCTAGTGTGCTTGCCCCTTGCATTAGGGAAGCAACCTGGCAGCACCAGTTGAGTTGCTGGGCTCCAGCTTAGCTCAGTTACCACCTTGCTTCCATCCGAGGAGGCCCCATGTCCATTTGCTGTTACCAGCTTGGCAGCAGGTGCTCTCACGTTAGCAGCAGATCTTGGATCTCTCCATATTTCTTGCTGCATTCATTCTCCTTCCCTAGCACATTTTCTTTCCAGGAGTGTCCTAGTTCCTGGAGGAGACATTCTTATCCTTGAAAGAAGAGTCTGAAAAGGAATCAGGACGCATTCTGGTTCAAAAGGGCAGTTAGAGGTCTCTGCTTCAACTCTTGCTTAAAGCAGAGTGATGTCAGAGTTAGCTCAGGCCCTTGTCCTGTCACATTTTTGAGCTTCCCTAAGGATGGAGACTTTCACAGCTTCACTTGTTCTAGTGTTTGACCAGGCTCCACATGAATGCTTTTTATCTTATGCCCAGCTGGCATCTCCCTTGCTGTTACATGTACCTCTTGTGCTTTCACCGTGCACCTCCGAGTCTGGCTCCAGCTTCTCTATGCCCTTTCTGTTAGGTAGTGGGAGGAATATATGAATAGAAAAAGGAAATCAAAAAACTAATTTGGCTTTTAGAGGCCTTAGTCCTGCCTCTGCAAATGCACACCTCCATTGGAGTCTTTCAGAGAGGTGAAGCGGGCCAATGACTATACTGGGTGTGACACTGCTGTTCTGCTCTTCAGGTTCCCGCTGGATTGCTGTACCAGGAGAACTTCGCGGGTATGAAGAAGCCCATAAGAGACACGGCCGCCTACCATGGAAAGCCCTGTTTGAACCAACCATCAAGCTCCTTTCAGATCCACTTGCCATTTCCCCAGTTATGGCCAAAATAATGAATCACTCAAACTTTTCCGGACCAGGAAAAAGCCTGTGGTAAGACCCATAAATTAAATTGCAGTCTGAGGACCGCTGCTCCCTTAGCTTCAGACCCTTCCTCTGACATGCTGACATGGAGCGCAGGCCACTGCTGCAACTTCTGTTCAGTAAATAGAGAGGGAAAGAATAACAGAAGGATTTTTTTAATTTTTCTTTTTCTGTCAGCAATTTTTTTCTTTTTTCATTTTTTTTTTTTTGTAATTTAGAGTGGCTTGGCACAGAAAAACTGGCTGCTAAGCACATCTGCTCATGGGAAGGAGCTGGCTGTATGTGGCCTGCCTCCATCTGTGTGGAAATCGTCCCCTGAGAGCATGGCCCTACAGCAGACACTCATTTGGAGGAGCCCCACTGACCTGAGCCAGGGTCAAAGTGTTGGGTCCTATGGGGGAAGCTTTTTCTCAGTAAAAAGTGCCTGGTGCTACAAGTAGCAACTGGCTGAGAAGAACTTTTCTCCATGTAGGCTGCAGTGTAGCACCAGCTCAAAAAACTATACATGTGTTCGTAAACCAAATCAGCTTTGGGTAGGAAAAAGAGTTTGGCACTGGGTACAGAATAAGAACATGCTGTAAACTGATGGACTTTCTTCTTTAACAGCCCACTGATATGTGATGGTCAAAGGTTTTTGAAGCTTGGAGAGACCTTCAGGTGGCCAGCACTGCAGCAAACACTGAGAGTTGTAGCAGAAAATGGAGCTTCAGCATTTTATGAGGGACAGATAGGACAGGCCCTGGTGGAGGACATTAGGAAGGCTGGTAAGTAACGGCTATAGTTAATACTGACAGACAGGCCTTTTCCATGCAATGGGCTAACAGTAAGTCAGTACCAGGGGAAAGCCAACATGTGCCATTTCTGTGTCTCTTGGGGTGACACCTGGCATGGGAAGTGGCCACCTTTCACCAGTTCTTATAACTCAGGCCCAGCAGCAGGGCTGAGAGCCACCTACTGCTCTGGCATTCACCCACAGTGCTCACGCACTGGCCTCCACAACTCCCTTCAGCTTTGTGATGTCCTGGGGTTTGGCGGTAGATGACATTGCTGCGCTTGGTGGAAGATGTTTGGAGTATACAGGGATGGCTCTTTCTACACCTCGTAAAAGTTAATGTGCTAATGCCAGTTACCCATCTCGTTTTCTGTTGAAGGGTCCAGTATCTCAGTGGAGGACCTTAAGGAGTACAAAGCAGAGGTGTCCTCAGCTCTGAACATTACCCTGAACAGTCACACCACAGTGTTTTCTCCTGGACCACCCATGGGAGGTGCTGTACTCATGTTCATCCTCAAGATACTAGAAGGTAAATGCCTAAGGGAAAATGGGCAGCAGGAGCTTTGCAAAGAGTGTTGCTCCAGAGCAGTATTAAAATAATGGGCAAAAATGGAGGTGGTGAGCCAGAGCGGGCACCAAAGCAGCAGTGTGACCATGGTCTGCAGCAGGATGATGAACTGGCTAATTTTTACAGTGGATCAGCATCACCATGGCTGCTGCAAAGGCCAGAGGCTACACGAGGAATTGAAGTCACAGCAGAAATTAGTACTTGGTTGTTTCTGTGCCCACATCCTGCTAAACCATAGGGGAAACTTGATAAGAACTGGGATGGGAAAAGGAGGTTCCTTTCCAATTTTTTTTTTCAATTCTTGAAACAACATTGCCTTGGGTCTATTAACAAAATTACTTCATCCTGCTCCATAGAGTATAAACTCCATGAAGCATCACTGGCGACACCCAAGGAAAAGGTGGAAACCTACCATCGCATTGCAGAGGCCCTGAAGTTTGGCAATATGCTAAGACCCCTTATGAGTGACCCAGCCTTCTCCGACACACAGGTGAGCTGGCATGATGCACAAGGGGGGCACTAACAGCTTCTTCTACACTGCTGCTTAGCAGAGGGGAAGCAGGGAAGTCCATTTCCTGCCTTTTTTTTAAAAAAAAAAACAACTGCATTTTAGCCTCATTTTAGCCTTCACGCTAAGCCCTCAAGCAGGTGACCCACTGCCCAGACTCTCCTGCCTGCCAGCACAATGCTACAGAACCCAGCAATGCTTTGACACCCTCCTGCTTTGCAGCCGTGGAAAGAAAGACAATACTTGGAACTGCTAGTAAAGAGCGATGTTGCTCAGCTGGCCAAGGCAGAGGCAGGGTTAGGTCATTTGCTTCATTGGCAGTTTGTGCTCAGCTGCAGGCTGGTGCTCACTCGCCTGATGAAGGACATGCACGTGCTTTTGCCGATGCTGAAGTGCCTGACTACTGAGCTTGTTTCATGTTCTGTGGTGAGCATGGCCTTGGGATTCAGGCTGGGGCTCAATCCTGCAAGTGCAAGTCCCTAACCTCTGAGCACTAGGGCTGAATCCCCCGTGGCTTCCTAGTGCCCCAAAGAAAGCCATGCCTGTGCTTTGGTGACACAAGCTCAGTGTCCTTGCTGCGATTGCAGGTGCCAGTGGGGACCGTGCTGTCTGACGAGATTGCTGAGCTTGTCAGAAGCCGAATAGATGGCCGAGGTGACCATTCAGTCGACCACTACAACTTGTCGGAGGCCATCTATAACCGCCAATACAAAAGTAAGGGCACAAGCCACATCTCTGTGCTTGCTGCAGATGGCAGTGCCGTGTCCGCCACCAGCACCATCAACTTCCCGTGAGTAGCTGAGGGGTCGGTAATTGAGTCACACAGGCCATGTATCAGGTTCACAGGGTACGTGCAAGGGCTGTTTATCAGAAATGGGCAGTCTCTTACTCGTGCATGCCTTTTTCATGTGCCAGCAAAGGTCTTTGTGCACTAGCTCAAAGGAACATCACAAGTCACAAAGATGTAACCTTTGTGCTGAGGTCTGCTGAGTTTCTGGGGATTGGACAACTCCCCACAAGCCCTACCAGCAGGGAGCTTCTCTCTGGCTTCAGCACAGCATCACAAAGACCTTTTGGACACCCCGGCTGGGGCAGTTGCAGGCTGGGAGGAGACAGGGTGCCATGTTCAGTTCATGTCACCCACAGGAGGAGAGCACCGGGCACTGAAAGGCTACTTCTTTCTCCCACTGCAGGTTTGGTTCCTTTGTGTATTCTAACCAAACTGGGATAATTTTAAATAATGAACTTGCTGATTTCTGCATAACAAGCAGAAGCATTAAACCAGGTGAGTATTCTCACCCTCAAAATAAAAACACAGGGCCAGGTGGTGGATATTCAGGGACTGTCTGGAAACTGCAGATATTCTTTCCTTTCCTAGGTCTGGATGAGTGCACGTTTGGTTTAGACTAACAGAGGATAAAGCCCTGTAGTGTGTCTTGTCCACTCACATATGCCCTTACATGGAAATATGGGAGTTCTGGTTTCTCACCAGTGAAAATGGAGTTAAAAACAGAAGGAAAAAAAAAAAAAGCTGATTGATGGAGAGGGGAGGGAAGAGGTGAAGAAACTACTGCTAAAACAAGCTTGCTGACTTTTTAGGCTCATCTACAGGAAGGTATACAGTTGCTGCACAATCACCAGTGCTACAGGCTTACACTGAATTCTGTAACACAGCAGTGTTGATGCAGAGACACTGCTCCGTGAAATAAGCTATCCCTGATGCGATCTCCCTTGGGTCTGCCATGAGAGAGCCATCAGTGCTGCGATGGCAATATTGCTGCTAGTGGTTCCCCAGCTGGGGTGAAAGACCAACTAGCTCTTGAAAGAGCAAGTCCCGAATGTAGGATGCCCTACACTAAGAGATGCTTCCTATTTAGCCTGTGCCATAAAGGTCCAGTTTCTTGTGAGATGGGGCACAAGAAAGCTAGTTTTTCTGGAAGATTTCAGCTTCTTGAGGAATAAGCAGCAGCTTGACTTTTCATGGGGAATGCAAGAAGTTTAGGGTAGATAAACTTGTGTGTCTCTCCAACCCCCTTAAGAGCCACAGGGGAAGGATAACACTCTCTGCCTTTGCTTTAGGAGAGAAACCTCCCTCAGCAATGGTGCCCTCCATTCTCATCTCCAAGACAGGAGACATGCTGGTGATCGGAGGAGCGGGCGGGAGCTGGATTATCAGTGCTACTGCTATGGTGAGTGAACAGGAACCTCACAGCAACACCTCCCACTGAGCAAGGGGAGCACACACTGTCCTGAACAAAAGGAATTATGTTGCTGCTGCTAGTACTGCGGTAGGGATGGCAGCAGTGAAGAGGGCCTGCTTGCAGACTGAGTCTGTCCTCACCTTCTTGCCTCTAGCATTTCTGTGGCAAGGGCAGGGGGCAGCTTCATCTCTGCTGCTGAATTGCACTTCCACCAGGAGGGACCAGGAATAGAGGAGGTGGGAGAACCCACAGCAATTGCTGGTTCTTTCAGCCCTCCCAGGTTTCCAGCCATTGTCAGTCCCACCTGCTCATCCTACTCAGCTCTCCTCAGGTATTGATTCCTCCGTGCTTTGTTTTATTTGCTATTTAGAGGACACTAAAGGCTGCAGGTTGGAGGCCAGAGCAAGTGCCAGATGCCTTGCTCAATTCCTTTTTGAAAGGGAAGAAGTTAGAATAATTAAATAGCAAGTTAAGGAAGTTATTAGGCATTGCCCAAAACCTTGGGGCCCTGGAAATAAACTTATAAGCTGCATGATGGAAAGAACAAGAAAAACAGAAAACTCCCACCACACAGATGCACAGGGTAACATCTTAATGAAGAAGAGCTTGCTGAAGCATGAAGTCTAACAAACATCTTGTTCAGCAGTCAAGAAATTAAAACAGATAAGGCCACAAGAGGAAAAAGTTTTCTTTTTTTTCTTCATCTTTCTTCAACTGGAGAGAAGCATGGTCCATGCTAGGACCTCATCTGAAAACAGAAAGAACAACCATCAAAAGAAAGATACAAGATACCCATCAGTAGCTATTGAATTCAAGGACACTGCTTAGGCTCAGGGATGCTCAGGGCATCCAGGGAAGTATCACTGTGTGTCACCCTGAGCACCTGCTGTTGGTCACCATGAGGACAGGAGACGAGGCTAGTAGGACTTCTGGTCTGACTCAGTGCCGCTTCTCTATAGTCCAGGTTTGCACCATCCTGCAGGCAGGGCTTACAGTAGACCTGACCTGACTCCACAGCAATGCAGAGGATGGCAGCATGTCATCCAGCTTCTTAGTGTCTCCAGCTGGTCAGTCTTTGTGGGATTTGTTTCGTTGCAGGCGATTATAAACAAGCTGTGGTTTGGCTACGACTTGGAACATGCCATTTCAGCTCCCATCATGCATACTAACAATAACTATGTCGTGTTTGAGAAACATTTCAGTGAGGTGAGTGGCCTCCCTTGGATCTTCATGTCTTCTCCTTTTGGTGAGAAGGAAATTGCTTCTTTAATTCCCCTGAATAATCTGCATTTTGCTTCTAGCTAACCTCCTTCTTGCTTAAATCTCACTTTCTCAACCTGACCCCACATACGCATCCTTCATTTTCACACCTGGCAATGCTAAAACCTCAGGCCCCTGCCCTGTTCACTCCATTTCCTCTTCTCTTCCGCCTGCAGGAGGTTAGGAGCGGCCTGCTGGAAAGAGGACATACAGAAACAAAAGCTGAATTTGCAATGAATGTTGTGCAGGGAGTTTCCAAGGAAGGAAAATGCATCTCTGCCTACTCTGATAAAAGGAAGCTGGGGAAGTCAGCTGGATATTAGCATGAAAAGCCATCACACCACCACAGGAGATAATGGATTCAGAACGTGCTTTGGCTTGGACATGCCAATATTGCCTGTTCCCATGCGGATGCCTCCAAGAGTATGGGCAACACTTGTGATTACACCTAATTCCAGCTGACTGCAAGTCACCCTCAGGCAATACAAGGACAGGTCAGCCACCCTTTCTTAGCGCTACACCCTCCGTTACATATTTGATATTCAGAAAAAAACATTTCTTGAGCCCATCAACTATTCAGAGTAAGAGAATACAAAGCAGGAAAGGAAAATTGGTCCAAAATCCACTGTGAAATGACCCAGCTGTATCTTCCATTCCTGCTGTAGATCCTCAGCTAAGAGCAGAATTGGTTCCTTTCAGGCTGTTGCCACAATAAGCTTCTTATTACTGGGGCTCAGCAATGTGAAATAAGTAACTGTTTTGGTTATCAGGATTACAAGAAGTTTCTGTAGGGTCAGGATTTTAAAATCTTAAGCATCCAGGCTTAGGGGGTGGTTTGAAAAGGGAAGGGGAGCACACTCCCCCTCATGGTTTTCCCATCCACAGAAGCCCCACTTTTCCCAAAGGTGGCAGATGAAATCAGCGCCCCATAGCACAAGTCTGCTGCCCGACTGCTCTCTGCCTCGGGGAATGCAAAGGACCCCACAAGCTCAGAGTAACTGCGCCGAAGCTTCCTTCAACCCTACACATGGGTGACTTTGAGAATAAGCCTCCCATGGGGCAATGTGAGTTCCCTGCTCCTGGGGTGGACAGGCTTCAGCTTAGTCCCCCAGGGGCACCTCTCCCTGTGGCGAGCGGAGTCCCAGTCTGTGCCACTTCTCCCTCCTCAGCGCCGACAGAAGATAAGTCGTTTGGGAAGGCAGGCAAGGATTGGAGGGGAAGACCTGCTGGCTTTAGAAGCTTTATAACTTTCTTCAAAAGGCAAAGGATCAGGAGGCTTCATTTGTAGCCACGAGCTCAGCCTGGCTACGCAAACACCAGGGCTGCTGAGAAATGATGCCAGGCCTTAGCAGAATGCTTTTCTCCCATAGCCTAAGGACATGCTCCAACTCCCTGTTTACCACAACTAGTCTCTGGTGTTCCCTTAAGATCAGAAGGAGGAAACGGTAGGACTACTTAAGAACTATCACAGAGAGAGAAAACTTCTGGAGGAGAGACCTGAACTCATTCACCTGGACACAAAAGGTCTTTTGCAGTTCCTCCATAACCTTGCCCTGCTCAAAATGGCCAAGAGAATGAAACATTTGGAAAAAAAAAAACCACCAAAAAACCACCCAAACAACAAAGACCCCAAAGGTCTTCTTAAATACTCAAGGGCAAGTTCTCAAGATCCCAAACAACTCAATTTTCTCAAAGTTTATGAGCCGCGCTTCCCTGTGGGCACAGACAGTATTGTGTGATTCTGAAAGCAAAGCCAAACCAGAGCAAGGCACTAGCAGAGCCCTCCCCTTCACATATTAGTTCCTACCTCACACACAGCCCGTGGTATTCCTAGTACACAAACAAATAAAATCCCTTTGTAAACATGATAACAAGTATTTGAGCGCACGCTATTAAAAAAACCAAACCAAAACAAGGCCATCCACACACACCCTTGCACACAAGGCCAGATAGGCTTTATGTCTACTTTCTTACCCATGAAGTCTGTCCAATAAACCCATCGGCTTGTCAAAATCTCAGCCTTCACTTGCATTTTAATGATAGGCTGAGTGAAGCTGACTGGAGCCAGACATGTGTTTGCCTTCAGAAATCATACACTATCGTGTGACCACAGCTGCATCAGAGCTTAATGAAAAAGTTACTAGATCATAACCGCAAGCACTTAATCATGTATCTGGAAGACAGGTTACTTCCATATAGAGCCAGCTCCGCACACTGCTCCCCTCCTTCCTCGTTCAAGTGGAATTTATCTTAAATCACATAGTTTAAGAAGGACTACTGTTTTCTTCATCAGAGCTGCTTACTCATTACAGTACCGCTGAATGTGACTAGAGAAAGAGAATGGGCAGTACTTACATTCATTTGGAAGGGGTTACACCGGGGTTTTCTGATAGTCATATTCAATCTACTTAATTTGCAGAAGTTTTCTACTTTCATTAACTCCCTTACCTCTGCTACCAGTTCCTGGGCACATTGGTTCTAGTGTCAGAAATAACACCCCAACTGCAGAGTTGTCACAGGGGAAGCACTTATGGGCACCAGACACCATCTGCAGCTCACATTTCAGACCAGACAGACTAACTAGACCGGATGCTGCTTTAGCAAGTTCTGTCGTTTTTCTAGCGAGCCCAACCGAGCTTCAAAAAGCAACCGAGAAGGGCACTGGCTGGACACAGGGAGAGCAGTTCTTGTTTCCCTATCAGGCTTCAGGGCAGCCTTCAGCAGTGCCCTAGGCCATGCTCCATCATGTTCCGCTAGCAGGAAAACCAAGTCTCAAAGTACTTTCACTTCTGACACACCTGAGAGTAAAGCACACCTCAGTAATCCAGCCTGTGGAGTAGTATCACAGCCACTTCCCACCACGAAGACGTGGGAACGTTATCTGTAGTCCAGTACTCACTGCAATTTAACTACTTTGCTACTAACATTGAAACTGAGCCAATTAAGCAGTTTTTAAACCCATCACAGCTTTAATTTGCAAGACAGGAATGCGAGTGCAGATCTCTCACTGGGGTGGAGACTTCCAGCCCTGTAGTCACCACTAGCAAAATGTCTGGTGAAGCTGAGGGGTTGTACCTCCCTTAGCTCCTCTGCTCTTGCCCTGCCACCTCCTCACTGCTGCTGAAATTTGCTTGGGTCAAGAGCCTCCCAGTTTGGTCCTTCCCCATTTGTGCTCATGCCAACAGGAGAGCATTATTTTTGTACTTTGTCAACTTACATGGACTTTTAAAGCATCACTGTACAGAGGCTGCTCTATTTTCTAATGAAATCTTTAAATTATATTTTTAATAAAGTGATTTTATACCTGTCTAGGAATTCCTCCTCTAAAACCGTTGCCTAACACACAAGCAGTTGTTTGAGAGAGGACTTTCACACAAGCATTTCCAGCAGTAACAGCTGATCATTCTGGAGACTGAATACGCCGCTGAAGAAACTGAAGAACTGTGCAGACAACTGCATGTGCCACTTGTCACCCAAGTGCTTTGGCATTTCCCTGTAGCCCCTCCAGAGGTGGATGGTTGTCAAAAGAAAATTGTGGTAACATTAGACTGAAGCATGGGGGAAGGAGGTGAACTCCTCAGTTCATGATCTGGATAATTGTGTTTCAACAATACAGCTCCCTTTCAAATCAGCTGGAATCGGTCACAGCAACACGTCCTGTTCTCCCAACCCTGCTCACGCTAAGACATTGTGTCCCTGCTCAGAAGCAGAGGGGGGAGGTGGTTGCATTCCGAGGGGTGGGTCAGGAGCAGGAAGAAGTCTTTTCTCATAGCTGAAACATCCAGAGAAGCTGAATGGGCTGCAGGGTACAATCAGGAGGTTTTACAGTACAAACCATTGACTGATATTTGCCTATTGATACACAGACAGGCTCAACGTAGTGTGAGCAGAGGGATGTGGTACCAGGTGGCAGAAGCGCATGCCCCACATACAGATATCTCCAAATGAGATGCAGGTAATTACAGCCTGCAGAAGTACCCATACTTGTTTTGTTGTTGTTTTTTTTTTTTTTAATGTAGGATGTAAATGCAAGCCTTAGCCCAGTTTAGTTTTAACAAATCAGTCCTCTGAAGTGATAATGCTAAAACAAACAAATGAAGTGATTTCTGCAGAGTGTCAAGAATTCAAATGCATTTCTAAGAACAGTTTTCAACAGAAGTGGTTTTAGTCATGGCTTTCCATAAGGGAAGTTTTGTAATGTAGGTTATAAATAATAGGGGAGTTTTCTGACTAGCTAGAAGAAATTCAAGAATGTAACTACAACTGCTGTATCACGAACGGGTAGAAGCAGCCCAGCAGCAGTTATTCAGACTTGTTTCAGAAAGCACATTTGCCCAACAGTCATTTCCCAGAAAAGACTCCCCTTCCAGTTTCAGAGCACAAGCGTTTCCTATTGCAGTTGTGACTAACTATAGTGAGCGGAAGCTTTAAATAAGCTTATTTTGCTGTGCAGTAACTTTGTTTATTTCTCAGATCACACTTGGCCAGGAAAGAGCTCAGCTCGTCCTAAGTCCAAAGGACCAGGTATTTCCAACAAATAGCAGCTGATGCTGTTCCATACACAAACTTGTATCAAAGCTTCCTAAAAGGCCCGGCAAACTGGATGCAAACAGCAGTGGCCACGGAGTGGCACCTATTGTGGAACTGCAAGAAGTAGAAAAGTCAAAGTCTCAGTTCAGCGACTAAAGGATACAGGTTTGCCCCAAACCAATCGCATTCTTGAAGGAGCCCAATGACTCCAGGTATTCACAATCACTGCCTTAGCTGCACCTAACGCAGCAGCAGCGACAGCTCAGGGGAAAGGAGCACAGAGCACGTCCCAGGCAACTTTTGGTAAAAACAATTCATTTAGTGGAAGTGATATAAGCAATATATGTGTCGAAGTTTTAACTCTTTGATTTGTGTGGTCCAGCTATCACTTTATTCCTTGAAACTATAGACTTCCCTCAGTTCCAGACATTACTGGGAAAGAGAGGGTGTCTGATGCTTAACATTTCAGCCTTTCATTTCCTCTGCAATGCATTCTGTATTTTAAAGTTCTTAGAAACTGACAGGACATTTCCATAAGCCAAATAGATGAGTTCAGTTACTGTTACTTGTGTTTCAAGGATTTTGTAAATATTCCTAGAGCTTGACAACATCCTGGAACACTCAGGTTTGACCTTAGGCTGAGTTTATCTGTTGTGCTGTATTAGTCTGTGCTGGTAGGTGAACACCCAAACCCCATCATGCGTAGCTACAGTCACTCTTAGCTGTTCCATAGCAGATATAGGTTGCTGAGAGGCCATTAATTGTCTGATTATGGTAACTTACCTTCAAACAAGAGGAGCTGCAGCATGCCCTTTTTAAAAAGGTTTCATTTCCTCAGACTCCAGTAGTTCAGGCCTGCAGTATGATGTGGTAAAAAGCAAACTGGACAAAACCAAAATTAAATATCCAAAGCAAGCTTTTTTTAATTTTTTTTTTTTTTACTTATAGCTTCATCAAAGGAGCGAAGAACAGAGAAAAATCTCAGGAGAGCTTCTTTCGTGCAGGTGCTTACCATCCCTTTTTGCAGTAGCAACTGTGCAGGCAAGAAAAATGTGTGACTCCATATGTATTTATTTTAGTTGTGCTCAGAGTTTTACAGGTAGCATCTTCCCTTTAGACCTTCTCAACAGAAATATAAAAACGTTTGAAGCCGTTTCCCCATTTACCCACTCATCTCCAACAATCAACTGAAGTGAAAAGCAGAAACATCTCTTGTTAAAAGAAAGAGCGGTGAGTTTGTGAAGGCTTATCCCAGTCTAGAGCTGGGCTTCCTGCTATGGCACAGATCTATTAGTTTGTAACTTAGAAAACCCAGTCCCCAGAGTCCTGAAACTCCCATCTACTCAACAGGAAACAAATCTCTTCTCTAGCAGTGACAGGGACATTCCTGGGAGCTGACACTGTGCAGGAGAGACGCTTCCTCCAGCTTAAGTGAGCTGGACTTTCTTCAGAAACTCTGGGTACCCAATCTGTCTTCATGGGATGGAGAGGAGGCAGGGAACAAACTCTTTAAGGCAGAACAGACTCTTCAAGTAAGTACTGCACGTCCTGGTAGACATGCCTGTCTTAGCAGGCTGCTGTAGCATGAGGCATTTCGGTCATGGCTGTAGAGAACTGACTGTCCCAGCTCTGTCAATAGAACCACAGGTAAATTTGTTCTCTTTCCTGTGAGATGTCCCTGAGTTGCAGACCTAAAGGATCTTCCCCCCAAACACACCTCAGTGTCACTAGACCACTGAAAAAAGGAGCCGAGCCACGTTAGTAGCCTGCAGGGAAGCCACCTTTCCGGGAATCAGAGGCTGCAGCCCATCCTTCATCTGTTCTGAGAATGGCCTGCACAACCGCACCGCCGCTCACCCGCGTGGTATCATGTTTTCTCTTCTTCAGTTGTTCTTCTATACCCTGGAACACAGAAGTGAATGAGGACAACTGCACACGCGCCGTAGTCTGTGACCTGCATCCCCCATGGCTACCCAAGTGTTCAGGGCCTGTATTAGGTACATCTAAAACTACAGGTTGTTCCTCCTCTTCCCTTTGCTTTCTGGGATGCCCTGCTTTTGAAGGGGTGGAATTGAGAAAATGTGGCATTTGTGGTGCTCAATGTAGGCTACCAATACTATTCCTGGTCTCAGAACATTCTGCCTCAGATATTCATATACCAACAGCCAGAATCATGATTGGGAATGGGAGAAAACACAGAACTTGTAGAGAGCAGAGCATCCTGCCCAGTGCAAGCAGATCGCTCAGCTATTACCTTAATAGGAAGCTTATTAAACAAGAATCTTCTGCATAGTTTGATGAAGAAAACTGCCTTATGTAGAAGCTTGATTTGACACTGTCCCACAAGACATCCTTGTCTCTAAATTATCTCTGTCTTATCCACTTGGTGGATAAGGAATTGGCTGGATGGCTGCACTCAAAGACTTGTGGTTAATGGCTCAATGTCCAAGTGGTGAATAGTGACAAGGGTCAGTACTGGAACCAGTGCTGTTTAACATCTTTGTTGACAACATGGGCAGTGAGATTGAGTGCACCCTCAGCAAATTTGCTGACAACACTAAGCTGTGTCTAGTGGTCGACACGCTGGAGGGAAGGGATGCCATCCAGAGTGACCTGGACAAGCTGGAGAGGTGGGCCTGTGTGAACCTCACGAAGTTCAAACAAGGCCAAGTGCGAGGTCCTTGGGTTGGGGCAATCCCAGGCACAAACACAGGCTGGGTGGAGCATGGGTTGAAAGCAGCCCTGAGGAGAAGGACTTGGGGGTGTTGGTGGATAAGAAACTCAACATGAGCCAGTAATGTGTGCCTGCAGCCCAGAAAGCCACCCGCATCCTGGGCTGCATCAAAAAAAAGTGTGGCCAGCAGGGCTAGGAAGGGAATTCTACCCCTCTACTCCACTGAGACCTGCCCTGGAGTACAGTATCCAGCTCTGGAGCCCCCAACTTAGGAAGGACATGGACCTGTTGGAGTCCAGAGGAGGGACACAAAAACCATCAGACGGCTGGAGCCCCTCCACTGTGGAGACAGGCTGGGAGAGTTAGGGGTGTTCAGCCTGGAGAAGAGAAGGCTCCAGGGAGACCTTAGAGCCCCTTCCAGTACCTAAAGGGGGCCTTCAGTAAAGATGGGGAGAGACTCTTTATCAGGCCGTGTAGTGATAGGATGAGGGGTAACAGTTTTAAACTGAACGAGGGCAGATGTAGATGAAATATTAGGAAAAAGTTCTTTCCTGTGAGGGTGGTGAGACACTGGCCCAGGCTGCCCAGAGAAGCTGTGGATGCTCCATTGCTGGAAGTGTTCCAAGACCAGGCTGGATGGGGCTCTGAGCAACCTGATCTAGTAGTGTCCCAGCCCATGGCAGGGGGGCTGGAACTAGATGATTTCCTTTCCAACTCTATCTGTTCTACAATTCTGTGATTCATAGGGAGGTTGCACAATAGGGCAAGAGTTTCCTGAAAGTGACTGGATTTAGACTGATGAATGTTTTGGGCCCTGATGTGGTTTGTTATTTTGCAAGTAATTTGAGGCAAACACATTGCACGAAGCTACATACCTTCAGTTTCAGATGCAGGTCATGATTGAACGCACTAGGCTTCAAGCCCATGGGACGGGGACTAAAGGTACACCTCGAACAGCTTACTGCGACCCAGTACTTGACCTGTGCCAGCTTTAATACGGCTCACCTAGGAACACTCGGCAAAGCTTCATGGTTTTCCACGAGTGCACGCCTTCCCAGCACTAGGAACCCAGCACCATACAAGAAATTCACACGCCCCCCAGACTGTAGCTAGACAAACCTCCTCTATTTGCTGCTCAAGCTCCGTGATATTGGGAAACAGCTGATCGTGAATCCTGGGCTCTTCCACTGCTTTCTTCACATCATAACCAAACCACATGGAATTGATGATCGTCTGTGAGAAGCAAAATACCTTAATGTCAGTTACATGTCTTCAGAGAGGCTTGACCCTTGTAGCAACATAGGCAGAGATGTCTGAAGGATGTTCACAAGACCACATCAGTGTGGTTTCTGGTTCCTGCTGCTTTCAGTGGTTCCTCTCTTGGCTAAGCAAAACACGGGTACATTTCAGCAAGTATATTTTTAGGAGGATTCCCACACAAAGAGATACATGAGTTACTAAATTTAATATAGTAAAAGGATCGGATCCCCAAACTATTGTAGTTGGGTTTATGCGGCTGTGGTTGAGCTAGTGCTAGTTTAGTCAGACATACAGCAGTGACCTCAGCAAACACACAGCTACAGCTTCCCGCTACTGTGCGACCGGTTTCCTTAAAGCTCATCTCTACGCACTTAAAGTGCACGTTGGAGCTGCTGGCAAGTGAAAATAGCCTCAGGATCAAGGGCTTAGAAAGATGCTTGTAGCGGTTTTTATGGAGACTTCTCTGCCTCAGCCAGAAAGCAGGATGCAGCCTGGTGCTCTGCACTGCTGCGTGTGCTGGCCCAGCAGACAGCTTTCTCCTGCAATCGCTTTTGGTCTAACTGGGCCTCTGAGTGGCTGCCACAGCTGCTCACAGAGAGCCTGCCTGTCAGATGGCCTAACACCATGCTTGGCCTAAGTTCTTATTTAGCTTCTCTGTGTGACTTTCATCCAAAGTTTAGAGTCATTCCCATCCAATTTCCTAAATTAGATAGAGACTAGTTCATGGAGATCTAGAGAACAGAAATCAAAGCTAAACTGAAGTTACAAATCTTCTGCAAGTAGTAAAAACAAACTTGCCAAAGGAAAAGACCTGAAGTCACTGAAAGAAGTTATTTCAGAGACTCTTTGTAGCTCTGCCAGGAGTTGGTGTTGGAGGTCTAACCCTCAGAAGACCAGGCAGGAACCTCCCTTCAAGCCCCAAGCATACAGCAGGGAGCCACAGCCACGGTCACATCACAGGTGGAGACTTGAGCCCTTACCCCAAACTCCACCTCTTCCCCATCTTGTTTTTGTCTCAGCCTTGTCCCCAGTTTGCCCGTATCATCACATACCAGTGCTGTTGCTGTAGTTATTTTTGTTCCTCCAGAAGCACCAACCACCATCCTGACCTTTTTCGTTTTATCCACCAAGATGGAGGGGCACATAGAGGACATCGGCTGTTTACCTGTTGAGGACACAGATGCAAGAGAGGCTCAGCTTTCTACCTGCAGCTTACAAACTGCCAGCTCCCGCTCCATGTCTAAACCCAGAGCCTCGGTATCCACCTTCCTGACTTGGCTCATGTGTCTTTTTCAGCCCTTGAGGATCCCACAACCCCCTGTACCCATCTCCTTCTTGCTCCTGCAATGCAAAGCTTAACCCTGGTCTTTCACAGAGGCTGAAGGCGCCTTCCTCCACAGTCCTGTCCCAGCTGGGGATGTGAGGCAGCTGCCTTTGGTCTGCCATGGGATTTCCCTTCCTGTCCTTTCACTTCCCTGTCCCCCTCCAAAGCATGGGGTACAGCAGGGCAGCAGAATCCCAGCCTGCTTTAGCAGCAGTGAGGCGGGCCTGCAGGAAGCAGTGGTGGAGCAGGCAGGTTGCTTGGGTTAGGTGTGTGCATGTGAACTGGGACTGTCCAGAGCTGCCCCACAGCTCCCACGGCAGCGTAGGGAGAAGGCTGGACAGTGCCATCTAACACTTCGCAGTCAGCTGCTTCTGCTGCTTCCCTCTTAAATCAGTTCAAAGAAATCTGCAGCCTTAAGTAATTTAATTTGACATGTACTGAGCTCCCTGGGAAAGGATTTCTGGTTGTTGGAAGGAGGCACATGCAAGAGTTTTTCTTTAGACAGTCTCTCCTCCTTCAGGGTGCCCCAGGGGTGGCTGGTTGCATGTTTTTGGCAGGGATGCCTTATTTCCATCCCTGTCCTCTTCAGAAAGCCCCAGATCTGTGCCTGATCGCAGACATGCTGCAGCCTACCTTGCAGACACCACAGCGTTAGAGTGCAAGATACAGCCAAAAGACTGAGTCAGGAAGGTAGTTTACAGCTACCTGGTGCTATGAAATTTGCTGGAGAAGGAGGGATCCCAAATCCATTGATTATGTGAGGTGAGCTGAAGTCATCCATCTCATCATTAAATATGATTCCACTCACGTTGGATCGCACATCAGAGCCAAAGCTAGAGAAAACAAGTTGGTGCAGACATGTTAAAACCAGAGCAAATCAAGGAGGAGCTTCAAGTGAATTACTGCAGTGTGAAACCTGGCATTTGACTGGAATAACTCTCCCTGTCCCTCCTGTTGTAAAGGACATTCTGTCACCCCTTGGGGGAAGGAAGCAGTTTATATCCTGAGTGCACAGCTACACAAAGAGGACAGGCAGCCCAGAGCCCTGCTGCTGGGCTAACCTGCAGGGACCCCAGGGGGAAAAATCGGCACAGCAGCTAAATACAACCAGTTGCCCTTCCAGACAGGCAGTACCGCACTCCATTCAGAGGCAGCACAGCTCAAAGGCTGGCACATTTGGGAGTGACTGGGGTTTTGCTTAGATCTGTCAAGCTGCAGACATTTTCTGTGGACAAAAAGGACCTTCACCCCAGCTTCAGGCCATATGCTCAGAATACAGCTCTGCCCGACAGCACTCTAAGCCAAACACTGCACTTCCAGGCCAGCTGTATTAGCTCAAATTCCTTCCAGAAGCCTGGGAAATCAGAGCCAGCAGCGATACCACTGCTTCTGAGAAGATACAGATGCAGTGAATGTTTTCTTGGTGGGTGAACTCAACATCAGAGAGGACACATCTTGTCCTCTGACCCAACCACACAGTTAAGAACTGACCTGCAAGCTCAGCAGAAGTGCCCATAAACTCATCACTACCCTGCCAGAGAGATGACCGCTCAGTGAAGTTTTATACCAACCACAGAACCACCACTAGGAAGACGGCAAAGGCCTACATGGAAGTAATGTCTGAGCTCATACTATTGGTTGATGGTGCTGGTGGCGGACACAGCACTGCCATCATCAGCCACAATGGAGAGGTGGGATGTACCGGCATTATCTCCAGTGTAATATACTGGCTCATAGTAGTCAACTGGATGCGAAGTGTTGTCTGTGATTTTCCTCCGGAGACTATCCGCAAAGAACTCAGACGTCATGTTTCTGATCGCCTGTCAGAGAAATCCAATGCAGTTACTCAGCAGATTAAGTTTGAGAGACAAGCAGTTATGAGGCTGATATCCAATACTTCAGACCACAGAAGAGCGGCAAATCCCAGCAGTGAGGCTATAGTTTTCCAGCAGGGGCTTTCCTCCTTCTTGAAAGACGGACATTGTACCCAAGAGCGTTTTAAGCAGTCACGGAAGCAGCTGTTACAGCACACCCCTTTGTGTAGGAAGTTAATCAGCATCTATTACTGTAGAGCTATGGAAAGCTGTCCTCACACTGCTGCAAGGCGTAGGCAGGCAGTGTTACATGGGCTCCAGAGGTGAGAGGAAAGGGATGGGGTTGAGAGGACCAGGCCAAGGCAAGCTCTGATCATTGCTCTGTAAGTTGCAAATTTGTGTCCATCAAGTTGGGCCGGGCTCAGATCCTGCTGCTTTTGCAGAGTCACAGAAGTGAAAGCACAAAGTAAGAAGTTGGGAAAAGCAGGTTCCTGCCTCACCCCTTCCCATCCGTTGGTCCGTTTACTATGGGCAGGACTGTGGTTAGAGAGCCACAAGGATGCTGGGAGTATCATCTAATGAATAAGGCTTCAAACACTATGAAAACAGAGAGGATTAGCCCTAAATATACTCAAACACTCCTGATGAATTGAGGATTTTTCTTTTCCTTAGAGCAGGAAGGTTTCTTCCATTTATATCCCCCACAGCTCAGCCATGAGTCACACAGGACTTCACTTTTTGATTCAGAGATATTTCAGTGCCTGTCAATAGCAGGTGGCACAGAGCATCCCTGACAAAGTTTAGTCACCCAAAAACTGTAAGCCATGTTCCAGTCAACCTTGGTGTTGCAGAAAGAAAAGGCTTTTGCCAGGTACCTCTGTAATGTTGACAAATTTTGGATCTCCCAGTAAAGTCCTCTTGGCGTAGGCAAAGCGAAAGGCCTCCACAATGCGGTGGTAAGTCAGACCTTTCTCCTCCACGGTTTTGATGCTGTCAGCAGAGAAATTATATCCTGGCAACAGAAGACAAACAATTGTGAACACAAAGGAAAGTACATGGTCAATGGACTGCTAATAAACCCATGTCAAATGGTATACTCTTGAAGCCCAATCTCTACAGAGATACAGTCACTGGACTGTCCTGATTTCCACATGGAGAACACAGGAGCCCTGGTAGTTTTGAGCACTGTGGAAGTCACCAGCGGGATTTGTACTTGCAGAGGTGTTTTCCAAAGAAGCCTCAAGTACAAATTGGTTTCCACCCATGCAGGTATCAGGAAAGTGCCACAATCAGGAGCACTTTTTCCTCTCGCACCTGTAGTTCAAGTAGGAAGGTGACATTCCTAAGTTAACAGCAGAATAGGAATGTTTCTGCATCTCTGATCCCTCCTGGGGTCTCAGACTTCTCACCTGCTGGAGGGATATCAAGGAAGGCCCAGCTCCCAGAATCAAAAAGGCATTGTCTTTGGAGGTCTCCTAGCTCCTGCTGCCTGTAAGGCACTGCTCAGGGGCACTCTCACCTTTCAGTATGTTGAAAATGAGGGCTAGCACTGGGCCGCTTAGGGGGGCACTAGGCGTGTAGAGGGTAAACTCCCCAAGTGTGACCTCTATGGGGTCTTCGATCAGTGTTGCATTGTAGTCCCGCAGGTCATCCAATGTAACAATGCCCCCTGGAAAAGAGAAGGAAACCACAGATGCGGCTTTATGTGATCTGGTGGGAAGAGGAGGTAATAGTCCATCACCATGCATCACAGCAAGGACAGGAGGGAACACAGACAAATCCAGGAAGTTGCAAGGTAAAGAAAGCAAAGATGGGTGCACACGATATGAATTTATTCCTTGATAGATCCAGCTGAGATTCAGATAGCCTAAGCTTGAAGTTGGGCTGATTTACAGCAGCCAAAAAATCTGGTGATCCATCTTTTTTTACAAAAGACACCAGCAATGTCAGGTAACAAAATGTCATTAAGAGTCCTGTTTACAGGAGGAGGATGTGGCTTTTGAGTGCAGATGCTTTGTGCTACCCCACAAGCAGAATAATTTGTATGTTCTATTGTCTTTCTTATCAGAAGAGGGAAGACAGTAATAAACCATCACAAATAAAGCCAGTAAATGACTCATATGAGGTTGAGTGAAGTAGCCAATGCCAGCCAGCAAGGACAGGATACTACCACCATCTAGTGGCACTGAGAGATTAAACGAGCTCTGAGTTTACAGGACCGTGTACGTAATGTTTTAGGTAGAAACTTGTTGGATTCAGGCTCTGTAAACAGCACGTACCTACTAAGCTCTACCCAGAAATGCATAGACTTGCTAGACTACATGGTACAGGAATGCACAGTATAAACTATCCATTTCTGACTAAGTTTCAAATGCATCCATTAAACTGCTAATAGCTTCTCTTGGGTGTCCTGTTGCAACAGATCTCAGAAGTGGCATTTCAGGCAGCAGGCTTGACACTTCCAAGGCTTCTGCTGGTCACCAGCTCCTCCCTGGATGCTGAGCTGCAGCAGTCAGGTCACTCACGCTGTTTTGGACAGATGTCCTGTTTCTCACCTACACTGCGGATGTCATCGATGATCTGTTTTGCCAGGCTTCCTGTGTAAAAGGCATCTGCTCCTTCATTGGCTATAGTCTCGTATGTGTTGGCTAGTTTAGGCATCTTGATGATATCGCCCTCATGCAGAATTTTCCCTCCTCTGCAGAACACTTCGCTAACAGAGAAAGCAGATTGAGAAGATCAGATCTGAGAGACAAGTTCAAAACTGTGTGTACCTGTACCAACTGTCACAGTATTTGAGTGTTCATGCTAGAGGCTTCTTGGAGAGATGAGAAACTGTCTGAGCCATGCTCCAGGGGCCCTGATATCTTTCACTGGGACATAAAAGTGAACAGTGGTTTCTGACCTGGAATTCCACATTGCTCAGAATTTGCTCAGCAAAGCTTGCAGAAAGGAGCGTCCACATTTTTCACCAAGGGAGGCTACCCTCCCTAACCGCCCAAGGGGCCAACAACTGCCTCAAGATGCCCAGGAGGGGCCATATCCTTGAACTCAGGCAGTTCTGTTGAGAGCACAGACTATGAAGCTAAAAGCTTCCAGTGAGTCCAGAAGAATGCATTTTGAACCTTGTTTGTCAGAGCACTGAGGTAGACAGTTTCCTGTCTAGCTCCCTCATCATGGATCATGAATGTGCTCCTGTGGACCTGCCAGATGGAAGTACATGAGATAGGCCCAGGCTGTACATCCCAGTTGCATTGGAAACCAACCTGCAGCTGGCAGAGATTTTAAGGAAAAGAGAGGATTAAGCATTATCTCCAGTGGAGCTGGACATAGAAACTAAGGGTTTGACCATAAGAAGAAATAGAGGAGCACTTAAACCCCTTCATGTTCATAGTCATTGCCAGACGTGAATGGTCAGAGGCAGTGTTTCAGGAAGGCTGACTGTAGAGTAAGAGATGACCTCAATTCCCACTGCCTGACCGCAGATGACATGTTCAAGGAGATTCTGCAATTGCCCCAAATGCAGGCAAGATTAGCTGGTGCACTTACAGCATGAGGAAAAGCCGGGGATTCAGAAAATACATTGCCATCTGACAGATTTATCCCAGTAGGTATTCTAATTCCACCTTTGCTCAGATAAATGGACTTAAAGAGCAGAATTTATCTCCCTTTAAAGGTCAGGACTGAATATTCCTAAAATTGGCCACATGATTTAGCACCTTCAGGTAGCTGGAATAACATCAGCAGGTACAGCAAGTACAGTCACTGGAGGTGAGTCACAGTCCTCACAGACTCTACATTACACAAACACAGAGACTTTTCAGCTTGGATGCAGTTATCCCAAATCTCTCTGTACAGAACAGCAACTGCTCTACCTACCACAGTGAGGGATTGCTTTCAATTGCCTCCTGTTTTGATTTGATGGCTGCTGCAAGGCCCTTCCCAATAGGAAATCCTTCTCTTGCCAACTTGATGCTGGGCTGAAACAGTTCTTTCCATGCCAGTTTGCCATGACGTGTGTGAGCCAGTTGATACCCGCGGATTTCTCCTGGAACAGCAATGGACAGTCCTCCTGGAGCAGATAAGGAACGTATTAGTCTTCCATCGCAAGGAAAGAAAGCAATTAGAGGTAGAGCAGGCTTCCCTGTCAGCCCTGGTTTTAGGCAGGGATTACATATACTGTGAGCAGCTCAGCTTGTGCATACGACACTAACAGAATTATTCTGTCTGACATTTATGCCTACATATTCTGGACTGCTGAAACACCTCTATCCTCTTGCTGGTAACTCAAGTTTTTGGGTCATTTCCCCTCAGTAGGCTCTGTACCAGAGCAAAACTGCTGAGAACACAGAAGCTGTCATAGCTGCCTGCAGTTTCCAGTCCCTCAGAGAACACACTACATAAGAGGACACAGACTGTGCACATACTTAAGCCAAAAACTTTGTTGCAGCATTGTAACTACAGTTACAATAGACTGATTACTACATTGCACAGTGATGCAGCAGTTTGCTTCAATCCTGTTTTTATTGGCAACTCCAAGAAGTCCAAAACACTTCTCAAACCCCCTCCAAGATGCTGTTCCTCTTTGGTTACTGGAGTGACCGTGAAGAGAATTAGTTAGTATTTCTTTCTATTTTTGATTAAAAAATGCTTTCCTGAACGGAAATTACTACTTCTTCTCTGAAGCCCATCAATTGAAGCCACCACAAAAGGCATTCAGGGAGGACACTTGAACTGACAAGAACTAAGTTGATCCAAAAAGATTTATTCAAAGAGGCAGAAAGGAAAGATGGCAAATACAGAACAGGCCATACTCAGTGCTTTGGATTCACCTGCATTTTCATGAAGTGAAAAGCAGAAAGTGCTGAGGGGACCAACTAGTTTGAAGGACATTATTTTTAGCTTCCTTGTCAGGATGGAGTTTGCAGACTGTGTAAAGTAGAGGACATTTCTAGGTGAGAAACCCTGTAGATATGCCAGAACCTAACCATAAGAAGTGCTCTTAATTTAGATATGTTAGTAGCAGCTAATGTTGGAGCTATGTGACCCCCTCAAAGCAGTGAAACAGCCTTTGCCATACCTTTCAGAGAGAGCTGCGTGTTGTTCCCAAACATGTCCTCCGATGCATTTTTTGGAGCCACCTCTCTTGCATTAATGATTTCCACTTTTCCTTTAATGACAGAGAAAGGAAGATGATTTTTAGCTCCGGACTCAACAAACAGGCATGGTCTCTGATGAAGAAGTCTGATGAATGTGAGCCAGTTTCTTGGGAAGTATTTTGAGGACAGCATGTTACCCCAGCAGCTGAGAGAGTCAGTCATTTACCTTCACCCAGGTAGTATAGATCACCTGCTTTAGATAAACAGTTCTCAAACTGTTCCAGATGTGTATGTCCCTGTCCCTTACCTGTGCTGTTGTAGATGGTAAAGAAGAGGCCCCCTCCAATGCCCATGCTGTGAGCATTCATGAGTCCTACACAAAGCAGAGCTGCAATCGCAGCATCCACTGCTGATCCACCTTGCTGAAGAATGTCCCTGTGCAGCAGAAGAGAAGGCATCGTATGGTGACATGTTACAGTGTCTCAGCTACCTGTGAGCAGTGGATTCATCTCATCAGAGCAGCTACAACAGATTCTCTAACACACATTTGTCCACACCCAGACTATAGGTTCCTCAGGAACAGGAAGTTTTGAGCTTCTGCCACCTCAGAGAACAGATTCTAATGGTCTACGTGCAGACCAGATCAGCCCTCATCAGGGACATATCCAAACTAGCTTGAAAACAGTGTCAAAGTGCATGGGGGGACAGGCATCCCAGACACATTCTTTACACGTGAGAAATGACAACTCTCTGAGGAGCCTGAAATCTGAAGCACTTGCATCTAGAACTGGAGGACAGCTTGATAAATGGTTTTTAAAAGGAGTTTGAAAAGCATCTCTTGTTCCCATTGTTCACACATCTAGGGAATCTTTGCCTGCTACATTGTCTGAGCAATTGCAGTAACATTGGTCAGGGACGGTAAAAGCCCAGGTTTTATCATGGCCTCTTTCTACAGGAAGGTTGGAGATTATCTGTGCTGGGCAACTGCCAGGCTTGCACCTGAACATCAGGGAAACAACAGTTTTGTCTTGCGCAAGAGCTGTCAGAACTAATGAGAGTCACGGCACAATTAGCGGGTACCTTCCAATTATTGAGCACTGCCCCGCGTCTGTAGCCACAGCCGCCCTCTTGTAAGTGTGTGTGTCCCCTGAGTCAGAGCGCAGCCCAAAGAAGAGTCCCAGGAACAGGATGAGCCCCAGCAGGGCTGCAGTCAGGATTCCGGCCACCACACAGTGCTTCTTCATGTTCCTGTGGGAAGAGACAGGATTGTCAGCCTTGCTGCTTCCGGGGCACGTGGGAACTAGGGAGCAGAGGATCAGGCACAAGAGCAGTCTTTTCATCTACCTTCTTTCATACCCTCTGTTCTCCCCTCTGCTCCCCCAGCAGCCAACAGCTCTGCACATGGAAGGGCGGTTTGGGAACGAATGGCCAGGGAAGGTGTGAGCCCAGTTCTGGCCTTGACAGTTACATCAGGGTGATGTCCTGTTTTGAAGTGAAGTAGAATATGAAGAGGAGAGGGGATGTTCAAGATGCTCTTTTACTGCTTCCTTTCAGTAGTGACAGAACTACTGATTGCTCTTTGTGATTTTACGCTCTGAGGATTTTAGATACTCAGCAAGCACTTAAGTCACTGTTCTGCTTGGGAGGATAGGGTGCCAGTGTCAGACTGGATCTGATCTAGCTTCCAAATCAAGTCAGTAATACCAATCAGAGGCTTTAAACAAGATTCCCTCCTCCAACAAACACTGTCAGGCTGTTTGCCTCCTTTGTAGCGTGATGGAATCAAGGACTGAATCCTGCCCACACCCCCGAGGCAGGCTGGCTTTTCCAGATGAGCAGCCACTTGTGTTGACCCCTTCCTCCCTACTTCATAGCCACGTGGTGAGGCTGTATATATAACTTATTCCCATCTTTACAGCTCTTGCTTTTTTAACAGGTTTCCATGAGTTCTGAACTGTGGGCAGTGAACAGCTTCCTCCTTCCCTGAACCTCTCACAGAGAGAGTCTCCCAGATACTTCCTCACTCAGATTCATATCAAGACCTTTTCTGTGGGCACCATTGGTACCATTTCTCTATGTCCTTGCCATCTCTGTGCAGAACAACCATTCTAACTCAAAGCTTTTATCAGCTTCCCCTTTACCCATTACTGCCATCCTATTTGCAGTGTGATCTACTTCAGTGAGCATCCCAGGGACTCCTAGAAGTCCTTTGGTCACAGCTCTGAAGTGTTAAAAGTACCAGCAATGAAAAGACCCCGAACCAACAGCTGTTACTTGGGTAAGAACCTGTCTTACAGCAGGTAGGTAACCTCATACACCAAAACAGCAGCAGATTCCTAGGTGAGAAGGGAAATCCAAGGAGCAGAACATAATTGGTGTTAGTCATGATTCTCATCATCTTCAGAGGAAATTTTTTTTAAAACATTTAACTTCATACTATCTACTTTTAAATACCATGTCCGTAAAGGAGTCTCTGTCCAGAAGGTTCTCAATGACCACAGCAAAACGCATCTTAGTCATTAGCAAGCAACCTTGACCAAAGCTATTTGGCACACCCCAGCGTGAGCACAGCACCCCCTCCTGTTCAGGGCCCTTGGCCAGAGAACCTTTCCAAAGAGCTTGCTGCTTCTAGAGGGTGATGGCCAGTACTCATGTCTCTGAGTTTCCCAGTCCTGCACACAGCTGCTCTTGGGGCGCCCAGGGTTACACAGCTCATCTGTGAGTGAGCACAGGACAGCAAGGAGCTCTCCCGTAAGCACATTCCGGATATACACCAGCATGAGTTGAGAGCTATTGAGGGGATGGAGAGTCACTGCCAGCTTGTTGGGACTGACAGTTCACGAAATACAGCTTGAACAGCTACTCTTAGATCCATTTCCTTTCCCATTACAGGACTGTTCCAGAAAAAAGACCTAAATTCATCATACTGCCTTCAGGGACTAACTTCCCCCTGTGTAGTGCAGCTTTGGGTTTTCACCGTGACTACTGTACAATAATAGATAGCGAAGATGCCCTTTACCTTACGAAAGCATCTGCCATCCTCAGAGACAAGCCAATCCATGGCATTGTGGGTGAAGAGTGGATCCACCAACCCCACGCTCTGTGAATGTTCAACAGCCCAAAGTAGAGCAAACTCCAGCAGTCAGGGCAGCACTCAGTGCCTTGCAGCAGGAGGAGCAGCGAGCGTGCCAGCACTGAGCTAACTAGAGGAAACAGGCCAGGCCAGCCAAACCAAAACTTTTCTGAGGGAGGAGATTAGCAAGCACTGCCCCCTCAACCTCACCCCCACTCCTGTTATTTAAATTAGGAGATACACATTTGCTGTCCAAGTCCTGTATCTGCAAGTCTCAGTCTGAGCACTAAAGATGTCCATCTCTGAGTAAAGCAGCTCAAAATGGGGTGTAAATCTACTGTATGTGCTGTTCTGTAAACAAATGTCAACTGAGGGCAGTAAAAGGTAAATGGATGAAACCTCTTTCCAGGTTCTAGAACTTGATTTACACTCTACTTTTAAAAGAGACCAGTGGCGTGTTTGCAGAGCAATGACTGAGCAGGGAAACAGAGAAGCCATTATGTCCCCAACAATAGCTCACACACAGCCTCAGAGTTTAAAGACAGTTTTGTTTGTTGGCAGAGAGAGTTCAGCTTCAGCACTGGCAGTCTCCTCCAGGCTTCACAAGAAATGCCATGGAATCTTTTATCTGCGCCCCAGCTAGGCAGAAGGTACTTTGTTTCATCTGAAGGCTGTCCTGCAAGCCTGGGGTGACTCGAGCCCCGTAGCTGGTGTGTTAACCCGTAGGCTCCTGGCTTGGGCTGTGCTGTTCTCCTCCACAACTGCTTGCCTCACTGCTGGGCTCCTGTAAAGAGTTACTGCTGTGTCAGACAAGTTATTCTGAGAGTAGGAGAGAAGGGAAAACCTCAGACAGTATTTCTGCTCTCATCTTTCACCTCCTCTCCGGATTCGGGTTCTGCTCATGAGCGTCTCCTAGACCCACAGAGCTCCATGCTGAGTGTCCAGCTGCCCCAGTAAGCACACAGACCTTGAAAAGGGCCCTCCAAGCCCACTTCATACGCCTCAGGCACAGCTCCCGGCCCACCGCCAGCCCCCGGGACAAGGATAAGACACACACCACTGGGGGCAGGAACAAGCACACAGTCTGCCGTGAAGAAGAGACACTGGTTGCTGGGCATTGTTCCTGCACTGCATTGTGGTACCACATTGCCCTCTGGGCTGGGTCTCTGGAACCCAAGTGGGGCCAGAAAAAGGGAATGAATGCTCTTAATAAAAGTGCATCTGTGCGATCTGTCAGATTCATCCTACTAAGGAAGAAGCAGATGTACGAGCTAAAGATGTGCAGCTTTCTCATCTTCAATAGTACAAATAACAAATTCAGCTGAGCTCCACCTTAACTGCCAGCCCAACTCCCATAAGCTCCTTAACTTATTTCAGACACAACCCTAAAGTGAAGCATCCCTTGCACAGTCCTTAGTGCCTTCCTAACTGTGGCACAGCAGAGAGCTGAACAGGTGTTTTCTTTGCCATACAGCCATGGGGAGGTGGATCAGGACCCTGCAGATACCCGTTCTCTAACCCACCTCTCCGTACTTGCCCTGTGCCCTGGGGGGGTGCTTTACAGGAACAGCTGAGTTTTTGCACCAATGTCCTTTTTCAGCCTTGGCTCCAAAGTCAAGGCCCACTATGATTTATTGCTGGGAGTGGAGCAGCAGCTGCGGGCCACCACCTGAGCTGGCTCCCCAACTATTGTCTGCTGAGGCTGACTTTAACCTCCAGATCCCTGCCAAATCCAGCTGTTGGAAGCTTGGCTAAGACTTCAGTCACACAGCACTGCTTGGCAGCAGCAATAGGACTCCAGGAGACAAGGGCTATAAAACCATTAAATGCAATATGATTATTTCTCACAGTTTAAATGTCCAAGAGCCCGCCCTAGCCATGGAATTTAAAATGTAGCCTGATGGTCTGTCTTAATTTATATTAGGAGAGAGGGAGGACCAGTAAGTAGCAGAGTTATGCTTGTACAAGCAACCCCATTGAGCTGTATTTAGATGTGTCACAATGCTCACAACCTTATTTAAACACGACACTGGTTTTGAATTAAAAGAACCCCAGTGCAACAGCCTGGCTAGCGTCAGGCAGGGCATAGAGGGTCTGACATCTCTGCCAAGAGGGCTGGGGCATGCTGTAGAGATGAGGAACCTGCCATGGTCAGGGAAAATGCCAGGAGAACTGAAAGAGGAGAAAGAGGAGACCTACCAGCCAGAAAGCAGAGGAGCAAGAACAGTGGGATACCAGAGGATGACAGGGAGTCCAGGTATGGTCAGGCATTGCCTTGCCCTTGAATGAAGTAGTAAAGGAAGCATCCACTGACAACACCTAAAACTTTAACCACAAACTTTAACCCAACAGGGTTCTGATTTAAACCCGTCTTGCAACAGCTGCACACCTCAGCACCCATTCCTACGAGTTCCTTGTACTCCCACCCCCAGCCCCTTAGCCAAAACCTGGCCATTAGATTTGAGACATCCGTCCTTACTTTTCCCATGCAGCACTCGAATAAGCCAATAGAAACCTAGAAAGAGCAGAACCAGTTTCCTAGCAGAGGCCCAAAGGCTGTTCACACAAGTGTCCCATTACTGATCCAGCATTACATGACAACCTAACAAAGGTGTCTACAACTGATCACGCAGGTGGAACCATCTCTGAAGTTTATATAAGACTGTAACACAGCTACTTGAGCTACCACCACACTTCAGGATCGGGTATGCAGAATCAATCACTGATATCCTGGCTTGCCACAGGTGTAGGTACTGTTTGACTGGCCAGGCTGCTTATTCCCAAGGGCTGTTCCCAACATCCTGCCAGAGGGCCAGGCCACATTCAGATGGGAAGAAGTTATATCTATCCTTGTGCTGATGGCTGGTGGTGGTGGGTCTAAGCTGGTGCTGGCTCCCCACACCATTATCGCCTTGCTTTCCTCCTCAATGGGAGCTCGCTGAGAGGTACTGTAATGAAAAAAGCAAACTATTTCTTCAAGTATGTGGTATGGCTCTGGCTAAGTAGGGTCTTTGCCCCTTTCCTACTAAAACTGGTTGTTACACTTTCTCATGCGCCAAATCCAAAGCTTAGGTCGCCCATTCCTCAACCACTCCTTCATTACACAATCTACAGTTCTTAGGTTCTGGCAGGCTAATATATGCCATAATTACCCAAAGGTCAGGGGGTAAACACCTTACACAACAAGGATTGTGTAAAGATTACATAGTTGTAACATCAGACCTGCTTCCTGCCTACCAGGTTAGAGCTCTCCAATTGCAATAATGGGGTCTTTGCATCTCACCACAACTACTCCCAAAGTAGCGGTGGGCGAGCTGGTGCAGGCTGTACATACCTTTACTCTTGGACTGAACTGGAATGGCTCAGATATTTCCACCCACTAACAGGCTTGTGTTAGCCCAAATGGCAAAAGCAACATATTCATGCCTGCCCTTCTATGGCTTTGTTAGAAAAGACAAGCTTCCTGAGCACTCTGCTTTTGAGCACCCCAAAAAAGAAAGGATTTGTTTCCCCATGCCTTCTGTCCTGTACTCACAAAGGTCTGGTCCCATATAAGCCAACCCATGCAGCCTTGCCCTGCAGTTATTGCAATAAGACATGAACTTAAGTGATTTGAGATTCTGATCTACAAGTTTATGTGCTAATAATTCTTTTTCCCCCTCAGGCCTTTTACTAGGACTTACAGTAGCAGTCACCAGGATGTCTCTGATTGGGACGCTGGTTTTGCCACCAACCACGCAGGCAGACAATCTCCTATCAGGTACTGATCTTCACAGTGACTAGCAGGCATTTTTCCCTATCTATTTCTATCTTGTCCACAAGATGCCTTCTAGAGACGTTAAACAAGTTATTAACAACCACCTCTTGTATCTAAGGAAATAATTCCTGATTCAAGTCTTACACAGATTTCTGTAGAAGACTATGACTCAAATATTGAAGTATCTGGAATTCAAAATGAGCAGATATTTTAAGTCTATTCAATTCTAGGCCACACAATGAGACAGGAGACACATTCTGGTATTAAGCTGGAACTTAAAACTATGAAGTTCTTGTACTTATCCATCAAGAGGTATTTAATTTGAAGTCTTATGCAATCTTCACCTCCACCAGAGATAAGGGAACTAAAGCAGAGTTCAGCCAAGCCATGAAGAAGCCCAAAGAGGCTTCCAAACTCAGATCTCAGCACTGGCCCTGCATGGAACAGGGGGATAGAGCAGTCCCTGGAGAGAGACAGTAACTCCATTCAACTCCATTCAGAGGCCTCCTCATAGCCAGCACCTCCAGGTGGGTTCCTGTCCAAATGGCCTGCACCCTGCGTGACTTACTGCCTCCCTCCCTGCAGGTGCAGGTCAAAAGCCTTTAGCACCCTCTTTGATAAGGCTGGTATTGAGGGCTCATGTGCAAACAGATCAATTTTAAGGAGAGGCATCTCAGCACAGATCAGTGGTCACTACTCACTGCTGTGATGTCAAGCCAGGGATAATTGACACTGAACAGAACTGAGCAAAAAGTCCCTGAATAAAGCAGGCTGTTCCAGCTGGCTTTCAGGTATGCTGTTCACAAAGAGAGCTATTGTAATCAAGATTTGCAACTCCTCCATAGGCATTAAGTTTTCTGAAGCCTAATGGCATATAGTATTCTGTCCAATGTAGAATAAACTATGAGTTCACTGAGAAAAAGACAATAATTTCCTCTCAAAGTAATTTTCCCCAAAAGACTTTCATGTTTTCCTGCAGAAATGTTAGTGACCAACACACCATTTTTTATTTTAAGACACTTCAATATAAATTATGAAGTGAAAAAAGGTGGGAAGGTGGAATAAATGCAGAATATCCCACTTCATTTTGTTTTCTCAGTGTTTTCTAGTTGACGACCTCCCAGAAATCTACAACTGGCAAACTCAAATCTCAAAAGTGCAAGTTATTAAAATAAAGTGTTATAAACTCATTCAGAACACCACTGTTACATTCACTCCTAATTTAAAATCAAAATGCTTAATTAAAATAGTTCTAGTCTCCCAACTGTTGCAAAAATATTTCCAGGTGCTCTTCTGCCATTAAACTGGAAGTTGTTTATTAGACCTGAGCTTATTCAGACCAGGTTCTGTCATTCTCTTTTGGTAAATTTTCATCTGATATATTAAAAAAAGTCACATTGCCCCATGTTCTACAAAATAAGAAATCCTACACAGCACTTCCAGGCTGAGGGGAATGGCTTAATGAAGGTAATTTCTAATTCCCCCTTACCTCTCAAGAGTATTTGCAAGTCTGCCCTCTCCTTTTGCCCAGGATATATATCCTTCTCAGGCAGCAAACCCCTTTCTGGGACAATACATCCTTGTAGCAGTAACCACTTCTCTTCCCATAAAAGCTCTCCAAAGCATACTACACTATTTGATATTTGTACTGCTCTGCTCATGGAGATTAACCCATTGAAACTCATTACGTCTGAATTCATAGTACCAGAGGAATGCATAAGTAATCATTGACTAGGTGAAGAGTCAAGAACCCACACCTTTTAAAATGCATATTTTAGCATCCACAAAGGCTGTGTATCATGAGCAGAATCATTCCATATTCTTGGATTCGGTTACTATGTGGTGCAAACTTGAGTTTTCCCTCACCTTATTGCTAACTCTTAAATTCTGATTAAACAACTGGGCAAATATGTGGTCATCTTAAGTAGAAGTGCTCCCATCTCCAAGTGGTCACATACCCTCACACCCCTCTTGCCTAACCAACTGGCACCCTTGTGGTTCAAAAAGAGACTTGATTTTAAGTGAGTCTGTACCTTACAGCTTAAACCCAGACAGATTCAGCTGAGATTACATTTGGTGGGAATAACCTCTCTGCCAAGGGTGAGTGACTGCCTGCAACGCAAGGAACCCCTGATCAGCTCACACACCTGTTCTTCAGCAACCATGGCTACTCACTACCTTAAATTGTCACTGGTTTTAGCTTGGATTAATACTCCAGCTGCAATAAGAAGATGCAATGCCTGTTCTACTACCCTTGCTCCCACAGCAGCACCCTCTGGCAGGGAGGATGTCAGAGCAGGAAGGTAGGGATGAAGAAACCTGCACTCCATCACTAAACCTCACTGAGGCTTTTAAGCAACAGTCCTATGTGTCTGTTTGTGCCAAGTCTAGAAGCCTGGCTGCAGCTCAAAGGTTACAGCTCACCTGCTGTTGAACAGTGTAGCATAAACCCCAGCAGCAACCAGACTCAAGGCAATGAGCTGCACGAACTGTCTTTGGACCCTAAAGACCCATCTACCAAAGCGTATGCCACTGCTGCTGTCCATGGCTTGCTGGAGACCTCAGACCCAACTTCTAACACAAGAGCTGAATGCTCATCCGGAATGTAGCACAGGCAAAACACAGCTTGCCTGAAAATTGGGTACAGCAAAAATTCAAGCCCTGTGTCCTGAGCCTGATTTTTAGCCAGAAGACTGTCCTGCAAATGCAGGATGAAGCAAAGTCTGCCTGGATGCCAGTCAGCACTGCCAGATGCTATCTTTTGACCTACCAGGATCAGTCAAGTGGTTAATGTCTCAATTTCAAACCTGCCCACTCCCTCTGCCCCACTCCAACCTTTGATACACTGGATCTTTACTTACTTCAGAAGGATGGTAGCTATACTACAATGACTCATTAACAAAGTTTGGCTTAGCCCCAAGAGTAAAAGTTTTTGGGAACACAAACCATATTTCTTCTGCTTAAAAATATATCTTCTTTTCTGTAATAGCAACAGAATGGATTCTGTTTAACATTTACATTTGGTAAAATTCAGTATTATAAAACAGGAGCTTTTCAGCCTTGAGATATTTGGAAGGGATTTATCATGTGTCCATCTTTAAAAAGGACTTTCAAATATCCCTTTCAAGACACTGCATCAAGAGAGCAGGTCCCTTCAATTATACTGTTATTGTCCAAGAGATCTTGAGCAAAAATGGAAGCTTTCTGAAAAGTACGTACTGACACAGAAAATATGCTGCCGGCTCGAAGGATTTGATGTATCTGCTGTTTCTACTGGCCAGTTTGAAATACACATTCAGAGTCCAGGCCATATTCAGTTAGTAACACATACCACTTTTGCTGTATTTAATTTATTGATGTGTGACACATGATGCTCCATAGAAAAGATTGTGTCAGGAGCTGTTCCAAACCAACTATCCTCTGAAAAAGCAGACAGTGTGGACAGATAGCTGCTCTCTGCCCCAACGAACTGAACTGCACTTCCAGTCTGTCACACCTTTAATATTAAATGATGAATATTTTATAGGGGAATTTCAGATGCAGTCTGCTGAACTGAACCCTTTTCTTAATTTACTAACCCCATAAGTGTGATTGGTACCAGGTTTTATACTTAATAGCAACTTTAGAACTATAAAACTATGTCCCTGAAGTAGGTCTAGGTCAGAAGAGTGTCTCCCTGGCACCACATTTGTCTTAGAGGGTGCAAGGTGACACAGAAAGGTTGCTAGCTGTGAGAAAACCTTACTCTAAATCATAATTATCCCACTGTTACTCTTTGCCCCTACTGCTGAAAGGCAAGTTTTATAACAGTGAGACACCAAAATTAAGCAAATACCTATGTCCTTCTTCAAGGGCAATGCAGTCTCATCTGTGGCATGTTCTTACCAGTACAGAGCTGGAACAAGTTGGATGCTCCTCAGAAAGTTACTCTTTCACTTGTGCACAAGTAGAGTTGAGGATAGGGTCAGAGAAAGTTATGAAACCTGAAGTTAGTGTTTCTGGTTCTGATAGATGAATAGCTTGCTATATACAGGTTGTGCTATGTCCAACTACCTCATTTCAGTTGCACATAGTCTTTGGTCAAGTCTCTATCTAGGCATTAATATCATAGATAGTCCTGTTAAAACTCAGCCTTGCACGTTTCAAGCAGCAAAGCCACACTTCAAACAGAAATATCATAGAATCGTTAGAGTTGGAAGGGACCTTAAAGATCATCGAGTTCCAACCCCCCTGCCGTGGGCAGGGACACCT
>JAOXNO010000006.1:7907339-7966923 GCA_028565335.1 Limnodromus scolopaceus | reverse complement strand
GTTCCAGTGCCTCACCACCCTCACTGTAAAGAATTTCTTTCTGGTGTCTAGTCTAAATCTCCCCTCTTCCAATTTAAAATCATGTTTAATGCAGATGCGTTGCTGCCTTGCTAATCTCAACATCTCAACCCATTACAAAAAAAGAAAACAGTACCTCCGGTACCTGGCAGGGCCTGCCACCTCTTTCTGTTTGTGATGTTCACGGCATGGTCATCTTTAACATTCTCCAGAAATTAGCATGCAGCATTACATTGAGACATGAGCAACAGAGTCAAATCTCGCATTTGTTCCTTCTAAAGGAGTGCAGCCATCTGTGTATAAGCAATACCTTCACAGCTCGCCATAGAATTTGCAGATACTGAAAAGCACCAGCCAACCTGAAGGCACTCCTGGGTAGATTTTCTTTTTGCTTCTTCCTTCAGCCCCAATTTATTTTTTCCATAGGAATTTCATGAAGCAACACCAGCAACAACTCACACAACACAGATCATGCATTCACATCTACTGTTCAGACTCTTCCTTTTTACGGCAGAACATGCAATCCAAGGTCTCCAAATCCCAATGTTTTAATTAATGCATTATTAGAATAGAAGGTGTTAGGAGATGCCTTCATTTTGCAGGTTAGCTACTTTTTATGTGAGGAAGTCTTTCCCCTTTAACAGTGCAATGTTACACTACCTGAACATAAGCACCAAATAGTACCTTGGGAGCCATGGCAGGGGGGGTGGAACTCGATCTTCAAGGTCCCTTCCAATTCGAACCATTCTATGATTCTTCCCACTAAATAATAGTTTCCTTTCTGACTCCTTGCTCCACTCTTCCACAGTTAGGACAACCAGTGGAAGTTAAGTACCAGCTGCACGGGTAGCAGGCAGTCTGAATTCAAGCTAAACACCACACAAGAAACACTGATGAAAAAAAAAAAAAAGGAACACTGCTGGAAAAGCCCTGGAAAACAAGTCACTAGGGGAGAGTAGGGGCAAAAAGGTGCTTTAGGAACTGGAAAAGTTGCCTAGTGCGCAATAGGTCAAATTGACTAAGAGCAGGGACGCAACAGTTGACTTTCAGAGCTGAAACTAAATAAGCAGATGTTTGTCCACAGCCAAAGCACCTCCTGCCTCTCCAGTGAGAGTTGCTTCCACTGTAACACACCTGCTCAAAGATGAGGAACCCACATGTTCTCATTTTATGAAGTCTGGCTTCCCATAATCATCCACACATGCACACACCCTCCCTGGGGCAAAGGTAAGCGAAATGAAAGATAACTGGTAAATGGGGAGGCTTATTAACCCTTTCTGGTTGTGTTTTCTACCCCTGAAGCAGTGTTACTGGGACAGTGTTTCGGTGTGACAACTGATGAGGCTCCTTGGTGGTCAGAGGCGTTGTTGATTGCTGTGCAGAAGGAACAGCGTTATACCTTTGACAAAGACCACTGGGATGTGTTTAAAGGGGAAAAGCTTTTTGAGGTTGTATTTCTCTGACATCAAGGATTCACAGCACTGGCATATTAATAAAATTGTTATGATACCAACGGGTTCTGATTCTTCTAACCGGATTACAATCATAATGATATTCCAGATGTAAAAGACAGATAAATCTAAAGGAGATGATGATTAGACCGCAGAATAAGCTACTCGAATTAATTACAACAGGTATACTGATATATACATTATATAGCTTAGGTTATAAGAAGGGTCAGTGCAAAAAGCTATTTCCTGAGCTTACCTTGAAAGGCTATTATTACATTTTGTGCCATCTTGTTCTGCCAGATAAAGAGGATGTATGCATGAAAAAAGTAACAGCTTACTAGTAGTATTCTGCTTCAGCACAAACAAAACAGCTATATAGGGTCCGAGTGGATTTTCAGTGGGGGATGCTGTACCTCTTCCACTAGAGAGGTAACCAGAGATGTTGACTTCAGCTTTAATAATCAGCATGAGATGGAGATACCATAGCATAAGAAATAGTCAAGAGCAGGAGCAGGTGTTTTTTTTTTCCAAGCATGTGTAGGAAAGAGCCATTCTTTTTGTTCTGGCAACGAGCATCCAGTCTCCTGGGTGCTGTTCTGATCATGTATGTGTATAAATATTCAATTTCCTGGGCAGAATCTGTTCCTTCTCACACAAATACAGTTGTCCTTGATAGTTCCTTGCAACAGACATTTCTTTACAATAAGTTAAATGTGGCCTGCTTAGTTTATTTCAGGACTTTTTTGTTCTGCTTCATAGGCCAGTTTCCCCATACACGACTAATCCCCTGACACGCTCTGCTGACTGCTCTCCCTGCTCTGTGTCAGGAGCTCTGTTCTCTCCCCCAGCATTGCTCTTCCACTCTGTTTCTGGAAGACACCCCAGCATCATCCCATTGTCCCTGCAGCTTTTCTGGCTCTGCATGTCTCCTGGCCTTCCCCCTTGCCCCCAGCTAAGAAACCTGCCAGTGCTTGACCTCCCACCCCAACAGGGTCTGCATTTTTCAAGTTACCACTTAGAAGCACAGAATGATATGGAAAGAATAGGTATGCAAAATCTATGGGTTTCAGCCCACTCCTTAGACCTAGCTTTTGTTGAAGAGGACTACATGCCAGCAGGACACTGACTTCAGTAAGAGTTTCCCATCTTTAGGACCCCATGAAATTTTCCTTCCAGTGTTTGTATACCTCTGACCTCTCAGGTAGTTTTCAGAGTTTTTCCTCTGTCAGATTGCTAAAGCAGCACTTCTTTTATGAGCTTGCCATGCCACTCATACTACATGCAAAACCAGGGTCAAATTGTGACTCAGTTTTATGACCAACCTTTGACCAGTTATGACCAGTCTATATACCAACCTTTTCACAGACCTTTTCAACCCAATAAGGGATGAAGACCAATAAGGAGTGAATAAGGTGGGTGGTATATAGGGTACCTTCAAGGGGTTGGATGGGCCATGCAGAGGTGAAGTATCTTACCCAGTGACCCAACTGAGATCCCCAGACCACTAGAATCTCAGCTCCTTTCTCTAATCTCAGCCTCTGTTGGAAAACCCAATTACTCTTGAAAATATCAGTTCATATACAGCTGACCCTATCAAGCCACAGTGTTAAGTGGCTCACCTAAGGGGTGAATCACCACCTGTACATACTGTCTGGACAGAGACCCTGCTGCCTGTGACCTGGCCTTCCTTAATTGAGAATCCAAAGTCAACACAGTAGATCAAGACCTGGCAATCCCTATAAAAGAGAAGCACTAGCTATTCAAACATGAGCCTGAAGGCTTGTGAAACAAAGGTATACTTTAATAAAGCATGATTAAAGAGCTGGGAAGGTACGTAATAAAGGCAAAAACAACTCCTCTATTTCACACCCTAATCCAACCAAAATGTGGAGATAAGATAAAATCATGCTGTTTACTCACTACTTTAAAAGCTCTGTTCTCCTGGGTGCAGTTCGCTTCCAGCTAGTGACACCAGAAGAAGGCACTTCTGCCTTGCTCTCTTGCCCCTTGTTCCTCAAGGGCTCCCAGAAGCCTTTCAAAAGCAAGATCGGTCACACAGACTTGAGTGGTAGCAAGACTTTATATATGGGAGTGGTCAGAAAGGGAGGGTGATGTAATAAAGTCGTATCTTTGAGCAGTAAAGGCATGCCACCCTTCCCCCTCCCTGTCCCTAAAGAATTGCTGGCTCACGGGGCAAGCTGAGAACAGAGTGGTCAGATGCTTTCCGTGCCGTACTTTCTCACGGTAAAGGGAACAGCATAGAGGGTGGAGAGCAAGGAAAGATCAAACTTGAATGGAGACAATACTTTGATGTTGGGTAGTCCCTGGAGTGAATCCATACTGGCAAAGTCGTTTCTTTCCTTTTCTTTATGCATCGAACAGTACTCTGCCAGTTGCTGGTTTTGCCGGTGGCACAAGGCCTGACAGCACGGACACCCTCTGCATTAGAGCACTGTTGCCCCCATACCCACCCTGTTGGGGAAAATCCCATTCCTGCACTCTTCAAAGTTAGTTGATGCTGGAGCACTGCCCAGCTCCATGGCCATAGGGGCTGGGAGGTCCATGGAGAAGAAACACGCATCCCGTAAAAGGTGGTGTCCTGGACGCTGACCTGGGAAGCTCTTGAGAGGCACATCCTGCCCTTCTCCATCAGAGGAAGTCTTGAAAGCCTGCGAATTGAGAGGAAATCTCTCAAGGATATACCATTGCTCTCCAAAGGGAAAATAATTCATTTTCAACTTCCTTCATGACAGTTTTGTTGATCTTTCACTGAAGGGCTTGTTTGACCATGTAAAGCCATGTCATGTACTAGGACAAGGTTTGACTGATTCAGAGCTTACCTATTATTGGTCAAGTATCTGGAATAGCTGTGTGAAGGAGATGCCAAGTCTAACAGAAGGTATGCGTGTCTTCTCAGCTGAGGCAAGTGGAGCCAGCACAGGGTTTCACAAAATGGAGTTCATAAAATTACTATCACCTACCAGCAACGGCACCAGAATCATGCAACAGCAGCCAAATAAATGCCACCAGCTCATAGAATCAAAATTCCGCACCAACAGGAACCTCCATGGCTAGTTCTTAGGATTGGGTGGGGAAGGGAGACGTGGGAACGGCTCTTGCGGGCAGAGCTGCTTATGCAATGCATAGTGAACTGGAGAATGATCTTCCTTTTTTGCCTTCCCAGGTAGTTTTTCAGCCAGAGATCTCCCCTGTCCTCTTCACGTAACGCCATGCCAGCCTAAGGGAGCTATTTAAAACACTGTAAGAAGTGTTCCTCTACACCAAATCATGGTCTGAATCTCATTTACCCTCAGGAATAGGCCTGCTTTGATAGCGTCAAGGGACTCAAAAGCAGATACGTATCTGAGTTAGAATCCCTTCTAACTGCTAGGAAGGCTGAGTAAGAGATTTTTTTCAGATCTAGGACAAACTAACTTTCTCTTACATACAGAAGATTTGCTCACTACATTTGCCCTCCCCTGCAAATTACGGAAACACAACCTCAGTAAACTACTGCCTCTTCTTCTGTCGCTTTTGAGGGGGCCTGGCTTTGAAGCTGTTGGGATCAAAACAGAAACAATTAACACTGAATTGTTTTGATATCCTTAACCAAAGAAGAAACCTGCACCCCTAGCAGGCATTTTTCAGTACCACCACAACTGCAGCAGATCCTGTCCATCCCAAGGAAAGTTCCTCATTTGCTCAAAGTGCAGCATGTCTTTTACAGAATAGTTTGGAGACAGCCTAAACACGCTAGGTTGGTGGCAGAGTGAGCTCTAACCAAATTGTAAGCACAAAGAGGAAGAACTGAGTCATAGTTGAGAGTCCCTTCCCCTATCCTCTGCTAATGCTCATGGTCAGAGAGGGAGAGGCACGGGGGACACTGCATAAAGCTGCCTACCAAGTAACAATCTCCAGTACTCATCGCACCTACAGGAAGATGCCCAAACTCCATAATACGTCCAGACTGCCAAACCTTTATCATCATCACCACAAAAATTTTTCCTACTTAACAGCGTTTTTAAGCTACCACAAGGGCCAGGAAGTGAGAAATGTGAGAAAAGGTACCACCAGACCAACATGAGAAAAGTGTTCATATCCTCACTTTAGAGACAGGGCAAGAGAGACAATCTGGCCCAGGGCTTCAGAGCAGGTCAGTGCCCAGGCTGGAATAAGGAATCTTCCCCTCAGATTCCTGTCAGCATTTGGCTAGGCATCACCTCTTCTCTCTGTCACGTGTCCAATATATACAGTAAATCCAGATGCAGTTGGAAGTGACAAGTGCAGATCTGACTGCACAGTGCCTGGAGCTCCATGGGCTGTTGTTTTCGCTGTTTCTCATGGCTTTGGTTTCCCACCTCTCCCTGTAAACAGGAAATGAATAAAATACGAAGGTAGCTCCGTCTCCTTGTGAAAAATGACAGCAGTTTAGGTTGCAGCAGAGGAGCTGGGGAGAAGTTCAAAGTGTTTGCTACTTAATGGAAAACTTGTGGATTATTATAGAAAGTTGTTGGCTGACTAATTGCTGTTAAAGTCTAACCAAAGCAGGAGGGTCCTGAAACCAGAGGAACAAGGACTTTTCTCAAGGAAGAGCCAAGGTCCACTCTACAGACTTCCACAAATCTTTCTTCCATTCTGCCTAAGAATCAGTGGAACTTGGAGATGTGAGTCTCAGAAGTTATGCCTGGACACGAACAAACACTGACCCAAGGCTCAGCCCCACAGAGACCTGTGTGTGCAGCCCACCCAAACTTTGCCTCAGGAGAGCCACACTTCTCAGGAAGCCTTACAACTTCTTGCCCCTTTCTCAGCAGTTTCTGCTGCAGTATCAGCTCTACTGATCTCGGAGCAACAAATGAAACTCTCAGCATAAAATTCAGCATGTGCTGGTAAGCCAGAATCAGTCCTGAGTTACCTTAGTATGGCAAGCTTCAACCAGACTACTTAGCAGCTCCTGCCCCATAGCAGGGTCAGGGCTTCAACCTCTCAGAGAGGGACAGGACAACGCAGCAGAGGCAAGGAGCAGTGCAGCCATCTCCAGATCTGCAATCTCCACTCGTCAGCCCACACCCCCCTGGTGCCTGCCTTTACCACTGCACACTGTGGACACGGCGATGGGAATCAACCCATCTCCGAGGGTGCTGCAGGAGCAGAGAGTCACTGATGGCTCTTCAGGTGTGGTGTGGGACCCAATTTTCACTGAGTCACTGAGAAGGCTTTATCTAAAGTGTGAATTTGCACTGAGTGTATGGGGGCTATATACGTTGCAGCTACACCTGCACCAGCCTCCAGAGGGCAAACCCATGTCTGGGATGAATGCACAGAAAAAAAGAGTTTTATGGGCTGGGGAGCTCTGATTTACTCCAGGACCCTTTTCCCTGCTGTGGGCTCTGATGACGGTGCTCAACAGCAGCACAGGTAATTAGTATAGCACTACACGGAAAGGTCGCATACAGTGCTAGACATAGTAAGAAAGAATCTGGACTTACATCTGGTTTATTGTACCGGCTCTCAGCACCTCCCACTCTCTGTTTTCTCCCCAGAATGACAATCTTGGGAAATAAATGGATTTTCCTTTCTAAAGATGTCACTCCCTGCAGCTCCAAGTACTTCCCTAGTCATACCTTCAGGCTTACGGTTAGTCTAGGTAAGACGTGGATAATACAGTTAATCTCTGTGTGGCTATTTGTAACCCAACAGTTTTGACCTTAAGAGGGAAATGCACAGTACAGATTTAGTCTTGGTGACAACATCCTTAAGCCATAGCCCACATGTGGGATGGACACTACCATACAATGGGGCAGGCTCCTGTCACAGCCCATGCTTCAGCAAAGCACCCAAGTGTGTTCATCTTTCACCAGTCCAAGGGTATGCATTGAAACCACTGGCTGATTCTGTGCTTTCCCAGGATGGTGGTCACAAAATTTCTACAAAAGACGACCACAGAGACAGGAGCCAGTCTTGAAGGGTGTCTGCATCTGAGTGCAAAAACCTGGCAGGTTTGATGCTCACAGCACCTTCTTCTCAGGGCAGAGCATAACATAGGACTCTGGAAGGGATAAGTGCTCAAACACTGATATATCTCCCACCCCTGGAGAGGCAACCTGCTATCAGGAGAAACAAGATTCACATCTCAAGTACACATCCCAAAGTCCTAGATGGGAGAAAAAGAGTCCGTGTCTGGTTTATCTGCTCCTCTGCCCAGCCTTCTTCAAGCTTGTTTATTTGTGAAGGGCACCAGAGATGGCCATTTTGTTTGAGATATAATCACAAACACCTGCCTCAAAGCACTCACAAACTATCTTGGAAGTGTTGAATGGGCCAGCTGGGCTGGAGGCAGAGGCTGTTACCAGCATGGCTCCTGGGAAGACCTGCTTGCCATGACTCTGGGAGGAGTCCACATGCCACAAAGACTGGACATGCAGCACCGCACGGTGATCTCGCCTCCACAGGAGCTTGGACCTCCCTGCTCTCCCCCTCCATCCCACATGGGTGGGATGCTCTGTGTTTGCTTCACAGCCTCTCTGTGTTGGGATGGGGCAGAGGCTGAATTTTTCCCCATCCACTGAGCCCACAGCTGCTGCTGCTTCTGCTGCCTGTGGGAATCACAGGTCCCTTTATCACCTTTCAAGCCAATCTGTGGGGAAGGCTTTGTTTGTTTCCCTAATGTGCCAGGGCTGCAATTAGCTGGCAGAGCAGGCAGCAGGCCAGTCACACCTGCACTGCACAGCACAAAGGGATATGAGTGAGCAAGCTGCTTTTAACCCCCCCTCATCCACCTGGGACCCCTGCTGGCTGCTCCCAGACAGGGAGAAATGGCAAAGGATGGGAAATCACAGGCATTTCTCTGGCTCTGCACTCTCAAAGATCAGGGTGTCTCGCACAAGTCTGAAGGAGGGGTACCACAAACATAGGCACCCCCTAAACTACGAGAGCTGCAGTAGCCAATGCCATGAAGCACAGATGGACATTTGCAGGGGGGCAAGTGGCCTCCCAAGGGAGAGTCCCTCACCTTACCCCACCCTTATCCCTCCCCCGGATGGCAGGCACACATCCCCAACTCTGGCCCTCTGATGCCTGAGAAGATGGTATAACCCTTTTCTGGTAACAGTTGTGCCTCCGTTTCTCCTCCTGTCCCCTGCACAGTTGCCTTACAGCATTGGGGATGAAGGACAATTTGCAGGTGAGGTCAGCCCTGGTGTGTAATGGGTGCTTGGGGGAAACAGACCTTGGGGAGACAATGGGGCTGCTCTCCCATGAGAGCATCCATGGCCAGAAATCAACTTTGAACTCCAGCAGGGCAAGGCAGGGCAAGTGCAGAGATGAGAGACTAGATAAGAGATACTATTTTTTTTTTTTTTAAGAGAGCAGGAAGGAGCAAAGGAGAGAGGCAGAGTCCAGGGCTCGGTCCGGCTGTTCAGATCTGAGGCTACCAGAAATGCTGGCTGCTCTTGAAAGGGCTTCCTGCCTCCCCCCACGCCACCCTGGCTGCCTCCCTGCCCTCTGTTGCAGAGATCCCACCAGCTTCAAGCTAATTTGGGCTTGTGAGGGAGAGCACAGAAACACAATGGCAACAGGAATGAAAAGCAGTGGGGAGAACAACACCCAGGAGACTCATCCTTATCAAGGAACAACACCATATCAAAGGAGAGCTGCAGAGCTGGGATGAGCCTTTTGTAAAACCCACAATTGAGCCAAATCCTCCGGTTTTCACACGTTGCTCCCACAGGAACACCATCATGAAGAACTTTCCCAAAGGGAAAAGTGACCTGTGCCAGGTCAGGCCATGTGCCAGACATGCTGTACATACAGCACTAACGCACCCACTGCACAGTCGCTGTTTGCCCTGCATGCATGCTTTTTAATTACAGTTTTTGTTTGCAAAGCATCTCTTACAGAAAAGACAAATTGCATTACTCTCAGCTTATTAAAATCACACTCAGAGTTTCTCAACTGCTAATTACACCCAGGCAGCAGTGTCACTGTAATTAAAGCTGGGACACACGTTTGGGGAGCTGGGAGCCCAGCTGTCACACAACCCCTTCCCTGCACCGCTCTATCCAGACAGGCTGGCCAGAGCCAGGCTCAGCCACCACCATCAGCTCAGCCCTGCCCAGGCCTTGACACCCGCCCTGTGATAGCTATGGCATGCCACAGTGGAAGATGATGCATGTAAGGCCAAGCACCTCCTCAGCACAGGGAACAAGTCCCATGGAAAAAACCTCCCCAGGTTGCAGTTAGGCACCCACATTGACTCTGCTGCATGGGCAAGGGGCTGGGTGAATGGAGACACATGGCCTTGGGGTTACGACACTGAGGCTCGGGGAGTGAAAGAGGGTTTACTCCTGTTTCTGCTGCTAAATGATTACAATAAATCACATTGTGTGTCAAACCCTCCATTTCCTTGCACATAAAACAGAGATTTTGGGCTTCACTGTTAATTAAGGGGTTCTGGGGACAAACCACAGAAAGGAGTCTTGCTGGTACCCAGCTCACGCAAACACTTTAAAGCCTCTGTAGACTGTGGCACACCAACAGAGTGAACTACGCAGGGGAAGGTGTGAAGCCCTAGAGACTATGGGTCCCAAAGAACTGAGAGAGAGCAATAAAGGAGCTTACAGACCTGTGAGAAGCTGGGAGCTTGCTGGAGAACGAACCCTGCCTCCGCACTGCTCGGTCTCAGAAGAGAAACTGCAGGTGTGCAAACAGCCGTGCTGGCAGCACAGCCTGCCCCGAGCTTGGGCACCTCAGAAATAGAGCTCTCCGGAGCACAGCTGGGACCAATTAAGCTTTGGGCAAGTGGGGGATTGACACCAGCACTGGCCTCCCACTGCCAAGGGGATGCTTTGGAGAATATCACCTCCAGGAAGATGGAGCGCTAATTAGGGAAAGCAGATAAACAGTGCATCTGTTTCAAGATGAGTTTCCTTCCCACTGAAATCCTTACAGTTTCAGCACTCAGCAGGATGCAAACACATTCTTAAATGACTTCCTGGAGCCCTGGTTTCAAAGATCAGTCCCTTCAAAAGCAATAACATGCCAAGATCAATAGCAGCCCCAGGAGACCCCTGAGCATGCCAGCTCCAAAACCACTGAGCTATCACTACAGCCAGTTACCTATCAGATGCTAAGGGGCAAGTCTACCTTTTCACATTTGAAAAGGCTACTGAGACTTCCTAAGCAATCAGGCTTATTTAAGTATCAAGGAAAAGAAAATAGTAGGAAAATTTACATTTCAGAAGGAGCATGACATGCTTGGGCAATATATCCCAAAGAGGCAAATCTGCAGCTTCACAAGGAGCAAACCAGCTCAAAAGCAAAGAGGAGCAGAGCTCACAGAGTCCTGGATGTGATCCCAAGAACAAGAATATGTTCTTCTGCTCCTTGAACAATTTTACTATTAATTCCCTGAAGTCACTAATAAGAAGTTCTGGGAAGCAGATCTCAGATAATTATTTTTAATCCAATATAAGTTACAAGCAAAGAACAAATGATCAAAACTTCATGAGGAAAAAGCTGAATGGGGTGCCCTATGGATGCTAGAGGCAGCGTGTTCAATATTACTTATATTACTCACATTACTTGTGTCCCAGTAATGAAATGGCAGAAGATAACATACGGAGCTAGCAAAGGACATCAGGAAAATTTCAAAGAGCTCATGGAAAAACTTGAAAACATTTGTGAAAAGGGCAAATAAGAACAGATGAAATTCAATATAGAGAAACATGTACTGCCTGGCTGTGATAAACCAATATGAAGGATAGATACATACTGATGGGTTTGAGTTAGCAGCACTTTTCACCACCATTAAATCTCTTATACAGATTTGTGAAAAAAATTCAGCAAGAAGGAAGCAAGAATTTGTTAGCTCCTGATTCATTCCCTCTTATTTAGAGCTGATAAATGAAACTGGGTCTGTAAAGAGGAAAAGTATTCCTTTGAAAAGGATAAAGAGGACAGAGGCAGAGTTAAGAATCAAAGCTGGCAATTCAAGCTACAGCTATAGAAGCTTTTTGAAAAAACAATAACTAAGTACAAGGAACTTACCTAAAAAACGGCGTAACACAAAGATTATGCAGAACAATCTATAGCATACTGAAAAACAAAGTGTTTTACAGTCTAGGGTCTTCACTTAAGTAAAGCTAACTGTATCTTGCCTTGGAATAGCATTGAAATCTATCCAAATAGGAGAATTCCAGTTCTGACAGAGGTCGGTATTTTCATCCCTTAAAACACGTGTGCAGCGTCAGAGCATGCCACGGGAACACAATGCCCGAAAAGCAAAGGCAGGGATCCTGAGAGCTTCAAGCCTTCCTCTCCCTACCTGGAGCCTCTGGCAGCGAAATATCACCCAGCCTCATCTCACCTCCAACCTCCGAACAGTCACTCTCCCTGCTCCATCCGTCCCACAGACACACCTGCGCGCTGCAATCCTACCTGGAGCTAAGTGGGATTTTCCATGCAGGCAGTGCGGCATCTCAGGGGTTCTCCCAGCACATCCCTGCCTGGCCCAGGGCTTGGCGCCTGGCCCAGGGAGGGGAGAGCCTCTTCTCCAGAGCAGCCGGGCTGTTCCCCTGTGGGTGAGAGGCTGGGTCAGTCCCAGTTCTTGCACTGGGCACTAGATGGCACAGACGGGAGGGAATTCAAAGGTAGCCAGTTGCGATCTGTGGTGTTTTGGAAAAGGGGGTCTGCCAGTTGACCAAAGGAGGCAGCTGCCATGGGGGATGTGCTGCCAGCAGCAGCATCCCATGGGTGCGTGTTCCCTTTGGCACTGCCCTGCTGTGTCCCCTCAGCATCGTGTCCTGTCCTGTCCAGCCTGTGGAGTTGCCTGTGCTGCGCTGAAGCTGGATGTCCCTGCAAGGGCTGTGGCCTGCGACCATGCTCCTGCCTCCTAGACATGATCTGCTATTCCTCATGAAGCACAGGCTCGCTGCCTCAGGCACACAAACAACTTGTTCTCAGAGCAGAACCGCATATTTGGCTTGAACTGCATCAATAAGAGGGGGGAAATCCTCCCTGGGATCGACTGTCCTTTTTCGCTGTGAGGCTGCACGTTGGGCATCAGCCTGCAGGATAATAAATACTAATAAATAATAAATACCACCTGACACCAGGGAGTGTGGGGAGGGGATGCTGAGGGTTGGACACCCTGTCTGCAATCCCTCAGGGTTCAGGGTAGGTCTAGGGAATGGTACCCCAGAACCTCTCCTTTACCTGGTGGGTTGATGGTACAAAGGAGGGAGGCACCTTGTTATTGCTCTTAAAAGCATCTTTCACGATGTAGCTCCTCTCAAGCAACTTGCTTTTCCTTCTGATTTTCTTCTTTTTCAGCACTGCTACCTGCAATCACTGAGGCAGGACCTGTGCCCTGGAGCCTTCCCAACCTCATCTTCCTCAATTTCTTTAAGGCGTGGATGAAATTCCTTACAAATGAACTGTATGGACTGACGCGATGAGGCAAACATGGGCTAAGCCACACGAAACTGCTGTAGTAAGCACAGAAAAGGCCAAAGCATTTTTTACGGTGAGAAAAAAAGTAGGGGAAGGTGGAAGGTTTTACGTTGGCCTCTGCTTTTCTGACATAAGAAATTCACTTTACTTCAAAGGTTAACACAGTTAATGCATCTGGTGAAGATCACAGGCTCTGACAGCCTGTCTGGAAAGGCTCCATCCATTGCACTGCACAAGGGACAGTGTATGCAAGGATGGCACTGAGGTGAGCAGCGAGTTTTGTGCATGAGGCAGAAGTGGCACATATGGGTGTTATCCAAACCAAACCTGAACCTGGCAAAGCCCAAAAGAGCCTTTGTGCTGAGCAGCTCAGTGGTGTCAGGTATTAATGACAGATGAGACTCCTAGGAAAAGCTGGTTTGCTGAAGGGAGCAGCAGTGGACAAGCTATGCTGCAGCCTCCTGGAAAACACTGGTGACCTTGGCACAAGCTGGAGGGAGACTCATGCTAGCTCCAGACGGCAGCTCCAGTTCAGCGTCCAGAGGCTGGCTGAGCAGTACAGACAGACAGAAAAGCCCCTTCGACACCGGTCTTTCACCAACAGACTTAGACGCCTGCTTCTGATCGCCCATCTCAGTCTTAAGTGCTGGGTCGCTGGTGTGTAACAACCTGGCTGTGAAAGGTTTCTGGGCAGAGGAGGAAGTGCTTCAGAAATGGCTTTTATGCTCCAGTTGTCACCTCAAGCCCTGCTTCTTATGCTCTTCCATGACTCTAAGTACTTGGGGTTTTTTGGCTGAGAGATGTCTTTTTATCTTCAGATATAGATGGAGAAAAACTAGTCAAGCTGGAAAGAAATAACAACAGCTGGTCAGTTTTCCAGGCCTATCATGAACTGTAGACAAGTCTTTAAAAGTGTTTTTAGAAGTGCTGACGTCTGTGGGGAACATGAAAGTTTTAGTCAGTGGTGTCACCCTCCTCAGCAGGCGGACATCTCATGTGGCATCCCGATGGCTGGACTTGCTTCACTCTGCCAGAGCCAGTGATGGTGACAGCACTGAGCTTCCCATGCAGACACCACTCAAAACGGCCGCCAGCATTTCCACGCACTGTGCCTGCTCAGATCAGACTCCACAGTGGGGCTGTCTGGCCTCCAGCCCCTGGAGGCCTGTGGTTGCTCACGGCGGTTTAGCACTGCTGCTAAGATGCTTAGAGCCAGTATAATCCATGCACTTAGTGGTTTCAAACTCCAAAAGAAGCTTAGCAGAACCAGGCGCTGCCTTCTGCCTCTCCTGTATGGGCTTAAGGTGGTTTAATTCTTTTATGAAACTGTAACTCCAGCCCATAGTCTTAAACTGTGGAGTTCCCTTCTATTTCTAAACAGTTTTTAGAAAACCCGGCTTAGTTTTAGGATACACACAAAAAAAGGGATCCCAGAGGGACATATTATAGGATCAGATGTTTCTGCCTCTTAAAGACTGGAAATGTGAGAGTCCAATGGCAAGGCAGATTTTAAGTCCTTGTAGGGCTTTCCTCCACTGTTTCTCCTGTCTTAGATCAGCCTCTCAAATGGTCTAATGTATGGTAATGCCCGGAGAGATCCCAGGGCCTTCCCCTACACCTTCCATCAGCCTTGTGAAAGCATCAGCAGCCACTGCTATGCCCCAAAGGCAGGTGGCTGAACAGCCCCTGGCGGTGTCACTTCCCAGCATTTGCTTCATTAACTGCATTTGCTCTGGTGTTGTGTTTTTGTTTTTTTACTTTACTGCCTCCCTTTACAGGCTGATCAAAAGCACAAGGTGTTACAAAGGGGACCTCGCGCTGTTGCCTTGAAAGGCCTCTTGCTGGTACCAGTGACTCTCCCTTCTCTTTCTGTAGGGCTTCTTGTGGGTCTGCCAGGGGAATGCAAGCCACTGGGGAGGACAGAAAAGGTGCTGGAAAGCACGTGCAGGACCAGGCAGCAATGGGGAAGTGGAGAAGATGGAAAGAAAGAACATGGAAGTGCGAGCCTGGGGCAGAACGTAGGAAGAGTCAGGGCTTCCCACCACCTCCCTCTGATAGCCCACATAGCCTGGAAGAGATACCTCACGCTGGGGGTGTGTGATATGCTTCATGAGTGGCACAGGACAGGAAAGGTAAGGCCTTTGTGCAGGGCCTGTCTGGCCCCAATGCTTCCAGAGCCATGGCAGGTGTCTCCGGTGACACTCTGCCTTTCTGCCAGGCACTACAGCTGCTGCGGCAGTTCAGTGCAAGACTGTGTGTCCAAACCTCACAGTATCCAGCTTTACAGTCTGGCTTAATTTAATAAAGATAAAATTCATCTAAATGAAATGGGTGCAGAAATCCTCCACGAACCTCAGATACCTAATTAATTCATCATGAAAGTAGTGGAAGCTCAGAATTCTCCTGTGCTAAGAAGTCAAGATAATGCCACGCATCACTGGAGAGGACTGGTGACCTTCCCTGTGCTTGCAGCGATGTTGTCCAATTTAACTCTGACCACAAGATCATGAGTTGTTACGATTCTCTATGCAGGCAGTATACAGGCCATATACAGGCCAACAAATCTGCTTTTATGGGCCCTGCTAGAACTTGATTAATTTTCACAATAATGAGCAGACCAGTGTCCGTAATTACTCAGCAGAACTCTGTTGTTTCTAAAACCCATTACTGTACAGATGCATACCTCGGACCCAGAACACCACCAAGGGGCCTCATGGGCTGCAAAGAGAGCCTCAGCTGCAAGAGGCAAATGGCTTAAGACCTAATTAATATTACATGGCACATTGCTGCCTTTTCTCCATCAAGTGCAGAGTCTCAGCAGTGCCTGCCTGCCTGCAGTTGCTACTGCCAGCACCGATGCTGCAGGAACTCCTAAAGACCACAGTCCAACTCATTCCGTGTTCATCTTTTATCTCCCCACCTCCATGTATTCTGCACAACCACTAAGGGGCTTTCTTCCCCAAAACTGTGCTGTCACAGACAGGTGGACCTTCTCCAGGTCTGTGCTGCTTTGTTTACAAGAGTTTACAGATGTTTGGGCTATGGAGCTCCCCACATACATTTCCCTTGGACAGATCACAGCCAAACAGCAAGTGCTTTTGCCCTGAGATATAACCGAATTAAACCTGGAGCTTAGGCTAGCTCTTTGCATGTATCTCTCCAGGGCTACAGCTCCCTTCCCTGCAGGAGGCTTGGCTTTGAGGGATCTGCCAACAAGCTCAGAGCCACAAGAAATAAAAACTTGGGAGCTCAGACAAGCTGGTTTGCAGGCAAACAAAAGCTGAAGCTGTGAAAGTGTGAGGCAGTCAACGCAGTGTCTGGCAGCACAGCCTCACCATCGCCTTAATCCTCTCTCCCTTCTTAAATGCTACATTAATCAATTTGATTTCCAGCCCAGCAACAACAGTCAAAAATGTAACCTTCATCATATACAAGGCAAACAAAATTAGGATTGTCATGTGTATCCAGCTTGACCAGCATACAGATCAGAACAGCCTCAGTGAGCGTGTGTGTGCCTGGTTCCTCCCAGGCAGGGGCAATTGGAATTGCAGTCACAGCTTGAGCACCATGGGGTATTTAAAGGAAAAGGGCTATGCACAAACTCTGGTTGCAGTGATCCAGCTCTGCAGTCTCTGCAGGGAGTGCTATGGCTCTGAGCGCTGCCCAAACAGGGCAGAGGCACATTATGAAGTGCAAACTCAAGGCAAGCCTCCAGTTAAGTCAAGGAAGAAGCCACAACCTTTGCAACCACAGCACACGAGCCCAATCTCCCAGCCTAGCACTACGTATGCCACAGGGATAGGGAAGAGATGCCATCTTCCATAGGGAAGAGATGATACAAAAATGAGAGGTCTTGGCCACCTCTGACCATAGTTGCCAATGTGAATTCTTAAGGGGTGAGCAATTACTACCCTTTCCCCAGTCTACTGATGGGCAAATCCAGTCACAGGGGGCTAAAGTATGCTGTGCAAGAACAAGCCGGGAGTGTTCAATGAAAGCATCAACTCAAGGCTCAAAAGCAGTCAAAAAAGTAAAGTGAGTGCTAGGAGACAAAGAGGGTAAAACTGCAAACCTCACTGTGCTATCAGGTAGCTCCAGGGTGCATCTGCATCCCCATGGCTGTTGTGCCAGTTGGCTATAGGCAACTAGCCTCTAGCCAGGACTAGAGGAGGCACAGGAGGCACATCTAGTTAAAGATAATGTAAGGTCTGAAATGGCCACAAGACCAAGACTTTTCACCCTGGGAAACTGAAACCTGAGAGACGACATAGCAAAGGTCTATTATTCAAGAGTGGCTTAGAGAAAATGAATAGGTAACGACTGCCTGCTGCCTCTTCCAATATTTAAGCTACAAAGCATCAAAAGAAAACAGTAAGTGACAGATTCAGAACAAAGTAAATATTCATTCACACAACACACAGCTGAACAGTGAAACTCACTGCCATAGGATGATGTAGATGCCCAAAATTTGCTCAGGCTCAAAAAGGGCTTAGGAAACACCTGTAAAGGACTATAAAATGCAGAGATCCCCACCTCAGGAGACTCCCAAACTACAGATGCCTGATGGTGAGGAAGGTATGAGGAACACACCAACCTGTATCTCCCTATTCTTACGCTCCTCGCTAGGCATCCTCTATTAACCACTGCTAATTCAGGGTCCCAGGGGAAAGAGACCTGCGGTCTGATCCAGTACAGTTGCTCTTCTGTTCCTGGCACTGACCTGAGCTCTCCTTTCTTCTCCGAAAGGCCAGGAACCGAAAACATTACCATTACTGGACACTGGGGTAACAACAAAGGGATGTGCTTACAGTACAGAATTTGAGTGAATCTAGAGGATCTCTGTTTTCTTTCTATTTTCCCCATTTCTAATCTTAGGAGAGATTTTTGGTAAAACTCAAACTCAGCCATGCTGCACTCAGCTAGCTGCAGTTGGCAGCACCATAAACACCTGTGTTCAGATGAGAAGCAAGTCAATATCCTTCTGAGCGGTTTTAATATATCCACTGGGATGGGGTGGAGGAATCCTCTTTCCAAGCCTCAAAACCACACTGTGAAAGGCCCTGCAGTCCCCACTCTGTCCAACCCAACAAGCTCATGAACTGATCTGTCTCCCTCTATAGTTTTCAGGTGCCCTTGTCACCACAGCAAAGAGGAAGGGGAAGGTGGGACACTCCTGTTGACTGGTATCCCTCAGGACTTGCATCCTCACCTACTGGCTCAGTCTCTCCTAGGGCTGCACAGGATCAGAGGTTGCAGTCTCTGACAGAGTCTACTCTTCCCAAGTAGTCTCCTGCCTCCTCCCCCTACATGCAGCAAACCTTGACCATCTTAGCTATAGAAATACACCCACTGGCTGTCATGCGCCCTTTGAAAGTGCACACATTGATAGGGAGGGATTATCTCTTAGTCTACAAAGAGCTGCCAGCCAGCCATTCTCCTTCAGTAAAACCAAACCGAGCATTGGTGTGTTTCTCATTAGCTGCTATTATTCACGTTATTGTAGTGTTTCCAGTTTTAAAGCACACAGACAAGAGACAGCTGAACTGCTCCCACAAATGTTTGTTTCTTAAGAGGATTTGATCTGTGGTGGGATACTTTCAAGTCACATACAGAGAAGAAGGTATCCTGGTAACAGTGCCATCCTCTGAGCCACTTGCTCGCCCTGGTTCTCCCACCGCCTCGGAACAATGCACACTGCCTCGTCCCCGCCTAAGCGTAAACTGCAGATTATGTTTTCTTCTCCTGACTCTCAGAGATAAGGTGTGAGACAATGCAGCCATACAAAGCCATTCTGCTATTAAACTGATCCTGTGGTTACAAGCCCCGATATTGCTGCTCCTCCTTTCAGCAGTGCTCACAGAACAGAGCAGGCAGAAGCACAGATCTAAAGCAGCCTGCCCAGTTGCCAGACGGCAGGGAAAGGCCGTGGTGCAACACTCCATTAACAGCTTTACCCATCGCTCTCAGCCAGGCAGTTTTTGTCTTTCTGTTTGCTCCCAGTGACACTCCTGCAGCCATAACTCTGCACACCATATAAGTGATTTGTTTCTTGACCCAGCCTCTCTCAAAGCTCTCCGACCAGATCCTGAAGTCCTTACTCAGCACCTGCTCCCTCCAAATGGGATTAGCTTGAGTCAGGCTCGGCAATATCTCAGGATCTGTTGATGCTAATTTCTCTCTCGCAGCTGCTTAGCTAGAGCAGGGAGGGGAATAACAGGGAGATAGACAGTCAGGACTTTTGTCTGATGAAACATTGAGCAAAACTCTGAGAAGGGCTGTCAGAATTCGGCCCATCGTGGTTAGAGACCCACATAAAGACTGTGAAAGAATTGATGCATTGGCCAGACTGCTTTAGCGTCCAGCCCCATTTTGTCCCCATCTCTTCAAGCCAGACTTGGGTCACCCATAGAGAATTTGAAAGAGGCTACAATGATACAGAGCATCCACATCTCCATCCCAACTCACAACTCTGAGGAACACTGAGAAGGAAAAGGAACCTTGCTGGTTCTGTACAGCAAAGAGCCACAGCCATCCCCATTCCCCCAAAGTGAGGACTCAATGGCCACAAGAACAGACTCTTCTACAGATGCATCGGATGATACTTGTCTAATGGATGCACAAGGCAGTGAGAGCCCCAGACTCTTCCTCTAGCTGTGTGCCCTCACATTACAGCTACCAGACACTCCTGCTCTCAGTGCAGGACTTGTGGTCCATCATGGGCACCTGGGTTTAGTGTGGTAACAGTCCTGAACAGAAGTGAGCCCATGGCTTCAGCTCCAGAAAGCAGAACATCAGACTGAGCCACTGGTTATACTGGGAGTATGACTCAGCTGCCTGCAAAATCTCAGTGGCTGGAAATGGGATCCAGGCTTTGTTTTTTACCGTCCTGCTGGGTGGCAGTGATTCTGTCTGAGGAAAAGCATGTGCCAAACTTGCTGTGCACTGATGGGGGAGGGAGGGATGCATACGAGGAAAACACTTCTACCCACAGCAGGTGAGGAACGGTGCCAGCATCGTACTATCAGTTTACAGACAACGAGTGGTGGGCAAAATTGCTGCTACTTTCTAGATTCGTATAAAAACCTCCTCTAGGTCTAACAGCAGCTAGAAAACACAGCCCACAGTAGCAGTCCCAGCCAGATGGCGTGTTTTGAACCGCTATTAAACCTGACAACCTTTTGCAGTGTTCAAAGAGGGGAAAAAAAAGCTCCCCAAAATGCCTGGATGCAAGGAGTGGTCCCGGCAGCATCCGCTCCTCTTTGTCTTCTCCACTAAGCATCTCCCGGCAGAACAAACCGGGAGGAGGAGGCGCCTCCGGGAGAAGAGGCAGCGGGCGCTGCCCAGCCGCTGGGGAGGCGGGTGCTGGGGCAGGGACCCGAGCAAATAAAATACCCCTGGGGCGTTGCTCCTCCGGGAGCAGCCGGGAATCACCAGCCGGGGAGCCGGGGCGGGGCTGGCCGGGCGGGGCACTCCGGACCCCCCGCCTTTCCCGGCACCTCCCCCGGCCCACCGCCCGGTGCTCGCCCGGTCCGGAGCGCGGCACGGCGGCATCGCGGCCATGGGCTCCCGGCTGAGCCGGCAGAGCAGCCTGGAGGAGGAGAGCACGGAGGAGCCCTGCACCGGCAGGCTGGAGGGCGGCCGGGGCGACTTCCACCTCTCCTCCCTGCTCCTCCACCCGCAGAAGCTGCCCGGGGTGCTGCGGAAAGCTTCGCCGGCGCCCTACGTGCGGCGGGTGGGGTGGCTGCGGGAGATCCAGGCCACCATCCGGGAGCACAAGCGGGAGCACGCCGTGCACATCCTCAGGCTGCTTAGGAAGGTAAATGCCGCGGGCGAGCGGGGCCCCGGGGCGGTGCGGGCGGGATGGGAGCGGCGGGCAGGACAAAGGGCTGTGCGCGGCGCGGGCGGTGCCGGCCGGGCCGGGGTCCGCAGCCCCCCGAAGCCGACGGTGTGGGGCAGGGAGCCGCCGTTTACAACTACCCCCCTCCCCCCCTCCTCCTCGGCGGTGTGGGTTTGCAGCCCCCGCCTTGGCGGTGCGGGCCGGGCTCTTTGTGCTGCTTTTCGCCGCTCCGTGCCCCGGTGGTGCGGGAGCCGCCTCCTTCGGTCCCCGCCGCGGCGGGCGGGAGCGGCTGCGGGAGGCGACACTCGCCCTGGGCTCCCTGCCACCTCCCCGTGTCCCCACCCGGGCGAGGGGCACCTGGCCCGTCTGCCTGGGGGCAGGGAGAGAGGGGCTGGGAGAAGGGCTGTGCTGCACGCAGGAAAAGGGGTGTCCAAGCCTCAGCTCTTCCCATTCATACCTCTCCATACCTGCCCCTGGGTGTGCTCAGGATCGATGCCCCCCAGAGAAAAGCCACTTCCATCCCGCTGCCACCACATCCCATTACACCCGCCCAGCCAGGCTGGACACGATCTATCTTTGGGAGAACCCAAAATGGTTTTGGAGAGGACCTCTGGGACAATCTAGCTGAGAGGAGATGTAAAGGGGTCAGTGTATCAGTGGGAGCTTGTTTCTGTCTGCCGCCATTCAGGAACAGAAAAGCCAGTGTGCAGACAGCGTGGTGCCAAACTGATGCTGAGGACAGAGCCCTGCTGCTGGAACAGAGCCATCTCCTCCATCACTCAGTGCTACCACCACTTTCCAGGCAAACTCAGCTCCCCCAAACTGCAGGCAGCTCTGCAATCAGTAGCACAGGAGACAAAATCTCCATCTGATTTGGACATAAAACACCACCAGCTCTTAGCTTATCACTTTGCCTCATTAGATAATGACCTACATCCTGGGAACATGCTGAGTTTCTCACCACAGTGGCAAGTAACCTATGGGTGTGTATAAGTTGGAGCAGAGAGTGGCTTGCTGGGATGCTTGTAGAGCCATACTACCAGCTGCAGGCAGCTTCGTTAACAGTCCTGACTCTGCTCTGAATGTCCTGGGCTTTACAATGCACCAGACAGTGGTGGGTCAATGCCCTGGGCTACCAGCAACTTGCACACTCATGAGTAAGAATTTACTGGACCAAAAAATACATCTCTGCTTTCCTTGTCCACTGCCTTAGTGTTCACATGAGGATTGTTACCAGCACCACAAATGCTCTTTTTGCCACGTGTGTAGACAGGTAAACCCTCAGCAGAAAGCCTGTATGTGTGCACCAGTACAGGAGACAAGGGTTGAGTAAGATTTCAAAGACAGTTTTAGAAAGGCACTATTACAAGAAGCTTGTGAAGAAAGAGAGGCAACCACTCACTTCATGAACGTGGTGATGTAACGTGAACAGACTTTTGTAGGGTATGCCAGAGGCCAGATCTACAGAATGTCATTTTCTATAGTCCTCAGCACCTCTCCTTGAGAATGAAGTGCTGAAGTCCCCCACAGACCTCCAGAAGGTCCATCTGTGAGCAGCCACGGTTTGAATGCTAAGACACAGGGCCATCTGGAACAGAGGGTCATTTCTAAGCCCTCCTTTCAATGCAGCCTGCCAGCTCCTCTCAGGATCAGCTAAGCATTTGGCTTCCCCACATCTGCGCCGAGAATTATCATGTCCTGAACACTCACATTCAGTCCACTGCCTTTCCAGTTCCCCTTATTATTTCTGGTCCCCATCTCTGCCCGTCCATGTTGAAACAGTGACCCTCTGTTCATCTGCTCATGACGGAGCAGTAGGACATGCATCCTGTAGTCACAACACAGCCTTCTTCCACCAAGTAAGATGGGAACCCATCCAACACCACCCCAAAGCCTCTGGTTTGTTGTCTGCTCAGAGATTTCAGAGACAGAGGGCTACATCACTAATGCTTCACCCTTCAACAACTGAACACAACTGTCTGCCAGTTTGGGGTCACATAATCAGAACCAGTCCTCCTCATATATCCAACGTCAGCTTCAAAGAGTACTATGATCAGCCTTTTATTCTCATTTACAAATTTCTCTCACTCAACTAAATTTGGCCCTTAGCTTGTCCCCCAGCATGTCCTTCCTTGTAGAGACTGGCTTACCTTGGCAGTAACGCACTCTCGGGAGTCACGGATTAATGTGTCCCAGGTGAGGGTCTGTTTGTTACCTGTAAAAAGAGAGACACCTTGTTCACTCTAGTGTTCAGTGAGGATATTTAACACCAAACCTCATCACTGTGCCTTGGACCAGGGGGCCAAACACCCCAGAGAAGGCAGAGCGATGGTGGGACCAAAATCACAGCCTCCCCAAATGAACAACGTGCTCAGCCAGACTGCAGGACACAGGCTCCTGATGCGTGCCTCCTGCTGCTCCCAGCAGACACAGACTTTGCCCAGCCCTGCATGTGTACCCAGCAGGATGTAATTGTATCTGCCAGTGTTTTTTGACCTGTGGACTGCTCCTAGGATGTCGAAGGGGTGTAATAACATAAAGAAAGCAAGCCAGCCAGAAGCAGATCCACTAAAAGAGATGTGAGATCACAGCATTTTAGAAGAGTACAGAGAGAACAACTGCAAACCACAGGCGTACACTCATGTACGCTTGCATTGTACAGGAACACTCAGCTCCACTGCACATCATCTTACCGGACTCAGAAATACCCACCTGCCAGAGACAGACCAGCTTTCCTGCTGGTCCAAGTGGGCATTACTCAGCTCAAGCCAGGGGAGACAACAGACTTACACCAGCAAAAAGTCTGGTACAATCTGATTTTCCTGTGCTGAGACAATGGCCAAGTGTCAGTCATTTTTAAGATAATAGCACTAAGCCAACTGAACTGGCAAGACTTTTAATACTCTGCTGTCTGCAGCCATCCTTTGGGCGGTACAAAATTTTCCAAGAAGTATGGGGGGGAAACAAGTAAGATGAACCAGAAGATGCCCCTAGGGTAAGAATTTATGGACTACCAATGTGAATTGAATATTTACAGCTATATTATTGATAAAACCCTCGCAGGCAGGATTTATGGTATAGCTCCAATTGGGGGAGTTTAATTACTACTGTGACATCCACGGCTGCATGCCCAGCCATGCCATCCTCTCGGCAGCTTTCTTCATCTGTGCCTATTACACTTGGCGTAGGAGGCTCCATTTCCCTGAAGCTTTACAGTTAAGGGAGACACTGGCATGATGCCTTGGCACACTCCTGGCCCACATCCAGCTGTGTCTGTCTGTCCTTCAGGACTGATCCACTGCGTGGGTTCCTTGGTTGCTTATGGGTATCATCTGTGTACACACAAGGATGGACCTGTAAAGTATTTGATTTATTCTCCATTTCTCCACTAGATCTGTAGCCAGGGCCTCTTGGTGGTGTGCTCTCTGCTCAATCCAAGCATATGCAGAGGAGAGAACGGATACAGCAGTGGCTTTGATTGCCACTTAGGGTTAAGGTCCCACACCTCTGTCAGCTATAGCTCCATCCCTGCTGGTGATGTATGTGTGTACATCCAGGTTTTTTCCTCAGTCTTTTTTTTTTTAGCTCAGTGCATCTTTCACTGGGTGGTGCCTGAAGCACACATTCAGTGGAGCAGCACGAACATATGGGGCACCCATTTGCTTATTCATTTCTCCTGGCAGAGGCATACAGAATGGGCAGAGGACTTGTTTCCTCCCTCAGCTGAGCCCTCCTTGTCAACTGAATCAAACCCAGCACTGTCCCTGTTAGGGAGCATTTTCTTCTACATTTCTACTCCTGTGATATTTGTTTCTGCACTCAGGGTATTTTCATGTATGTGATCTCTCTTTCCCAGATGCTCTTTTTTTTTTTTCTCCACAGCTCTGTGGTACCTCCTGATTGTAACAACCATATTGTATATTAGATCTTAGCTTTTCTCCTAGCGAGAAACAGCTTAGTTCTTTGCAGTTTCACCTATCTGCCCCCTGGGGACGCTTTTTGTTCCCAAGGATGCTGAGGTTTCTTCCAGTGTGTCCAAAGGTGCCCCATATCCTGGTCCATGCAGGTAAGTTGCATGGACCACAGATGTTCCCCTACCTCTCACTATGTAAAATGGAAAAAAGACTCCCCATGACTGTTGCGTAGAGCTACCTATACATTTACCGCTACAGCCAAAAGACAATGCTGCCAGTGTTTAGCACTTACTGAGAAATTCAAAGCACAGCTAAATTCATACTGATGGACAGGACTTTTAGTCAGGCGGCCACCACCAGGGTGTATGGCAGTACCAGAGCCCCTGAGAAAGGTTTGATTCTTCCAGAAAAGCTGAGATTGGAGAATCAGGTTTGGAGCCAGCCTTCCTGCTCGGCTCCTTCAGCAGATTCACACATAGAAGCTGACAAAATTGTAAGTTTCTCTGGAGCTAATTCTCTCTGGAGGGAAATGATATCACTCTCACCTTCCTGTGGTAGGTGGAAACAAGGCGTCCAGTGCCTAGGCTGGGTAGCTCAACTTAACACGGCATCTCATTCAGCTCTCTGGCTATCCACATCCTCCATCACAGTAATACTGGGTCAGACACAGCTGCTTCACCTTTCCTGTACTGAGTAACCATCTGGCACCTCATGGTATTTACTTTCTGGTTTCAAAACACCTCATGGTCATAGCTTCAAGGGAGCCTGTGTATCTCACTGAATTTTTTCTTGTAGGACCTGGGACTGGAAGGAACATTCCTCAATGAAGTGCTCTATAAAAATGCAACTTTCCTCAACTTGGTGGATCCCATCTCCCATGATTTGCTGATGAGCCTCGCTAGAGATCTGCAGTGTCCCAAAAAGGTGAACACTTCCCTCAGCTCAAGGGACATTTTGCAACATAGCAGTGATGCAAAGAGAGCCCTAATGGGGCAACTGGTGCTGGGTGGTGCGTTACAATCCTTCAGAATGAGACAGTGTACGCTGTTGGAGTGGTAGCATATAGAATGTTGTGCATATTTCTGTAGAAAACAGTTGAAACTACCTCAGAACATGAATGCAGCTGAAGGAGAGGGTGATTATGTGCACAGAAATAAGGACTTTACTTTTTGCACCAATAGTAAACTTGGTGACTGGGTAGAGGCCAGATAAAAAAATATATGGGGCGGGTGGTGGTGCCATATTCACTGGTATCCCCCAGAGATTCAAAGCAGTTCACTTATAGGCTGCAGAGGGGAACAGAGATCTCTGCACCTCTGCCTAGGCTGGTGCCTCTGCAGGAGGAGGACAAGAACCTCTGTCTTCCCAGGCCCTTTGCCATATGTAACTACCCTAAGACAGCATTATACCGCCCCTAGAACCTCCCAGATCTCTTAAGTAAAGAACGGTGCTGTAGGAACATATTGCAACTCGGGGTTCAAGAAGCAAAAGTGCCATGTGCACAGTGTCCCTGCACTTTCCTTCAGAGAACAAGGAGAGCAGAGACAAAGAAAGGCAAGGCTGAGTGCAGACAAACTTCACAGATACCCCAGTCCCACTGCAACACCTGCATCTACTTCTGTTATGCTTTGCCACCACAAACACTTGGATTTGCAATACATCCATTTGCTCATCAGGCTTGGCAAGTGTCATGTTTGCTTTATAAGGACAGCAACAGAGTGAATTTCTTTAGTCCAAGAGAGATATTAAGTACACACAGCTCAGAGCAAACAGCAACACCCTAGGGAATACATTCAATGCCTGGTGTAGATTAGTAGCATTTCTAACCTTGTTCTGCCATCTCCTGAGGCTCTTTGATAACAATTAACCAGTCAGGTCTCAATAGCCAAACTACATATAGCCAAAGTTTAATCATCATCATTGGGGTGCAATGCAGCCTGAAAAATCTCACTTTCAAGTGTAATTTTTGTGGAAATTTTATAAGCATCTAAAAACAAAGGGGGTGGGTTGCAGCAGTACTACCTCTTAACCATACTTCACTTGATCTCATCTCCAACTGGTCTGGCAGACCATCTCCACCCTCAAGCTGTGCAGTGCCCTTTAGTGGAGGCACCATGAGAGGACATCACCCTACTCCAGTACCCAGGTGCCCAGCAGATAACACACTACAGTTTTTACATACCTGCATATACCACCCCCTCCTCTATTTTCATGTCTTACAGATGCACGTGCTTATCTGCATTATATATATATACGTAGCATTATATAGGTAATATTTTCCCCATTCCTAAGGAAGACGCTGAGCACCTGAGCTGCCCCTCAAAGCCAACAGGAGTTTAATTAAGTGGTTGGAGAGACTCAGCACCCTTCCCAGTACAAACATCAGCAGACCACGTCCCCTTCCCAGCCCTGGCTGAGCATCTGGTGGGTGTTAACTGCATTATGAGCAAGCAGGCTGAGTGCAATTCCCAGTCTGTCAGTGGAAATTAAATCAGTGAGGACACAGAAAGGAACAGGAGGGTAATTCTCAGTTGTGAGCCAACAAACGCTTGCAGAGCATTGTGCCAGCTTCCGTGCTGAAGCCTGGTGTGCACGTGCACCCACTTGGAAAGGTTTGCTGTTATAGGTGACAGCAGGCAGCCACCAGTTGCAGCCTTGCCAGCACGGTAGTAGTCTAGAACAAGGCACCTAACCCAGGGGCAAGGGCTGGTCTCTGTGGGATTCCTAGAGGATCTGGGACAGGGATCGGGGGGCACTCAGCTGAGGCTGGGATCCCTCTCTACTTGGCACAGCAGAACAGCCACATGCTGGCAGCGCACCCTTGGGGAGTTCAGCTGATTCAGTGATTGCTTAGGAAAATCACAGTGCAGCTGTTGGCCCACAGTACAGCACTTTAACCACTTGCAATAAAGAATAAATTAGCATATTCCCTGACAGCTTTACTATGTGTTTACCTATCAAATCTCTAAATGCACATGTTGCACCACAGCTGGATGACTGAGGAATAGGAATGCAGGTGTCTGTCAGCATTTGGAAAATATGATAGAGGGGGCAGAAATCCCAGCCTGCAGCAGCTGCCATTTGCCATTCTGCTTCACCAGAGGAAGAGAGGTGCTGTTCAAAGACATGGCAATAGAAAACACGCGGTGCAAAAATGAACCCAGGAAATTAGCAACCAGCTTGGTCCCATCTTTTCCTGGTGAGTTACTGCAGGGGCTGGAGGGAACTGCTGACATTGGGAAGCTCCCAAACTCAAACCTCCAGGAGCAGAATGGACTGCAAAGTAGTAAGATGGAGTGCAGGGAATTCACTGGTTCCCTGTCCCAGCATCTCCAAGCCGGAACACAAAAGGGAACAGAGTCAAGGTGCTGCTGCAGGAGGAGCAGGGATGTCCCAGCGCACATCTCTCCCAGCAAGAAGCACCTGGGGAATGGGACTGCTGAACTTTCCACATTAGAGGAACGGATGATCAGTTCAAAGACGGTATGCAGTCAGAGTTTGAAAAGCATGACAGCAAGGCGATTGATAGAAATTTAGCATAGTCCTGTAACATAATGAGCTGGCAGCTTGTCTGTCAAGCTGGAGATGGGTGCTGCTGAGGATACAGCAGTGAGGAGCTGAGACACCCATACTGTCCCCACACTGGGCTTTTTTGAAAGCTGAGATCTTTTGAAAAAAGGGGCATAGGGGGTCCCTGCACAGAGCCCTTCTCACGCTGTCAGCCACTCCTGCCTTTCCAGATGTTGCCTGACCTAGAGCTGGACTCCCCTGCCGCAGCTCTAGAAAATAACCCCCTCTTCTGAGCTCCACTTGTTCCTTGGTAGGGTGTGAAATTGTATCCCCACTCTGGGCAGGAACATGCTGGCTGAGCTGTGGTTCTTCCTGGCAGTGCAGAGCTGCTGCTCCTTCTCCACCCTAGGAGGAGATGGCATGTGGCACAGAGGCATCTCAGGCCTCCTCACCGTTCCTTTTTCGTCTTCTCAATCTCCTCCCCTATATGTCTATTCCCCTGCTTCACTACCACCTCTGATCCTTTCCCATCTTCCTGTTCTCCCCCTTGGTTCCTGTTCTGCTGTGGTGGCTGCAGAGGCTAAACTGTCCCTTTGCTTTCAGGAATATGACCCCTGGAAATCCTCAGACAGGATCTGCAGGCAGCTGATTTACCACCTAACCCCACATTCAAAATGGCACCGGCATGGCATGCCCCGGAGGAAGTCCCAAGTGTGGTAAGCAGCCTGCTGGGAACAGGGTGGATGGGCACAGTGGGGAATCTGCAGGGAGAAACTGTGCTGCAGTCAAGCACCATCCCAGTCTGCCACTACTGCCCTTCTCAGACAAAGGCAGGGCTGAAAACCTGCATGGCAGCCTCTGCTTGGTCTCTTAGGAAACCTCAGCCAAACGGTGCAGGGTTGGCGCAGGGTCAGTGCCAACTCCCCACTCCCCAATCTGGTTTGCTATTTACTCCTTTTCATGTAGTCTTACAGTTCCTCAACCTTTCCCAAGGGCACTGAAGTCAATCCCACTGATTGCACAGCACAGACAACCCTCCCAGCAGGGCTTGCAGGGTGTTTGGCCCTAGGAGTGTGGCCAAAGCCTTGCAGATACACACACCCCTGTGCCAAGCTGAGCTGGCCCCCAGCTCTGCACCCACTTTATCCTTATTTATGCCTGTAAAACTTCCCTGCCTGTGAGGAAGGTCTCCTATTATAAGGCACTCCCAAAACTGATTGCTCCATTCAGTAGGAACCACTTTGGGGTGGCTGGCAGAGAGGTGACCATCCTTACTTACCTCCCACTTCTCTGCCAGGACCAGGTGAGGGACCTGAGATGATGCAGAGCCTTACACACAGGGAACCCAACTTAAGGCACATTGGCTACAGACAGCTACCGGATGGCAGCTGCTTTCCACTACTACAAACATATTCAGACACCCACACGTGTTCTCTCCTTGACACTTGCTGGCTTTTCTAACCAGACAAAGAGCAGTCCCTACTTTTCAATCCACCCCTTCTCTCCTCATTTTCTTCGAGCAAACCCTGTTCCTGTGACAGAGATCACCAGTGCTGAAGACAGAGAAGCAACTAAGAAAAGAGGAGCTCATGTCCGCCTCATTAGCTTCATAGGAATAAATGCAGGATTGGGTAAAAAGAAATGCAAAATTGGCAGCATTCTGAGAACAGCCTTGGGCTTTTCTAAGATTTTCAGAGTCTTTATGCATGTACCAGCAACTTAAAATCCCCCATGGGAATTGACATTTCCATCGTACCTTTCATTCTGACTCAGAGGCAGATCCCCAGTGCATCTTAAGGAATATAATCCCTAATACCATGATTTCCAGACCATCTGCCTCTCATACCTGTAGCCCCACTTTACCACCGAATCTGAGCACTCTAGTGAGTTTCAGTGCTCTCATTCCCAGCACCCAAGAGGGCAGGACTCTTCATGCCAGTTTATAGGTAGAAACCACAGCACAGAACAAGACCAAGGGACCAGAGCTGAGCGAGTCCTGTTCCAGACTCATTCAGTTAGATGACATTTTCCCCATGGTATCCTGCAGAGCACTGGACATGCAGGATATATCCCAAGACAGAGAGGCTTAAAGATAAGAAGTGCTGGAGACAGGGAAAGCTCTACAGAGTATGTCTGTCTCTATTCCTTTCCAAGCTCCCTTTTGCTGAAACCCAGCCCGATTCTGGTTTTCCAAGTGAAAAATCCCTCCCTGTAGCTACTAATTCAAGCCTCTGTCTCCATATTCCTGTTTAAAGGCAGAACAAACATCTTCCGCAGTTGGACTGCAGGCTAGAGAGTCAAACTGGAGGTGTTCCCTCTGATCGCAGAGCCCAGAGAGAGCAGAGGACTGCCTGCTCTAAACTCATCACTTACTAAAAACACAGAGAGGATTGTCTGTGGCCAGAGGAAATGCTCTGGGCTCCATGAGCCCAAATCCCACGCAGAGGGGTCAGGCCAAAATATTAGCCAGGCACAGAGCATCTGTGAGCACAAGCAGGGAGAGGGCAACAAGGCAATATGCAATGGAGGGAAATAGAGGTCTAAAATGTGTGGTGTTGCCTGGCAGCCAGGCCCAGATTCAAGGTGTTACATAAGGCACAAAACAATTTTGATTAAATATTCAACAGCAGGGCTTCCTTTTTTAAAACTGGAGAGGAACTGGTTTGCAGTTTGCGGCAAAAGGCGCCTGCAGAGTTGGCATCCAAGGCCACTGCAAGAAAATGGATGTTGCCAGTAGCAGGAAGAAAAGAAATAGGTGCTTCATTTGGAGACACCAACGCCTAATTTTGTCCAGCAAGTCTGTTTTCACCTGATCTAAATTCTCCACTTCCCTCTGTGGGGAGTGGGAGTATTTTACTATAATCTCGGTTTCTGAACCTGTGCCCTTGGCTTGTACCCTTCCTGCTGTCAAGGCCCTGTAAAAAGCATGGGTGTAGCAGCAACACTTTGAAGGCATTTCTAAAGTCTAGTGGGGATTTCGGACAGCAGGGAGGAACCAGTGTGTGGAGACCACATTCAGAAACTGAATTTTCCTCTAGCTTTTATGGTCTCCTGGGATTTGGCTTCTGGCTTTCACAGAGCTGATGCAGGACCCCCTTGTTCTCTTCTGAAATGCGATTTCCGCTTTCTGGCAGCATGTCAGATGACTCCAGGAGATAATTAACAAGCCCAGCCATACAGAGAGCTTAGAGCATCTGCCAGGTTTTAATTACATTTGGGCTGTTATGGAGATGCAGTATGGGAGATAGAAAGGACCTGCAATGCTGGAGCTGGATTGTGCATCAGGTGTTCCTCCCCACTGCAAAATAGCAAACCAGCAGGTCAGAAACAAACTAATTGTAGTTACATCTCCATCTACTCTCAGTGGGGACCCGGAATATCTAGTAAGTGAAAACCTAGGCCACCCATGAACTAATAAAGTACAAAAGATAAAATACATTTCTTCAAGCACCCCTGTTTTGATACACAGGCCAGAACAGAAACAGAAGGAGAAAGCTTGTTGCAGCACAGCAGACTCAATGCAACAGCAGGTGAAGTGAGTAGGAGAGATCCAACCCAGGCTGCGTCTGGTTTCTCCGCTTGATTAAACTGTCAAAGGTTGATGCTGGAAGGCAGTTTGCCCCCTGCATCCACGCCTGTGGGTTCTTGACAGTGGTTGTCTGCATGTACAATGAAGGGTTAGCAGTGTCCCAGCTGTGCAGTCACCCAAAAAGACTATTTCAGCTGCCCGGGAGATACTCAGACAAGTTTGCCACACTGAAAGCAAGGGGTTCAATTCTCCTTCCCTGTAAAATCCTGTCTCAGGTCTGCAGCTTCCAGCCAACAGCTTTAGGGGTTGTAAAAGTAGAAACTCAAAAGCTGGAAGATAAGATTTCCACAGCAGGGACCAGCATGACTTTACTGCACAATTTTCAGTTCCTTATATCTTAATGGGAATTCAGTTTTAGCACCATTTTGTAGTTGTATAGGTCATTCACACTTGATCAGAATACATCCTAGAGTGTTTTATAACTCCAGCTTTGCTTTCTCATTAAATTGACATTTATAGTGTAAAGAGTAACGGATTAAGAAATGCTCCTCTACACAGACATAGGATTTTTAGGCTATCAACACCACTTCTGTGGAATTTTGACAGGTGCAGAATTTTTGGATGTTATTAATTCTTGTTTTCAGAAATCTTGAGGCTTCCTGCAGCCCTGAATTAAGGAAAATTGCATGAGCTAGTGCAAGTGCCACCATCTGCCTCCATAAGAGAGCTGGACCCAGAGGGTGTATTACTTTCTGAGGGCAAGACACACTGGACTGCTCTCTGGAAGGAGAAGGGCATCAGGTGAAGACAGTCTTTGGAGAGCTGAATCACAGCCTTATACTGCAATCAAGCAGCTGTGGGTTACAACTGAGCTCTCCTAGCAAAGCCGTGTCAGGGAACCTTATGTATCTTCCACTTACATCATCCCCAGAGTTGTCTACTTCAGTGTAACTACTTCCTTTCTTGAGTGCAAAGGACGAAACCTGAATCCACAAAGCATGTAGGCAGTAAACACAGAACGATCTCTACAGTCAGGGGGTTCCTGGCACAGAAAAAAAAAAAAAATCCAGATTTTTCACACAGTGACTGGTTCTGGAAGAGCAAAGGCAGTTGAGTGTATGGAGTTACTAATTCCCAAACTGCATGCATCTGGGCTTTCCTTTTCACAAGTCTCACCACAGTTTTACTTTGCTCACCTGAATGAATTTCATCTTGGCTAATCCAAAGCTGGGTGGGGAACAGAGTATTCCTTCAGGACTTATTGCTCTGTTTCTCAGTTATTGATGTGCAATGCTCAGACATTGCGGCATTAGATGCACTTTTAAAATGCAATGAAAGCATTTGTGTCTACAAGACTGCAAGGAAACAGCTCTAAAGGGCTTTGGATCTTTTTTTTTTCCCCCTTGAAAACATCACTCAGGGCTGCGGATGACAGCTCTGGCTGATTAGATCCTAGCCTTCACATGGCATGAGGTGAATATTAACTACAGCTTCATGTCACCCTTATGCAACAGGGTAAATAAGCACCATCATTCCTGAAGCCAAGTTAGAGAATACCAGTCAGTTAACTAAAGCCACATGGTAACAGTCATATGGGAGTACAAGAACTGCCCCACACAGCATTTTAAAAAAGCTGCTGCTCACAGACACGTCAACTGGACAGACATGAGCTGGTAAGTAAGCTGCAGAGAGGCAGGAACTGTCTCCTCATCTTACAGTGCATAGAGTGTTCAGGGTTCCTAACAGCTTCAAGAGACAGGTACATCTGCAAAGGCTGTTGGAGAAGGCAGAAAAGGTCATCCAGCAGCTTGATACTGCCCTGTCACAGATCAGAAGAAACAGTCAAAGACTAGCAGGCAGGAGAAGCAGGACACTTTGACAGAGAAACAGTCAATGAGAGAAATAATGGAGGCTGAGTGGCAGATGAAAAGGAATCAGCAGAGACCTTGTGCCTTCATGACTCTTATACACTTGAAGATCTGGCAAGTACATCACTGCTTATTGCAGGGAGGCTGGAATAGACGACCTTCAAAGGTCCCTTCCAACCCAAACTATTCTGATTTTATGACATAGGCTGATAACATGATATTTACAACGAGGAGGTAGCATTATTCCCTGCTTTGCTATGAAAGACCTAAATAACGAGGGGAAAGAGCCAGAGGTCTTGGATGGGTCACATGGCAGCAGGAGGAAGGCCAAGGGTTCACAGCTCTCTTGAGCACACCTGCAAGGACACAGTGAAGATGACAGCAGAGTCAGGAGGAAGAAAGGCACTCAACTGCATCAACACCTACAGATATCCATGTCCCAGTTGCAGAGGGAGGGTGGTAGGAGAAGGCTTTCTTTGCACTTCCTTCTCACCACAGTAAGGGATCTCCTCACAGTTGATGAAAAGAGCTTGGGTACATGGATGGAGATGTGACTAAGGGACTTCTCATGGAAGTGGCCTGTTTGTGCACTGCCTCCACCTTCACAGAGGTTTTGGGCCCAGCCTTGAAACAGCTTGGGCTGCATTAGCCTAGATCAGTGCTTTTGAGGCTTCTCTTTCCTTTTTCATGTCTCACTAGAGGCAGCTAAAGCCAGCCCCGCACAGCAGCGCCCTGTGCCACAAGGAAGCAAAGCAACCAGATTATGCTAAGCAGGCGATTAAAAAGCCCAGAGTCCATCCCCTGAGCCACTGCTCAAAGCAGAGAAGCCATCCAGACACGCCTGTCACTAGGGTCTATCCAAGGAAGAGCAGCCAAGAGATACTCGGCTCATGGCTAATTAGCCACTACTGGCAGTGCCTGTTAACGAAGGAGGGAATGCACAGTGATGGGAGTCTCTGGCATCAGGAAAAATTTATATTTGGAGGCAAATTAAATGTAAAAATAAGAGGGTGGGCGGGGGAAAGCTGGTAATTGCCCAGAGAGACAGGCAAGGAGTAGTGGGCATCTCTCATCACTGAAATCCTGTCTGACTCTTACCGTCTCCTCCCAGCCTCTCTCCATGCCATGGAAGACAAAGCAGTGAGGCTGGGACTCCAGGAACCTGAACATTCTTGGGCTGAACAAGCTCCTCTAAACCCCACAAAGCTAACAAGAGGCCAAGCACTGCTGTGGGTGCTGCAAGTCCCACCACAGCAACAGTCAGAACACCTCTTCCCTGCAGACACCACAGAATTTAGCTGATGACCAAGAAATTGAAGTGATTCAGTGCTAATAATAAAAAAATAAATGTGCCGAGCCCTCAGCTTCATGGACTCAAAGAAGCACCTGGAAGAAGGCCTAAGGGTTAGGTCCCTTGGGACAGGTCCTGGAGAAAAACAACTAGCAATTAATTTCAGGTCCCCTAATTGTTTCATCTCAAAACAGCTCTGAATTTGCTTGCATTAGCTGAGTTCCCAGGAGGTGGGAACAGTGACTGAGCCTGATGTGGGGAGAGGAAGATTTTCATCCCAGGAAAAAGCTAAGGGAGGCACAAGATGGTTTCATCCCTTTCCTAGCCCACATTTCTGAGGGAGACAGAGCGCTTTCTTCTGACATCTGCAGGTCCCTCAGACCCCTGTGCTCTCTGGACTGATCCTGGGTGGATCTCACATGGCCAGGCTCATGGTGCAGTCTGGGGACTGCTGGCTAATGCCTGCTGAAGAGTAGAGTTGGCACCTAGGGAAGGGATAATTGGCAGTGAGGGTGGAAGGAAGGCTGCCTGCGTGTCACTGGGAGAAAGGCCAGACCCCAAGGAGGGAGCTGGGAATGATGCAAAGGAAAACTTGTTTCACATGAGAGAAACAAGGAGATGTAGCTAGAAGAGCTCTAGTCCCTCAGGAGGGCTGGACAAGGTTGCAAGCAGGGCGCCAACATCTTATAAGCAGGAGGATGGGCAGGCACCTTTCCTCACTGGATGCTGCATCTAGCTCCAGGTGGGCAGCAGGGAACAGGTTGCTGATTGCCCTTGCTTCTTACTGAAAGTTTCATGGGATTTCTCACTTACAGTCATTTCTCCATCATCTGAGGGAGTGGGGGTTTGTTTCTTCTCTAAGCTTGCTGCAGATAATACAAACACAGTCTGCTTCCCTGCATCCAGGATCCAGATCCTTGTTAGATGCAAATCCCCACAATTATAAATCTGCACACAGCACCAGTTGTGGTAGCATTAGGTTAATCCAGCCTCCAGTGCTTTGCAGTCCTCTGCCCACAAGTCCCATGGGCATCAAGAGCCATATCGCTAAGTAGCTGTTTTGTCTCACACAGAGGAAAAAAATCTTCTGCAGCTGAAGCAATCTTTAAGCCTATTTTACTTGCAGAAATTAGGGGATAATAGATGACCCATATCCCTGGAAATTAACCTGGCATTTTCTCAGCTGCCACAGAAGTGTCTGAGAGCCTGGAGTCCTGTGTCTTATGCTCCCTCCCTTCCCTCCTCTCCCCCACCTCAAGAGAAATAGAGCTTAGCAGAGCTAAAAAAAAACCCAACCAAAGTGTCACATAATTCAGAGTAAAGCATCTACCCACATCTCCCTGACCCTTTTCTGATAGCAGATATAATTACCTCTAAAGCAACAGAGGAGAAGGAGTGGTCAACTATTCTGTGCCCTGCCCCAGAGATGGTATTTAGCTGCCCAGGACCACACAGGAGGCGAGGAGGAGAGCTGCCAGGGTTTAAAGCACACGAGGGGCATCAGATCTCATGCTTCAGCACTTACCAGAGAGCTGAGGGCCTGGCTGCAGCATTAGGGGCTACGTCCACCAGGGCAAGGCTTCTACAGACACATCCCTACAAGAGGCATTTTTACAGGCAAGAGAACAACTTAAACACAGGAGGAACTCACAGTGCTGAGACAGGAGGCCCAGAGTCATCCTGGCAGGTACAGCAATGAGGGCAAAAGGAAGCAGCAAAAAACACAGGAAAGGAAAGAAAAACAAGCCAGCAAAGGAGGGAGGGAGGGCCCTGGCACAGGACAGGAGGCAGGAGGGTTTAAGCACATTCAGCCAAGAGCAGTCCAGTCTGGAGAATCAATTACAGGAAGATAATTTGTCTGCTTGATTAAGGCCTCCTTAGGGTATTGGCTTGTTGCTGGGGAGAGCAGCAGAAGGTACTTGCTCTGGTCAGAGCACGATCCATGACTTATTACTGCAGTCCCTGCATAGCAGTCAACAGGAGGGGAAGCTTAACAGGCAGAGACAGACAAGCACATTGCATTTATCCTTCTGGTATTTTTTCCCTCACTTATCACTGTCTGCACTCAGAGCCAAGTCACTCAAAAGGGGACCCCAAGAGCCATTCAAACTTGCCCCCTATTAAGAAAGTGGCTGTTGCAGACACAGCAGGAAAAACAGCACCTGAATGCTGAGGCCCCACAGAGGGAATGGTGCTGGCTCAGACATGCCCTCCAGTGGTCCCCACTCCAGCCTGGTTCCTATCCCAAACTGGAAGCTCTAATGCTTGTTTCTTGTAGCTTTACAATAGGAAGGTCAGAATAGGCTTTGCACAGTCTCAGATAAGGCTTGGTGCCACAGGGGAGGGTGTCCCTATGTTTGTCTCCTTTCTGCGCCGCCCAGGACCTGCCAGGGGTTGACAGCACTGGGGAATAAAATTTCCAGGAGCCATAGGCTGCATTTGCACAAAACAGGCACTGAAGTAATTACAGGCTTGCTTCTATGCTTGTTTATCCAGGATCCCATCACATCCCCAACAAAATATTACTCTAAACCAACACAGGCCAGAGAAGGCTTCCATCTCATCTCTTGTACCAGCCCTACTGGATTTAGGGAACTATTTCCTCTATGCAGTCAGGTTTATACTCAAGATTCATTTCTCCCTGCTTAATCCAACCAATATGAATGCACACTTCCACTATGCATTTGATGCTTTGTTTTGCTGGAACAAGTAGTACTCTGTATCAAACTCCCAGATGAACATCTGCACATCCCATCAGCACAGCTGAGGGATAACGTTGTGCCAGGGGAGACCTGACACTTCCAGGTTTGAGGCCAGTCCCTGGTAGATTTTATACAAGTCGAACCCTTTTTATGGTATTGTGCTAAGTCATAGCCAGTGGTTGGTGACAAACTATGCAACTCAGCTGGTATCAAGCATCCCTTGGATTAGCAGGCAAAGGAAGGCTAGCCCAGTGCCACCAGTCATGCACAGTTCACAACTCATACTCTATTGCAGCAGCTAAGAGAACTGTACCACTGCTACAAGCAACGTGGTTGATTAATTCTTAACAATCCTGTCTCTGGGCCCCTGATATTGGAGAGGTATCAAGTACCATGTTCAAGTCAAGACCCTTTGGAGAACTCACTTGTGTGCTTTCAGACCAATTATAATTCACTAGTACATCAGTCTCTGCTGTTTGACATACAGACAAGAGCTGCTCCCCTTGTCCCTCCCGTGATCCACTGAGGAGTAGTCTGGGTTATGTAAAGTGTAAATATTTAGTAGGTAATACATAAGGCTCTTTTAAAACCTTAGGTCTGAATGTAAGTTATTCCATACTGTTATTACCTCTCTACTATGAGAACTCATTAGCTCAAATGCATGCTTGCAGATACAGCCTCAGCCTTGCACAGCAAATTCCCACAGGAAGCACAAGGACATGCAGAAGTAGCCTGAACAAAGTGCTGCTAAACCCAGAGCAGGAATTTGTGGGCTTGAGAATTGACAAGGCAGGCCAAGAGGTCTTTCCACCTCACACTTTTACAAGGAAGCACAGCCACAGGTGCGTCAGTGTTGAATATGTCCATGAAGGGCTGTTGCCTGCAGTGTTGCACATTTATTCACTTGTATTATCACATGCTCGTAGAGGTTATTAATAACCAAATTTTGCTATGGAAGCAAAGCTATAGAGGCAGTGTCACATCCTCTCCACAACTGCAGAAGGGCCTGGCAAGACTACGGCTCACAGGAACATTCTCACCTGCCATGGGAGCTCCTGCGGTGCTGCAGCCTCCTCCAAGGAAATTGCATGTCCCCATGTACCCATTGCTCTCAGGGACTGGGTGTGCCACAGGTGTGCAGGACACTACAGAGAGCCAGATAGGAAGAGTGGGGACCTTCAAATTGGTGGTTAATTCTTAACCCACCCTGCTCCTCCCAAGCTCAACAAGGCACTTACAGACCCACTGAGCATATGACAAATGACACTACTGGGGGTCCTACTTAGGGCTCCCATATCCTTAAAGCTACATGCGCCTGAAAGGACAGCAAGACTAATATCATTTACACTAAGGGATTAGGTTTTCATATGTTACACTAACACACATCTCTACTCAATCTTGCAACGTATCCCCACCAGATCCTATAGCCCCACAGCTCCCCCTTCCTACAGAACTCTCACAAACCCACAGTCCATCATAGAACTCCACATCCCACTCCCTTTGCATACCCAACAGCCCCATAGCACAGCACTGCCTGCTGTACAGCTTGCCTACCTCCTCCTCACTCCGCTTGCCAGGCAGACAGCAGAAGAGATGGCTGAAACCACTTCTTTAATTTCTTTTAGCACCTTTATACCCTCCCTGCCTCCTCACAGCTGCAGCAGATCCCAGATGATCTGCTGACCACAGAGACCCAAATAGGCAGCCACTGGTACTGCTTACTGACTAAGTGCTGCTTGGGAAGGCTTTTAAAGGGACATGCAGTAAATCTACTCCTGGAGTGCAGTTTGCCAATAGATTGTTTTCCTCATAAAATATCCATTTCTCGGCCTTGTAACGCTGCTCTCCTCAGCTGCTCCATTAACCCTTTGCTTAACATTCTAGCCCGTGTTCTTAATAAGCTCTCCCCTGTCCCAAGTAATCTGTCACTTGGATGAGAGGTGGATGAAGCAGTCCCCTTAATGATCTCTCTCTCTACCACTTTCCATCCTTAGCCTAAAGACCAGCCTGCAGAAGAAGGTGAGCCAGGACTCCATGGATTTGTCAGGGATCCCCCTGACCATGCGGGATGTCCACCGCATGGCCTACTACCTGCAGAACAACGGGGACCGCCTCACCTCTGTGGACCTGAGCTTCACTGAGCTGAATGATGACATGGTGCGCCTGCTGCTGCCCTTCCTCTGGGCACTACCCAAGCTCACTCACCTTTCCCTCAATGGCAACCGACTGACGCGGGCGACCATGAAGGAGCTGACTGACACCATGAAGGACATGAACAAGTTCCCTTGCCTGGCCTGGGTTGACCTCGGCAACAACGTGGATGTCTCCTCCATGCCGCAGCCATTGCTTGTGGGCCTGCGCAAGCGCCTCAGCCAGCAGACCACGCTGCCTACCATCTATGAGGCGCTCGACTGCGACTCAGAGATCTCCAGCGGGCATGAGGGCAGCCAGCCAGAGAACGAAGCAGCAGGAAGCACCCCGCCACGTGCTTTCTCTCAGCAGGGCTGCGAGAGGTGACTGGACAACAGGCTGGCACTGGCACACTGAAGCCGCCCCAAGGAGAAGTCTTGAGTACAAACATCAAGCAGAGAGCCAGCTTTACCAGCTTCCTTTGGCTCTTTCCTCTCGCCTTCCCTAACATCTTCCCCCCAACTTGCTGTGAGACAAAAGCCTGTTGTCCCCCCACAACATGCTCCGCTCCCTCCCCTCACTGCCAAACCCATCACCCACGTTCCAGAGAGGAACCAGTGACTTACAGTGAACCTGGTCCCCAGGCAGGGTCTCACTGGAAGACGGGAAAAGACCTGTCGGAGTCAAGAATATCCTCCAGCAGCCATTGGGTTGAGGGAAAGGGATGGGGGGGAACCTAAAACAGAAACAGGCTTGTAGTTTACTTCCTTTCTTCCTTTTCCTATGCACCTTGGAAACCTTGGGACCTGCAGCCTTGAGTGTGAAAGGAGGTACCCCAAGAGCCTAGCTGTTGTGGAGCCAGGCAGTGTGTCTCCCTCTTGTGTCTGGCTCCTTTTGTTTTGTTTTTTTCCTATTGTGTGTTTTGTATTAACATCTGAACAAAGGGACTTGGTCAGAGACCATTGGATTGCATAGGCTGGGGCGGACACATGGCTTGGAACTGCAGCATCAGGATATTTGCTGTGTGACCGGGGTGAGAGGGAGGGGAAGGAGGTATGTGTTGGTGGGAGCATGGGGGATGGGATGAGTTGGGTTGGGATGGGAGGGGGCGGGGAGGAGAGGGAGGGGAAACAGTCTTGTGAATTAGCAGGAGTGGTTTCAAAAAAACGTGCTTTTGTACTAAAATTACAAGTTCCAAGTGAAATTGAGGAAAAAAAGACAGCTAAGTGCATAACTGTGGCACTAGAGGAACAAGCAGTGAACGTGCCAGAGGTGGACACTTCCCAAACTAAAGCGCAAAGCTTTGGCTCCTCATGGCCTATTGCATACCTCGTAATACAGACATGACATGAGCAGCTGCATCACCATTTCCAATGCTGTCCAAAAACCAAACACTGATGCAATATTTCTAGTGTTTTCCATGCTCATGTTCTATGTAAACATAATAAACAGTTCTCTTGGACATGGGCATGAAGCATTACAGAGTCTGAATATCTGGGTTGTTCACAAATTGAACCAGCAGCCCAGACACTGCAAGAATATGGACCAGGAGTCTTCTTGCAGTGCCTGAGTAGTGTGGGAGGGGATCAGCAGGTACCATTCCCATTGGTGAGAGCAGTTCATTCCTCTAAGGAAAGTGAAATGTGGGTGTTCATTTGTGGTAGGCTGCCACCCTTCGTATTGCAAGGTGCTGATGCAAATAAACTGACCAGACTTTAGCTGGTAAGTCCTCTCACTTACCTGTCCCCACAGAAATTCAGAGTGCAGACAGGTTTTTGAAAGAGTTAAAATTTAAAGGAATCAAACATATAAAACCCCCCATATAAATCCTGGCCTTCCTAAATTAACAATGGTAACTTCGCCTTCCTTTGCTGATTCTCTCTGGGAGTCTCAACACACATAAGCAATTTTCGTATGCTAAGCTACACAAATCCACATGAAACAGATGCACCTTTCATGCTCCTCACTGATTTAACAAGACGTTGCAAGAAGCAAACTGGTGATATTATCAAGTGATTTATCCTCTTTTGAGCAAGAGCGTGAGGGCACTGAAAGGTATCGGTGTCTCTGATAAACTGCCAAAAGCCAGTCTCCTGAGGAAGAAAGCTGGGTTTAGAGACACTGTGCTGAGTATTACAACCGACACTGCAAATGCTGGACGCAGTTCTGTTTGCGCTCCAGTCACTGGAGCAGGACCTCATAATCTTCATATTGTTAACTTGCAAATAGAAGTGTTGTAAAGCCTCTGTCCTGCTGAACAAAAAGAGCAGAAGATAAAGCAAGGTAAAGCAAATGTAGGCTAGCTGCCCCATCCCAGCAGATGTGGAAGATAAAAGGTCCTGAGAGAGCCAGAATACGAAGTTTGGCCAGGAGGATAGGGAACAGGGCATGCAAATGTAGCCAGGCCCCAGCACAACCCAAGGTGGGAAGGGAATGTGTGCTCCCCTGCACACTTGTCACCCAAACTCACTTTTTAGCCCTTCTCCTGAATCAGGAGAAGTGGTGTAATTTCTGTGGCAAAGACTGTGTGTGAGGAGCATGAGATTGTCTTGCAAAAGGCAAAACAGAGCTGCTCAAGCAGCTGTAACCACTACTGGGGGAAGGGCTGTGCTGGTTCCAGAGGTCACTGCCTGCCTCTCTTCTCACAACTCACTTTCCCCTTCTCAGTGTGGTATCTGTTTCCTCCCCTGCTGTGGAAGAGATGGTATTAATTTTTTCTTTTTCTTCTTTCCCTTTCAAAATACCTTTCAGCAAAAATGAAAAGCATTTCAAATGTCAGCAAGATCTGCTTAAACTCTTACAGTCTAAGCAGAGCAGCACTCTGTGCCAAGAAGAAACGCGGGCATGAAGCATTAAAATGAAGGCTTGGAGCCGCCTGGTGAGTCAGTGGCATATCTAGAAAGAGGGAAAAGAGGTCCTGAGCATTCTGTCTTTGGCTCTGAGCACTGTCTCTGTAAAGCATCAAGGCATCTTCACAGCTTTTCCATAACAGTGGCATGCCCCCAAAATGAGGCAAGACCCCCAGCGTGCAGCCCACCACTGATGGAGCTCTTCCCCACAGAGTCGCTGGCTCAGCCCCAGGGAGGATCTCCACAGCCTGTTTCCAGCCCTGCTGAAAGTTGTGGCTTTGGTTTGAGCTGCACTAATCGGCAGGATGGAGATGAGACATTCAGCCCCTTGCAAGGGAATTCTGGGCTAATCACTGGCGATGCCTGGCTGCCAGTTGGCAGCTCCAGGAGCTGGAGATAAAGCATGGCTTGAAGCAGACTGGTTGAGCTGAGCAGCTGTGGGATCCATGTTTATTCCCCCATATGCATTAAGTTGCTTTGCCATAGAAACCTCCCCATGGAGAACTGGTTGTGAATAAAAACATGTAAATGCAAATTATGAGGTCCTGGCCTAGGAAACTGCCACTGCTTCTTGGATGACTCTGCTGGGCTGCAACTTGGCTGTGGAGAAACTATCACAGGACACCCAGCTGATCCCTGCCAGCTCCTGACTGCACTGACACACTACGGGAATACAGTGGTGTGCTTCCAGCTCCAGAGCTCTGAAGTGCCCTAGTGTCCCCCTACAGAGGAGATGGCCTGGCAGCCCCAAATTCAGAGGAAGCTCTTTTCATAAAAGCCGAGTTCACAAATCAGAGAGGATAACACAACCCAAATAAGCCTTTCCTTGCACTGAATGAGAAAGCTCAGGGCTCTCAAAGGGGATTAAAGGGATGATCTGCTAATTCAGGTCCTCACTGATACCCAGAGGGACCAGCTTTGTTATGGTCCTAAATCAGGTGATTCCTGCAGTGAGCCTCTGTCTCCTGCTAGATAACACAGCAGGAGAGATGGATCCCTGTCATACTGAATACTCTCCTCAGTACCATACTGGCTGGTGCAGGGCTGTAACCTCAGCTGCTTAAAGCAGCACACACATCTTAGTATCAAGACCTATACAGCTGACTATCTCCATCTTGTGCAATTTCCCAGCCTGCCTCCCTCCCTCCCTCCCTCTCCATGCAGGGTGCAGATGGCCAGCTTGGGATGGGACCTATGTCATGTAGCAGAGAGGAAGCTGCAGCTGCACAGGGTAATATCACAGCCCCTTCCCCACTCTTGACCTCCCACCAGGTGATCAGTCTCACAATAGATCTTAAAGTGAGACATTTGAATACACCTTTCAAAAGTAGTCTGCTGGAAAGAGAGGTCATCAGGTGCCATCAGCCATGCCACAGCTCCCCAGCATCTCATTTTTCCCAGGCTTTATAAAATACCCCCCAAAAAACCCTCCTCCTCCTGGGGTTGCTTGGTCCCTTATCAGATCTACAATCACGTAGTGGCAGGTCATGAGATAGTGAAAAATCTCCACCAACCTGTGCTGGCAACAGCTTCCTACCTAGAACCTCCCCCCAGAAGGCAGTTTCCTACCTGCCACAGCACACCCACAGCATGCTTCCAGGGCCACCTGCAGCATTTCACTTGAAAATGGTGGTGGGCACTGTCAGCTGGGGCTCTGTATGGGGACAGGCAGGCAGCAGAGAGCTCCAGCAGAGCCAGCCCACAAAGGCCAGCCACAGGGCATTGCACATGTGTGGGGATGCTGAGCAGCACCCGAGGTAATGAAGCCATTGGTGCCAGATAACAGTGGGAAGAAGGAACAGGCCAGACCTTATCAGTTACTCAAACAGAAATGCACTTGATCCATCCCTACCTAACTGAACACCACCTTCCTCACTCCTCCATCCTTTATTTTACTTCAGCCTCTGACCACAAAACCCAGGGTAACCACCTTAGCAAGCCCCAGGTAGCAACATGCCTAGCACAGAGGTCACCACAAGCCTCCCTCATTCTTGTGACTCTGTCTAAATAACTGGTAATCATTTTGTTGAGGTAAGGATGCAAAAAGCAGCTGGAAGCACAGCCTTGTCTGATCTATTTTTATTCTGCACACTTCAAAACCTGTCAAGGCCCTTCTCTTCTGCACTGCTAAGGCTCTTCTTTCAACTTAAAACTCCTTGCTCATCACAAGCACTTGGAAGATAAAGGAGTTTGCACTGGTTGGGGCAGGCTGACAGGCTCCTTAGTGGACAGCTGCTGACAAAGACGCCAAAATATAAATTGTTTCATCTTAAGAAAGCAAACAAGAGAGGATTAAATGTTTACCTTTAGAGATCACTCTGTCCACCACCAGATCACATTTGTTTCACAGCTTGGAAAAGGCCATGGTGTGTCTCAATACGAACTCCTATCATACACTATCTTGACAGCGCAGCAGGTACAACAGCCTTCACGAGCAGCTGGCAAAATGCCCAGCCACCCAGGCTCCGAGCGGTTGGGGATGATTATCAATGGACAAGAGAATCTGTTTTGCAGTTTACTGGCATTAAACAAGTGCTCTCAAAATAGATGCAATAGCCAGTTCAAGGCTGCCAAGAGGTAGTTCACAAAACAAAATAGACCGGAACACTCTTAGCTGAGGCCAGCACTCTGGGAAGCCATGACCGCATCTTGATCTACTTTGAGACACTAAGTACTCGATTATGAATCTCTTCTGTTCCTCTCTGACTTGATAGTATTCCAGTTCAGTGATGCTGATTCAAAACCCACAAAACACAATAACCACACACTAGCTCTTCCCAGGGAGAAGAGTGAAGGGGAAAGTCAGTTTTCTTCCACGTGCATTTCCTCCCCATCCCAAAGCCCAGCACTCCCCCTGCTGCATCCAAACTGGCCTCAAAAGCAAGCAAACCACAAAAAACCTGACATTTCTTTCTATGGCATCAGGTTTATTCAGCTTGATGCAGGTGTGACACAAGGGTAGAGGATAGATATGTTGCTGCTTACTGATCAGCCAGTTCCTCCACTTCTGGGAGGTTTATTCCTCCCCGTCCATTTTTGAGGCAATGTGCCCTAGGTTGGATACAATGATGGGGAGTATTTAGAAAGCTATTGAACAACTACATGGGCCTTACTCAACCTGTGTACCGCCCCTGAAACACATGGGGCATTATGTTACACACACGTCTCAAAGATGGCACAGAAATCTGGAAAAAGGTGCTTCCCCAGACTAGCAGCTGCAGCCTTTGGGTCTCCATGTCAGACTTCTGAGCGGAGCTTTGTTCTTGATCCCCTGAAATCTTTTTGGTTTGCAGAGCCAACAGTTTGATGTGTGCACCTTTGTCTGAACTCCACTGCAACTGAATAACCAAATAAGTCAGAACCAAACTGCTCATTTTACCACTAGTTTTTTGGGGTTTTAGTTTGTCAGAAAGTGCAATTGAAAGAGAGCAAAATGGAGGACACCAAAGGAACAGCTTTGACATGCAAACAGATACTCAGAGGCAACAGCACGGAGTCTCCAGCTCTAAAGTCCCCTTGCCTGGGTCCCGTCCCCCAACTCCAGTATGAATATGAGTAATTTAGAGAGGACTGCCCTGGGCCCGTGCCAGCCTCTGGCTGGTGGCCCCCCGAGCCTCCTGCCTGCCCATGGCTAACAGCACGAGGACAACAGGGGTGATCAGCCATTTTGCCACCTTCTAAACTGAAAGGTCAGGAGCAGAAATGGCGGCAGCATCCCCTCAGTTTTTGCACTGCTGTGCTGTTTCTGTCCCCTAGCAGTATTATTAGCTTGCCAAGTTGCCTCTAAATCGGTGACGCTCACTGACCTTCTGGAAGACCATAATGTGGTAAACACGCAGAAGGGCCCTCTTTAAAGCAGGAGGAAGGCAGGCAATGCCTGGCTCCTACCCGCTGTTCCCGCCGGCAGAAATTAGGCCAAGCCAGGAAAAAGGGCTCCCTACCCACTAACCTCAGCTGCCCCGTAGGGGAGAAGACATTTTGCCATCCTGGGAGAGGTGCTCTGGAGCTGGTCACTTGTCTCCTGCCAGCAGGGACAGCAAGGTGCCTCCTGTGGTACTTCCAGGCGGTGCCCCCGGGGGCTGCGGGGCTCTGTGAGGAGAGGGCCAGGCAGCCCCTGCTGGGCACAGCCAGTTACAGCCGGTTCTGGCCTGTTCCGCAACGGCCCCATGGCCGGGCACAGCTGAGCCTGGCCTCGAGGCTGGTAGCACCTCTGGGAAAGCGTATTTAAGAAAGGGCAAACTGCCACACGGGAACGAGGAGGTGAGGAAAGAAAGTGTGAGGAAAAAAGTGTAAGAAATAGCCCTGCAATGCCGAGGAGGAGGAAGAGGATGGCGAGGTGCTCCAGGCACCAGAGTCCCCGGCAGCCTGTGGGGTGACCACGGCGGAGCAGGGAGACGGTCCTGATGGAAGGCCCCAGGCTGGAGCAGGGGAATGGTGTGAGGAGAAGGGATGGTGTGAGGAGGAAGGAGCGGCAGAGACAACCTGTTACAGCCTGTTACCACAAACCACATCCCCCCATTCCCCATCCCCCTGTGCTGCTGAGGAGGGGAAGTAGAGGAGTGGGGGATGAAGAAGTGAAACTGAGTCTGGGAAGAAGGGGTGTGGGGGGGAAGGTGTTGCTTTAATTTGTCTTTGTTTCTCATTATCCAAACCTAATTGAACTGGCAATAAATTCTGCCCAAGTCAAGTCTGGTTTGTCTGTGGCAGTGCCTGGCAAGTCATCTCCCTGTCTTTATCTTGACTCATGAGCATTTCCATCTTATTTTCTCTCCCTGCCCTGTTGAGGTGGAAGGAGATAGTGACTGGGTGCCCTGTGCCTCTCCAGGGAAACCCCCACCAGGTAAAATGATTGGAGCCATCACTGGGGTTGGGGTTCAGAGAGAGAGAGCCAAGATGTAAGGCAGGATTGGGGATCAGGGTGCTAAAGTAAATCTAAGGCTACTACTAGAATGATCCCCAGTGTAACCCTTAGACTGGGGGATTGGTGGGTCCCATAGTATTAGTTTCAGCCACAGAATAGATTCGTGTTCCAAAAAGAGACAGCTGAAACACACATTAAAAGCAAGGTTCAAATGGAGCTGCAGAGGTAAAGTGAGGGCTGCTTCTTGGACCCTCCCAAGAGTCTCTAGCCAGGGGCTTCAGCATGTCCCATGGTATTAATCTCAGTCTGGGTTCAGGATTAGACTTCATGCATTTGGAGTCAAATTCTGACATGAAAAACCTCTAATGAGTTCCCTAGAGCTTCATCCACTTTTTCCATGTCAAATTGGGCTCATTAGCTAGGAAAAAGGTTGTAGTGAAAAGACAAAACAAAGACAGCACATCCTAATAAATACCCAAAGAAAAGGCAGAAGCGCCATTTCCTCTATGTGCATTCATTCCTTCTCTTCCCAAACCACAGCACTCCCTGCTGCTGTATCCAAACTGTCCTCAAAAGCAAGAGGTGAAGACGACTGCAGGCAGCATGACGCACTCCCGTCTGGTTCTGAAGATGTCCCTGATGTGCACTTCTATATAGTGTTCTTCAAAGGGCAACAATATTGGCTCACAACTGAGCTTTGCAAAAAAAAGGCTTGCCCTGGAGCTGTTCCAGAGGCACATGAGACTTATGCAGAAAGGACCTCATTCAATTGTGAGGCAACAGACAGCAACACCTTTCCTTTTGTTACAGAAGAGTAAAAACCCTCACACTTCAGTTCTGTTTCTCAGCTAGCTATTGGGTCAGGGGAAGAAACCTCTCTATTCACCCTGTGGTCTACTTGAGATTTTAGAAGACTGTAAAGATACCAATAAGCAACCTAAAATGCGACCACATGGGTCTATGCATTATCACATTCTCAGCTCCACAGCGTGTCTGCTGAGGGCCATCAGCTGCAGTACTCCAAAACCTCTAAGAGCCTGTGGGCTTATAACAGTTGTGGCCTGACTTGTGTCTCTAATGAGGGCTAAATCATAGAATTATAGAATGGTTTGAGTTGGAAGGGACCTTAAAGATCATTTAGTTCCAATCCCCCTGCCATGGGCAGGGACACCTCCCACTAGAGCAGGTTCCTCAAAGCCCCATCCAGCCTGGTCTTGAACACTTCCAGGGATGAGGCATCCACGACTTCCCTGGGCAACCTGTTCCAGTGCCTCACCACCCTCACTGTAAAGAATTTCTTCCTAATATCTAATCTAAATCTCCCTTCTTCCAATTTAAAACCATTGCCCCTTGTCCTGTCGCTACACTTCCTCATAAAGAGTCCCTCTCCGGCTCTTCTGTAGGCTCCCTTCAGATATTGATAGGCCGCCAACTTGCCAAAAAACCCCCCCACACCCCTCCTCAAAAAGCCTTAACGGCAACAACCTTGACAATTCCTATTTTTACACAACAAATCTCTTCTTTGTTATTTATAGATGTAAATCCAAAATTGGACTACAAAGCCAACACATTTGTGTTGCAGAGATCTGTTCTCTTCTGCCAAGTGGGGTGGAGAGGCTTCTACCCTGAAAACAGAACCAAGTCTCCTGAAAGGAGGATTATAAATAAGCCTAATCCTCTATTCATCATCTTTAGTTACACCTGGACAGAGGGATTTTTGAGGTGTCCTTACTACAGTATCCAACATCATTTGATCAGCGATTTGTCTTCCCCATATCCTTGCAAGGAAAGAAGTAAAACTATCTTGTCGAGCAACTTACCTGTAAACCTCCAGAACAGAGGCAGAGACTGTAACCTTTCCTCCAAACTGAGAGTCATGTCTTTCCCTTAAAGTGCTTCTCCATAAAGGCATTTTTTGCTTTTACCTATTGTGAGTAAACATGTTTGCCAGAAGCACAGGAATCCACAGCAGGATTGCACCTGCAGCTGTTATAAACTTACAGGTAATACTCTCTCATTCTCCAGAAGGGAACATCAGTCTGTGTTGAAGGATGAAATTAAGGGAAGAATTAAGGAAGGAGGATGAAAATAAAATTGAGGTAGCACAGATTCAGCTAGCCTTAGTGGGATTGCCTAACAAGCAGGATTGATGTTTGTTGCAGGAGAGCAGAGAAATCAGAAAAGAGGGTATGAAACAACTACAACAGAAACAACAAAACTGCACTTTCCAGATGCCACTGAGGGACTTGCAGCAGAGCAGCCTGAACATCCTAAGAAGAATCCACTCCAGTGAGCCAACCACAAAATGGCTTACCATTGAAGAGGTGACTGATGTGGGAGGTAGTGCTCAGATACCATCACTTCTGGGATGATCCAGCAGCTAGAGCAGTCACTGGGCCTCTGGAGAGTTTGTCCTAGAGCTCCAGTGACACTGTTAGGATGGTCACTTAAGGATAGGTATTGAAAAGTACTTAGGTGCCTCGCTCATTTGTTTCAGCAGGAATTGTGGGCCCAAATCTGTCTTCAAATCCTGGTCTGAACCTCTCTGTGGCTTGGTCTCCATCTTCCTTTATGAAATGGGAGGTAACAATGACTTTATAACCTGTAAACATTTTGTAAAGGAAACCACGTGAAAGCGAAGGTTGGGCACTTCAGAGCAGGGAGCCATGAACAAGCTAAAGGGAAAGTTCCATATAAAGACACCATCTCATTCCCCTTTGCATCACCAGCCCAGTGCTGTTGCTATTCCTGCCGAGTGCTCTGTCCCGCTCCCTGTTAACATTTTAGGCACTGTGGGGCAAAACATGAGGAGTTTTGCCTCACAACAAGCAGTGGTTTGCTCTGGAGCAGATGTATTAGCATCTCTCCGCTGAGCTGGAAATAGGGCAAACCCCCAACCAGACAACAGATTTGAAGTCCCCAGGCAAAGGAAAATGAAGAACAAATTAAATGTTCGCTGCAAGCAGTTCACCAAACAAAAGAACAATAATAGTGTTTTTCTGCCATTCTTTTCATTTCTCCCAGCATAACTACACATCTTCTGGATACAATCTGTTTCTTTGCCAGGGCTTCAACATTCTCCCCTGAATTAATGATGCTGGAAAATCTCCACTTTTCATAGAGTCTGATAGTCTCCGCTGAGCAGCGGAGAGCTGCACAATACTTGCTTATGCAATGACTGGTCCTGTGCCAGGAATAATAGCCTGTCTACTAGGAACAACCAATTCACACACAAAACCAAAATACTTCTCTCATTAAGCATCTGAATTAAGTGAAGTAAAACCATCCTGAACCTACTGGTCACACCACACGCTAATGTCAGCCTTCACGCTGAGTTAAACAATCCCACACCCTGGTCTTTGAGGAACGGTTAGCATGGGCAGAGGAGGGTGGCACTTTCCTATTCATTACCTCCAAAGTACTCTTGACACTATCAAGAACTATTATTACAGGACCAGGCAACAATAAGACACCCAAAGCAGTTAAAATGCAACTTGATCTGCGAAAGTACTTGCAGACAAGCACTGCTTTGGCTACTTCAGGCACCAGCAGGCTATAATCATATGGTAGCTCTTCTGTCCGCAGGCGTGATCTGTCCCTGAGCAGACGAGGAGGTGGAGAATAGTATCATCTTACTTGCAAAGTAATCCACAGCACACTGCCAATATCAGCATTTGTTTCAAGGCTGTTCTGGACCATGCTTTAAATATGGTATATCTGCATTTCCTCCCAAAGAAACACTCAAGGCAGGAGGGTCCCATAAAGTTAGCTTTATCTAATGTGAGAAGACTTCAACCAGGTCTTGCTGTCTGAAATCAGTTTACCTGCAATAAGGTACAAGTCCAGATCTAAATTTTTGCCTCTGTCAGGATGGAAACATCAAAGAACCCTGGGAGAACTTTTCCTCCATTTTGACCTGTGGCTGAGAAATAAGCAATCAGATCATTGACACTTTCTTGCAGACCTCAGAATTCAACCCTTTGCTACCTTACCAAATCATTACTTCAACTGGGGTGGCAGCCTTCCATCCTTGCTCACATTTTACTGTGAGGAGGAAACAGGGCACCTCTACTTCAAATGAAAGCTCACTGTGAAACTTAAGTAGCAGAGCTGTGGACCAGACAGCTATCCTGTCCACCTGCACCAGAAAAATCACATTTTCTGCTCCATTCTGCCCTTCTAGAAGAGGTTTTATGGAGGGCATGAGAGATCTAGGGGTCACATCCCTTTATTTCTCCCTATCACTGGCAGAGATTAAGAGGCTACTGCCTCTCCCGCAATTTTAAGAATTGGTATAAACCAAGTTCTGTTACTGTGGAGAACAGGGCTTTTACAACATGGAATGTAATTACATTCACAGAAGAGACACCATATCCTTGTCTTTTATCTCATCTACACAGCATCCCTTCCCAGCCTCTCTCAGTTGTAACCAGTACCTCACAGACTGATATTTTGCAGAGTAACCGTGGAAAATGAACTAAAGAAAAGTACAGCTTTAGAGTCAAATATAAATTAGACACACCTGGAGAGCAGAGCACGTGGTCAGTGAGGAAAAGTCCTGCAGTGCAGTGCAAAGCAATTTTTTCAAGGGATACCTTCTCCAACCGTTTAACTCTTCTCTGCTGTTATCTCTGCTGTAGTCCCCTCTGGTTTTGTACCAGAGCACAACCTCAGTTTTGACTCAGGAAGACCAGGTGAATTTCTGCCTGCACTTCCCTGCACATCACTTTGCATGGCTGCTGTGTAGCTTCTGTCCCACGACTACTTCAGAGGCATCTACACTGATGATATCAAAGGAGCAAGTTCACGTCAAAGCTTCAGACCAGTGGCTTGTGTCTCTCTGCCAAAAGCAGAAGCTACAGTGAGCCCTGAACCCACTGAATAGGAAGAGGTTTATAAGCCCCCACACAAAGCAATAGCAAAGAATGAAAAGAAATGCTACAATCTGTGACTAAAAAAAAAAACACAAACAAAAACCAAAAGCAAGGTGACAAATGCAGGGAAGATGTTAAAAACAGACAGCTGCATCTATCCATAGTATCCTCTGTCCCAGAGAAACAGATCACTGAAGTTGCTGAACTCGAGGAATCTGCATGACCTACTTAAGTGCACATGCCCAATTAACTAAGTACCAGGGAAACACACAGCATCAGGCAACAGCTGGAAAAATTTGAGTGCATATGAAGCCAGCACTCTGGGAACACTGAACAGGAAAGAAAATACGCTGAGTACTTTCATACTAGAGTTTGTGATGGCACTCCATTTATGGATTTTACAGCAGAAGTCACATTTCTTGCATTTTTTCCTTCCAGGGGGTTCCGATTTCCTGTATTTCATTCTCTTACCGACAGAGCCATCTAGTGGACGAGACATCATTTAGTAGAAGGAAATTCTGATTTATCCCACTGTAAATACAAATAAAACACATCGTACAAAGAATCTTCAAAGCAGCTTATAACAAACAGGCGTATCAGTTACTCTAGTCAGGTTTTACTCGACTAATAAGAAATTGCTAAGTGATATGTTTGTCTTGGCAGGGGCTTAAAATTTTCAACACTAATTCACAATATCTTTCTTTCTGAAGAGACCTCATCCTAGACTCAGCCTCAACTTGAATTCGCAGTGCAAAGCTTTTAATTTATGCAAAATCCAGTATCTTCTTCAAAGCTGATGTGGATTAGAGATGTTACATTTTTTAACTAAAGTGTAAAAGCTAAAGCAAAAAAAAGGTTTAATTCTGTGTGCTCAGTGGGCAGTCACAAATATAGTGTGTGAGAAGCATCAGAAGGGGTAGAAACTTCTCAGCAGATATGCTGCAGAGTTTGTTCTATGAGTCAAACCTGATGGGGAGAGTTCTTGTTTCTTTCTCAAATTCACGGCTGTCCCCCCTGCCCTCAGTGCTGCTGAATGCCACATCAGCTGCTTCAGGGAAGAGAGGAGGTCTCAGTGAACCAAAACCTGGCACAGCACAGGGAGAAGGAACCGGAACTTTACAAAACCAGCAGAAAAGGTAAGTCAATCATCATTGGTGGAAACAATCCCCAACAAACCTGTTACTGCCAGACAGCTTTAATTTGCTTAAATAGCATTTAACCATTACACTTCTCAGGGCTCCCCTCGGTGTTTCAAAGCCTTTGCCATTCCAGTAACTGTCCATGGTCAAACTGGGTGCCTTTCCTCCCCGCCCTCTGCAAGAGGCACTTAACCTTTAGAATAGGCTACATGACATTTAACAGTCAGAAGGTAACAGTGAGATGCAAAGCCAACGGGCCAGATTTGCAGCCTTGCCAAAATGTTGAATCTCTTCTGAGAAGTCCCTTTAGTCAAGTCCCCCATCTGTGGTTTACTTCCTTTTCCACATATTAATAATTCTTTTTGGAAGCTTTACAGATAAAGGAAGCAGTTTTGAGGGCTGAGAAGTACCAGACAGTCCCAGCAAAAACCAGAAGCGGCAATCCTCACTGTTCCTTCCCTTGAGAGGTTACAGGGAGACGCAAGAGAAGCCAGACCCAAAGGAGTTCTGGCAAAGTGATTTCTCTTTGCTCAAACTGTGAGTACGTTTCTCTTGTCTGTCCTAGTACTAAACAAGGTAACGGGAACTTTTTTTGTCACTCACTGTACATTAGCCACAGCCAGGATGACACCCTTTAAGCAGAACAGCTTGCCATCCTTTAACACACACACACACACTCCATCCTATATTTGTTTATATTTACGGCAATTAATTGTTGCACTAATCAATCTCAGGTTTCTATCAGGTGTTTGCTTTGGAAAGAAAAGGCAGTTCTAGCTGCTGAAAAAACACCCTATAAAATCTCACAGCAGATACTTGCCTCAAGTTACACAGCAAGCAATCCTGTATCGTGCCATTCCTGTTCTGCCTGTTGACAGTAGTGTAACTCCACTGTACAAAAATTCCAACTTGATTTGCAACACAATCACCAGCCTGATGTATTAAAAGCAGTAAGATCAAGTAACAGACTGCAAATAAAAGGCATCTATTTCAAATAGCCATGATATTACCTGTTGGAGAAGTGGACATCTTGTATACCACTCTACAACAAGCAACACCAGCAGACGTCAACAAAAATACCCGTTTTTACCTACCAACCCATTTCCAGAGATCCCAGGCCTTAGCATGGGATACCACAAGCAGACAGTTCAATTCTTACCATGAAGCTCGTGGTACAGCAAAAGGATGGAGTTCTTTTTTCCTTTGTGCATTAAAAAATGTCAGTCTCAGTAGGCTTCTAGTATAAAGACTCAAAATGCACTTCCGTGTCCTGTTCATTTTAAGATGTTCTTTCTTAACTGTCTTGAGAAATTCAGAAGCCGTTACTTAGACAGGGGGAGGAAGTTCTGTGGAAAAAAAGACATGTCTTCTCTCCTGTAGTAAGAGCTAGAACCAAACTGATATATTAAGGTTTCAAAAAGTACAAACAGCTGTTACTACTAGTGATTAGGAACATTGTAGTTTGTACACAGACCGGTTTTACTTGCCCGAATCTTAGAGATACACTCTCTGAGGGAAATGGCCTGATCAACTGGTATCAGTCACCACTCTCTTCCAAATGACTGTGGATTTGAAGAATGACATTTCCACAAGGAAGTGTTTAATATCACTACTAAAGCCCTACAGTGCTCATTTTAAGTTGGAAATGGTATCTTCAGGAAAGCATTACTGCTACAGGAACATGACTCCCATGCTATGTTTTGAAGCAGGGCTTTGTGAAAACTGTTTTGTCTTTTGGACAGGTTCCTCAGTCTAGGCATAATAAGAAACTAAAATGTTCTTATAGTTACACTCAAGCACATCTTAACCACATTTTAACGAGGTTTCTAATACAAATGTTTAGGATCATTGCTACCCAGAAGAACATGTAGCAGGGTTTTTCTAGCGATGCAAGACCAAATACAGCTTTATTTACAGACAAAAATTCAACAAATTAATACATTAGTTCAACTTTCATGTCTGCACACAAGGGAGAGTCTTCACAGCATCAGAGCAGAAAAGCAAGACCAGGTACTTCATACATTTCCAGACTGGTAATTGATTGTATTCAGGTATGTGATCAAATACAGAAGTGTTACATTCACACATTTCAAGTCAGTAACTCAGCCACACTATACTTTTAGAAATAAAATTACAACTACATTTGGCTTCCTGCATATCAGCTGATGAGCCTGTGTATAGATATTAAGACCAAAAGCTGAAGTTAATCCTAAGCTTTATTTAAAAGATTAGCATTTGTGTTGAGTCGTATTTAATGGATAATCATTTATGACTTCCTCCATACACCTGCACAACTTTTCAAATTTACAAAACATTTCAACTTTATCCTTGAAAATGCCTGGTTTATATTTTGTCTTCTTTTCCCGGGCAAAAGAGGAAAAAAACCAAACCCACAAACAAGTGAATTACGCAGAGTGTTAGAATAGAATTTTTCTCTGCAAATACAGACTCAGACTATCAAAGGTGTGTGTTCCCAATGAAAAATTCTCCCTGTATCCTAAGAGAAAAATAAGAAACGCAAGAATACAAGCTCAAAGTACAACACTGAAGATGAACCTCTATTGTAGATCCATGTAAAGCAAAAGAACACAGTGCTTTGCTTCTCAGGAAGCTGCTTCTGTGTGGCAGTATGTTTCATTAATGCAGCTGCTACTAAGACTTTAAGACATAGTATTTAAAAATTCTTCATCAAGAATACCTTCTAATTCTTTAGAGAATGAATGACAACAGGACTAAACAAGAAAACCAAAACATGACGATCTTTAAAAGTTGATGCATCACACAAATACAAAGTAGTCAAATCTAGATATCGTCCGCTATTTTCCAGGCAAAGCTATTTTAAGCTTGAAATCAACCTCCAACGTATTTGCCCAAGAGAAGTCCTGTCATACAAGAGCAGACAAGTTTTTGTCAGAAACATTTATTAAACAAAACTGATACCAATGCACATGTAATCAAGTTAATACCCCCTAATAAAAAAAGCATGTCTGTCAAGACCCAAGATTATCTTCGCTTCTGGAAGATGTTGCCACGGCCCATACCACGGCCTCTTCCTCTTGCAGCCACTGAAGAAAGAAAACAGGAGGGATGACATGGATTTGAGGTAACTGCATGTTTATCTCAACAACTGACAAGGAAAACATAAACACCACTCATAGCCTCCTGCTTAGAAGCAAAGAAGTGAAGCTATCCTAGGAAGTGCAGAAAGTGATCTAACAGGAAAAAGTTTTCTGTGAGAAGAACCAGAACTCATGGTTACACGGCCTTGTTACTTAGAACAGATGCAGTGGAATATTCATACATTTTGTGTTCCTTCTCATCAGACACACAAATTTGTAGCCCAAAAGGTTTAAAACTCCACAGTCTTCCAAGGTTTTGTAACGAAACTGAGTATGTTTCAGCAGATGTTGTTCCCCCACATAACTTCAGCAAACATGGTAAGGTTAAGCGAGAACTCTGCAGCCCACGACTATTACTCCTCTTATAATTAGGCTGTTCCCCTGAGAGAGGTACAAATGAGAGTGAACTATAGAATGGCTAATAATTACAGCTTCCCGGTACTTTAAGTACTTTCTTAATATCTGAACTTGTTTTTCTACAAAACCTTATTAAAAACATCTGGATCCTTCCCTAAGTATTCCAGACAGCTAGTGGCCACAAGCTCTGGAAAAAAGCTTGCTTTATATAAACAATGGTTTATATAAAGCCTTCATTTAACAAGACTACTCACTGTATCTAAATTATTGTAATATCAATATTACACATTCAGGTAATTGGGCAATTTCAGTCCTGGCTCCTATCATAAGACGAAATATAGAGAAAAACAGTGTATGAACCAGGAATCTTGCAATTTCTTACAGCTTGTTTCCTCAGTGATAGAGATAACAGTTTTCCAGCTCTTCTGCAGCAAAATGAGGGGGGAAACACAACCATAAACAAATTGTACGCACCTTGAGCTTTGAGAATAGCTGCTTTTCCTCGCCCAGCTCCAGAACCCTGGTTTTTATTCTTCATGCTCTTTAGCATAGGAGCATTCTTCAACATATCTGGTAAAATGAGAAACCGTATCTTGCTCCCTCTGATGTACACCTGCTCAAGCTGTGCCACTCGTCCATCTCTGTATGTCACCGTTATGTTGGACATCTGGAAAGTAAAGATCAGTCAGTGCTCAGAAGCCTCTAACACAGTTCTGTATTCCCACTGCTCTCACCTGCAGGATACATAGCCAGGATTCAAGTTCTAGAGCCAAAGACACCCCAAGGTACTGCCTTCTCAACTGGAGCTGTGACACAAGGCATCCAGGACCATTTAAACATACTCCTAAGATGCTACTATTCAAGCATGCCCAGGACTTTTGCTTCCTCCCCAGTTTGCATATTAGTGTTATCAGCTTTGTTAGTTTGGTTATTGAACCAGTTTTAAAAAAGCTGTTCTACTTGTAACAATTTAGGAAGCATTTTGATTTCAACAATGACTTGCCTAAAGTCAGTCAAAATTAAGCCCTCTTGGGATGACTAAAGTAACATACATTAAAAAAGCTTCTTAAATCAAGGGTTTATTCTTACAATCAGTGGTTTTAAATAAAGAACTCCAGCAGAAACATTGTTCACAGAACAGAATCTTAAGAACCCTAATATTATTGACAGGAATACCCAATCTGACTCTAAAACAAGAATAAGGTCTGGCCTTTGCATGCTCAGTAATCCTGAGCCCATTTCACTACTGTAAGACAGTGTACATGCAGCAGTACAGTTTTCTTTATCCTAAAACTAAAAGCAACAATCTTTTAATGAAGCTGCCAATAAGCTAGCTATCGGCCTTTCCAGGCACACATCAGATAGCCTTCCCTCCGTCCTCCTCGAGCAGGTATACCTGACAATTCATGTTGTCTTCTGCTTCAATAAGTTTGCCTCTGTAAACTTCTCCTGTATTGGTCTCACATGTCACAATATGGCCTTCAGCCTCATGCAGGACTTTAATGGGCACTCCAATCGACATGTTTGCAGTGCTGTGGTTCTACACCTGACATAAGAAAAAACAAAGCACACAATTACAAAGAAAATTGTAGACTAGGTTTTACCTGCAAACCCCATGACCTTTTCCCAATGTAAAGTGCTGATTTTTTTCTCTTGCCAAAACACATCAAATGCTTTGATGATGTATTAATAAAAATTCTCTAGAAAGATGCCTATGGGAAGAAAAGACTTAAAAGAGCAGCAAAACTAAGTCTTTTCCAGGGGTCTTCTGTCCTAGGAAACTCACTTGTAAATAGCAGGTAACTCGTATAGGCAGGGGCACCTCAAACGGAAACAGCCCCAGGTACATCCCATAACGGTACAGCCAGCCTGGCCGCCTGCAAGCAAGGGTGGACCTGTGACTACCACAGCAACCCTCGCCAACCACAACACATAAGCCACAGGCTCTACCACGAGGGAGCCCAGCCCACGCACCGTTACCCTGCTCTGCTCTCCTTCGCTTGAAGGATCCCAGGGGTAGAGAAGGGCTACGGCACGGCCCACCCCGAGAGGCTCAGCAGAGCCCCCGAGGCCTGACGGCCAGCCCACCGCTGTTTCACCCACTCGGGCCCGGACAACCCAACGAGCCGGCAGGGGAGATGGGGCAGCTCAGATACTCGCCCGGAGAGCGAGCGGCGCCCGAAAACACGCAGAACACCGAGAAACACAGCCCAGAACCAACCCTACGGCCACTCACCACCCTCCTCAACCCGGGCCCGCGCTCAGCCGCTAATGGCCTCCTCCGCCTTCCCGCCCTGCACCGCGCGCCGGAACCGGAAGGCGGCGGCGGAAGCGGCCCCTTCCCTTCCCCTCCGGGCCCTCCGCCGCTATCGCACCCCGGGGCCGCCGGGCCGCGCAGCCCCGACACCACGGTTCCGCCGCAGTCTTGTCCCGCCGGCCGGGGGCAGCCCCCTCCCGCCGACGGTGCCCCACTCCCGGGGCAGGGCTAGCTTCCCCGCCCGCCCTCGGTGCCGCGTTCCCCGCCCGCCGTGTCATGCCCCTGCCCACCGACACACCCCGCCGCCACCACCCACCCGGCACCCCACCCGGGGTCACCCCGCAACAAGGCCGATCCGCATCCGGGTCGTGACCCGGTCCCCCGCCAATCATAGAGCTCGGCTCGGCGGGGGCCAAAACGACCCCAT
>JAOXNO010000006.1:7884872-7906599 GCA_028565335.1 Limnodromus scolopaceus | reverse complement strand
AGACTCATAACATGCCAAGAAAAAAATCACAACAAAATACTTACAGATCCTGGTTTGAGGAGATCTGGGATTTGTTTTTTTCTTTATGATACTTAAGAGCACCTTAATCTAGATTAATTAAAAAGGTCGTATATACCAAAGGGTATACCCATCTTCAAAGTCATGATTAAACAGTAGCACAACTACAAAATAATATTTGGAAAGAGTCCAGAATATCTGTATTGGCTTGTCCCTACCGTAGGCTGTAGCTTTGGTAAAAATAATGTAAGATTATAAACAACATTATAAAACTTCTTAGATAGATAAACTTACATCAAAACTAGACCAGTCCACGTGATGTCAAATCATTTTTATTGCCACCTTAAAATGTAGTTGGCCTTGTGTTATCAAAACTTTTCAAAGGTCTTTTCTAGATCAAAGGTTATTGAGAAAAGCCCTTTATGATTAACTCACTTGGGCTGACGGTGAAGTAGCAGTAGCAGGCACAGCTCTTCACCTCCTTCGAGTGGTAAAAGGGCCTCTCTGAAACTGAAACCACAACAACACCAACCCTACACAAATAAAAACCGAGGCAGAGGGATGGAGTTATTTGTACCCTGGGACTTTTTGGTAGAGATTTGTTCTTTTTCCCTTCCTATGTTGAGTTACTGACGAAGTTAATACAAAAGGCCAACTGGTGCCACTTGTGAGATTTGTTAACCTAAAATTACTCATGTAAATTACAGTCCCTGAGGAAAAAGACTTCTGTAGAAAATGCTCAAATCTGTGGGGCTTGTAAGAGATCAGCACCTAGAGGTCTTGGTTGTGTCTGTCTGCTCACGGTTTGGTTGAACACCTTTTGTGGCACAGAAATACATTCAGACGCAAGAGAAAGGAAGAACACCTGTGCTTTCCCTACAGTTATTCAGGAGGGGGATACAGCTCCATAGTTAGGGGCTGGCGGGTATGTCATCCCACCAAAAAGAATAAAATGAAAGATCCAAGGAGAAGGGAGTGGACCATACAGCACAGTGAGCCAGGTATGGAACAACAAAGGAGTACGAGATTAAACCAAACGCTTAACTGGACAGAAATACCACACTTGCATTCCCCTAGAAAATAAATTCCAGTATGGATCTGTATTGCTGTATGACATTTTTCGTGCTTTACTCACAATGGGGTGTCTCCACTACAGCTGACTGCATCCAGCTGAAGGTGCCGGTCATTCAGCAGTTGTACCACTGGGACTGCGGGCTGGCCTGCTCCAGGATGGTGCTGCAGTAAGTGACTGTTTCGGTTTGAATGGGTGGGAAATCCCATCCCGTGGGAGAGGGGTAGCGGGAAGCAACGTCCAGGGAGAAGAGGTGTGTTGAAGCAGCTGGGAGTTTAACTTAGTCTTAAAAGATATTCTCAGGTACCCTCAGATAATTACTGCTGCTTGGGCCTGGCACAGATCTCCATCAAGGGAAAATATAAACCAAGACAAACTTAAGACCCTTTTGAATAATTGACTGTTTTTACAGATGCAAAATATCTGATCAGCTCTAAGAACTTTGCAGGTTGGCATGTGTAAGCTCATAAAAAGTTATCCCTCTTTCCTCTTGTTTTAATGCAGAACCAATACTTAGCACAGCAATTCACCTAACTCCTTTCTGTGTTTCCTAGTGATGGGTAGGTGTATCCCAGTTTATGAGTATACACTACCTCTGTCCTGCTGAGCTCCCGATCTGTGGGATGAGTGGTTTTGTTCCAGTAGTTTCAACTTCAAAACAATGCACTGTGTTGCCCTTTGGGGTTTTTTTGGTTTGGTTTTGTTTTTTCTTTTTTTTTTTTGTTTTTTCTTTTTTTTGAACTAGTAGCTGTCCTGCTGAACTCCTCTTTCCTTCCACAGAGGAACATGAGCTTAGGTGCAGGAGAAATACCTATTTAGATGTCCACTTAGTAGATATGAAGCAGAAGATTTTCATTTCTCTCCATCCCTTCTGCCAAGACGTTAGTCCGTGTGCTGGTAATTTCCCATCTTGACTACTGTAACCTCTGCCTCTTTATTCCCTTTACCTCTTTGCCACTCCAGTCTGCCCCAAACTCAGCTTCCAAGATTAATCTTCTCACCCTGCTGATCTGACCTTGTTTGCCCTGCATTCTCAATTCCAGTCTTTTTTTTTTTCATTTACTTCCATTTGTTTTCTAACTTCCAGAACTCTCTGTAACTGCCTCTCCCCACCCTTTGCAACCTGTCCCAAGCTTCTCCTGACTTCATTTCCCCTTTTGTGCCATCAGTGCCTAAGAGAAGCTTCCTTTGAATATTGACCGACTTCCTTTACAGTTTCTCCTTTGAAATCCATCCATTGTATGAAGCAAGTTTTAGTCTTTAACATCTCTTTCTGTGTTTGCTCTAATACGCTTGTACATTTAGACTGTAAGCCCTTCAGGACAGAGTTCTATACTTGCAGCTTGCCTATTGTACAGCACCTGTACACTTCTAGCACTATAAACAGTCAAGATACCCATGCATTTCCAATTTTTAAGTGTCAGCAATAAATTTAGTTAAATACTTCCTACTCCCTTCCTCTCCCTTATATTTGTGACTCCTTTGTGGGTTGGTTTGGTTTTGGTTTTTTTGGTTATTTCTTAGCCAAGCCATTTGTTTCAGTTTTTATGTCCTGTGATGTGGAGGCTTGGGCTATGGCACACAGTTTGCTTCTCCTCAGATCTGTGCTTCCCTTCCCCTGCCTTTCCTAATACCATAGGTACCTGAATCATTTGGACAACGATGAATTTCAGGAAGCCATCCAGGAACTCCAGTTAACAAAGAGTATCTGGACTATTGACCTGGCCTATCTAATGCGGCACTTCGGTGTTAAGCATAAATTTTGCACCCAGACGCTTGGAGTGGACAAGGGCTACAAAAATCAGGTTAGTATTCTTACCTACTAGGAGACAGGAGACAGTTTTAAAAGTGAGTCATGTTATAAAAGCTCTGCTATTTTACTGACAACTACAGTTCCTGTAAACAAGGTTTGCCTATTGCCAGAACTGGCACAAATCAGTTCCAAAGGCGAGGCTAGATACAATCCCACATATTTCACATCTTTGATTCCATATAAAAGAGTTTTCATGTAGTGTTCATGAAGGGTTCCAGCCTGTTTGACAGCCTTGGAGACTGAAGCCCTCTATCTACAGACCAGGTAGAGCCTGGGCAGCAGCAGTTTGAGCTTCCATGCTTTCCCCACCACTGTGCCTCAGCCCTGACCTGGAAGAACCACCTGGAGGTGAGAAGGGAACTTCCCCTCCATGTCCATTGAGAGCTTGGCCTCTTCAAGATTGCCAAAGGGGCCAGTGAGGGCCTATAGTGGTGATGACACTTCTAATGCAAGCTCCTGCCCAGTATGAACCAGACAGGGTTCTTTCATGTAGGCATCTGAATAGCTACTGAATGGAAATTACAGTAACTGACCAGGAGTTAACTTAAACTTATAATTTAGAGTAGGAATCCTCATCCTGTTACCAGTGAACTAAGGGAGAGATCTCTTGTCCCAAAGCCAAATCTCCAACTTGCACAGGTCCCTGCTAGCAGGGATTGGAACTGGTGAATTACCAAAGGTAAACATCATTCCAATACATAACGTCTGTTGTCTCCACAGTCATTTTACAGGAAGCACTTTGACACAGAGGAGAATCGAGTGAATCAGCTCTTTGCACAAGCCAAAGCCTGCAAGGTGCTGGTGGAGAAGTGGTAAGCTTATTTTCTTTCCTTTCTCTGTGGAGATTCTGTGGCCCCCCTGCTTTTCTTGGAGTCACCAAGCTAAACTGTTGAAAGAGACTGAAATCAAGCCCTGAGCCTTTTTTGGTGAATCAGAGTCTTTCTACTGTATCTGTCTCAAAAAAAAAAAGTAGACATCAAGAGTTAATAATGAAGTTTGAGGAAAAACAGTCACGACACAGAATAAGTGATTTGAAAACGCTGACAGAAGTTGACTATTGTTTATGTTTTGAATTTGATTATCTATTAAAATTACCCAGTAGGGAGTACCTACAGCACTCTAATTTGCCATTGTTGGAATTAAGGAGAGTGCTACGTGGGCACACAACCCATTGTTCCCAGAGCTATGCAAACTTTATAGCTCTCTGTTCCTACACAGATGCATAAAGAAAAAGCTAGCATACGAGCTTTTGCCAAAGGGAGGATGAAATAAGGAACCTCTATGAAAAAGCTGCAAACCCAGGAGAAGGTGAAAAACTGCAGAATTGTTTCACAACTGGCAGTGATATTTTACATGGGAAATAACTAAGCATCCACGTTCAACTTGAGCTGCATCTCTTTTTATAGTGAAGCTGGATTTGGATCTCTATTGTCAAAGCAGGGTAAACAATTAGAAGAAGAGAGGGTACAGGGCAGCCACAACAGCATTGAATGCTGAAATGCAACTTTCATTTAGCAGAATTAATTGTCCTTTTTAACACACATGGAGTCTATACGGCACCATCTGTTTAACTAGAGCTGTGACAGGACAGAAGGGACAGACAACTGGTCCATCTCGTTTAGCAATGTTAAGATCATGGCCTTGATGGAGGCAGGGACAGAGGACATATCTACTTGTGCAGCACTGAGGCTGGGGCATCAAAGAGAAGCAACACTGGAAAACATTAAAAAGCACATTAGGTAGTGCACACAGTCCGGACATCTGGAACATACCCAAGGGATGAATTTCTAATGCATATGGAATACACCATCTGCCTCAGTGAAGGACAGCTTTTAACAGATGAGATTATAGGTTATGTTTGGTTAATACTCATTCTCTGTAGGAGGTACTATAGAAATAAAGCCTGAGGAGCATCGGGTAGTCCAAAATTGCAACTGGGAAAAACATTCCTGTGTGACAGAGGCAAATTTGGACATGTCTTAAGTTGGTTAGTGATTATACAATCTTTAACCTCTCAGTTGATAAAGATTTGTTGCTTCAGAGATAAGCTTTTCTAAGAACAGAAGAGAACACTTCACTTACGATTTTCACACAACAAAGTCTCTCCAGTTACTGGATGAGTTGCCAGCTCATCTAGTACTCTTCTCTGGGACATCTGATTTATTCTGAGATTATGTTTGTATTACTGCAGAATCCAGGGCTGTTGCTCCACACTTCAGTAGCAGCAATAAGATCAAAAGGCCTTGAATGACACAGGTTTTGTCAGGCTTTGTCTGTAGCAAAGCCTGCAGGGTTTAACAGCAAAAAGCTGTACCTGTGATATAAAAATAACCATGCCAGCTGTGGTCATAAGTACTGTCTATCACCACACACTTAGTTGTACACCAGTGTCTTCCCTGCACTTGCTAATAAGCAGATCTGATGTTTTTTCTGCAGCACAGTAACTGTTCAAGACATCCAAAACCACCTGTCCCAAGGTCACGTAGCCATTGTCCTAGTGAACGCAGTCCTGCTCTTGTGTGATCTTTGCTCAAGTCCTGTCAAATACTGCTGCTTCCTCCCCATTGGACAGAAGTGCTTCTGCAGGAATCCCGACTACCAGGGCCATTTCATTGTGTTATGTGGCTACAACAAAGCCTCAGGGAGTATTTACTACAACAACCCTGCCTATGCTGACCGTGAGTAGCCTCTTCTTTTTGGGTGGATTCTCAGCCACCGCATTACTAACATGTCTGTAATACAGAGCCACAGCTGTGCTTCCCCTAATAGCGCGCATGTTTTTCAAGCATCACTAACCAATTTGTCAGAAGGGGTTTTTCCACATTAATTAAATCAGTGCTGCATTTTGTGTTGTGATTTACTTAAGGCATTAAGATACGCACTCTAGCAAATGTGTTTGGCTTTCACATGGGTTAGTAAGAGATGCTGAATTGTTGTTCAGAATATAATAGGATGGCCAATTTAGTACCTATTTACAGCACTACTTCAGTGAGCACTGCCTTTGAGGCAGAAAGATCCCAGTAAAGCTGTAAGCTGATAGGTCTAGTCTGTATACTAGTTACTTTTCTTTGCAGAGGCTGCTACACCCAGTATTAAGAGCCTTTCACAGGCAAATTCTTCTGAATTTTAATAACATTTTCTTCCTCCTTAACAGGAACATGCTGCACCAGCATCAGTAACTTTGAGGAAGCCAGGACAAGTTATGGCACTGATGAAGATATTCTGTTCATCTACACAGACAGCTGACATCCACACCTGATACCTGTGGCCCTTTCCTGTGCAGCCTGCATGGCAGCTGGCTGCTTGTCTCAGGACTCCCCCTGCAGAGACCTTCCTCCTGATCTGCAGTGGGATCTTAAACAAGGGAGGCTTTATAGACATTGACAGGACTATATTGCAATGCTGTCTTTACTTTTTTTTTTCCTGATGATGTATCTGATTTTGCAATGTATGTCTCAGTTTTTTGTGGGTTTTTTTCCCCTCATTTTCAACATTGCACATTTGACGGCAATTTTAAAATACAGGCCCAAAGCCTGTTCACTTTGAGCTTATTTTCAGATTAAACACGTGAGAAAAAAGCACCAAATTTATGAACTTTAACACTTGGTAATACATGCATAGGTTTAGGTAAACAAGACCAGGGCAAAAAAATAGAAAACACCTATTTCTCTCTCTCTATCAAAGCATCGAGGGCTTCTTCATCCTAAATCTAGGGATTTGAGGCTCAGCCGGGTATTATAGAAGGAAAAAAATATTAACTTAAACCACTTTTAAATAACAAACAGTGCCTTGCTGGCTTATCAGCATTGCCTGCATTGTAGGAATGAAACACATTTACTTAAGGAAACTTCCCAGGTTTCCTTTTCCCAAATTTACCTTACACAGATTTAGCATTTATGCCACTAAATTTTCAGTCGTAGTTCTTGGTGGTGTTCCCTTGTACTACAAACTCAATCTCTTTTGGCTAAATCCTCTAGGATGACTGCTCAAAGCTCTGTATTGCCCCAAAAGTTTAAGTGAAGATACTTTATGTGTACCTAGAACCCTTTATTGCTCTTTGCAAAAACCTCTGAACGTTATGCCACCCACATGCGCCAGTTTCCACAGAATGCATTCTAAATGTAAAATTTAAACTTACTAAGCAAATACAGAAAATTATCACCCACACTAATGGTATACATTTTGTGTGTAAATTGTAAATATCTGACAGCGTATACTGGATTCTAACAAAAATGCTGAATCAGAATTTTAGCCAAATTTTGCTATTGGTATAGTGACCTTCTAAGAGCTGAAATCAATTAAGAAAAGAGGGAATACAAACATCTCTGCTACAACTAAGAAGGTAGGAACTCAGATTTTCTAGCTTTCATAATACAGCTGTATTTGGATTAAATTGGAGTTACTGTATTCAGACATTATCAAGTGAAATTGTTAGCAGCCCACGCACAATCCTTTTGTGGGTTTAATTACTTTGCTGAGGAGCACTGTAAAGTGTAAGAATCAGATTCATCCATTACAATTTCCTAGAACTCTTTATCTCCAGTCCTGCCTATGTTGAAATGGGTAGTGAAATCAATACTGATGTGAAGCTAGCAAAATTTTATTTTGCATTTAAGACAGAGATTGCACACCTTTGACATGGTTTTAAGGAAATAACTGCTCAAGTTCTGGAACTGTGTGGAGTAACATTAAAAGGATATTGTTATTTGGTGAAAATAATAAATAGGAACCTACTTTCAGCATGGTAACAAATTTTTCTAAGAGAAAATATTTTATCAGTTGTTGGCTTACTGAAAAGTATCTGGAAAGCGTTCAATAAGTATGCTTAGTAGAATTAAGAGTGCTCCTTTGTACAAAGACTAAAAATAGTAACAGACTTTTAAAAAGCAGAAGCCTTTAAAAAGTTCCAAGCAGAAAGTACATGACAAGAAATATTCAGTATATCAAATTTTGTTTATCATTGCTGAGGTTAGAATACATTCTAGCACTTGCAAAATGAGTAAAAGTTAGGATGTGATTTGCGAGCAGTAGAACCAGTACATTAGTGCCACCAGCAGTATCCCAGAAAAAAGGTACAAAACCTATTACAGAAAATGCCTTCCCACTCCTCCAAAGTCAGTCACCAGAAGGCTACTGATCTGGGAATTTTTCTGTCCAAGTCCAAATTAACAATGTTTAATTTAGAGAGATTGTATTAGCTATGTTACTAATTAACAGGTATGTAAATTACAGGTTGATAGAGTACTTCCTTAAACCATGCATTTTCAGGTAGGTAGTTCATTCAGTACCATTAAACTGCCACAGGATTAACTTTAGAGCAGGTTTAGTTCGCTAAATAAAAACAATTCTTACAATAGGCTTGTACTGACTTTTAGCCTCTTACGGGTTCAGTTCTCCAAATGCCAATCTTGAGCTTATACATAAAACATGAACTGAAGGGCACGCTTAAGTGTTCTCAAGTGCACAGATAAGTGTAACAATATTGACTGTTAAATGTGTGGTACCCAGGGTTTAAATACTTCAACAAAACTGCAAGGTAAAGAAACAAAGTTGTTTAAGCTAATACAGACAAAAGAAGAGCTCCACCATTGCATCAGGATGTTTTATAGCTGCCAAATGGAAGATAGCTATGAGAGATGGAAACACGAGGAAGAACCAAAAGCCAAGTGAAAAGACTGAGTATTTATATGACACAAACTCAGATTAAAAAGAACCTCGCTGCGCAAGCACTCAGAATATCTGCATTTTCTGAATCTCTGTTTCCCATTACAAGATTGTCTATCAAAATACTCATTCTGAAAATGTTTTGTCAGTTTTTTTCCTTCATGATGTCAATAGCAAAGGAAGGGGTATTTTACATGCAGGGATTTTATACATAAATATATTTTTATTTGTAATTAAGCCATTCTCAATAAAGGTTTAAAGTCACAGATAACGCTGTAACTGTGTAGCAAGTGCATTTATTGACTAGCTTATGAAAAATGCTGGAAAAATCTTTAGAGGATGTGTTATATACTTAACTCAAAATGGCACAGCTGAAATTTTAATTTGAAAAAAGAGTTCAAATATTTCAGCTATAAATTCATAGTTGCTAGTCTGTATTCATTCTGTACTTTCTGAACACACACTGCATCACTTGAATCATACAAAACAAAATTCAATGTACACCAGTATCTGAGAATAGCAAATGTATTGTTATTATGTATGTGCAACAGCTGTTCTGTGTACTCTGCAACCATCGAGTATCCTACTGGAATCAGCTCCAGGGAAGCAGTTTTCATTACCCATCCTGATCCCAAATAGCATCTCTGTGGCTTTCTGTTCACAATGTAAGGCAACTGCACCAGCCTTGCTCGCGCTTCAGCCAGTGTTTCTATTTTTGCCTCAAAACACAGCACTGAATTTCTGAACGCACTAAAAGCATCTACTTTTGCACCTTAAGGAGTCCATCAAAGACATTGGTCCAACTGTGGTTGTAATACTTAGTATGAAGGGAAACACAAAGAACCAGTGGTCTTGCTTTACACTACTCACAGATCAAAACAATTTATGTCTCCTTTCCCCCTAAATTACTCATTTGAGTAGAGGGTAAAAACTGGAAAGCAGAAGTAAACAGACACACAAGGCAAAGCCTATGTATGAATTTTTATGTCCTCTGAACTCATCATCTCCACCAAACTATATCACAGCATGCATTACTGAACAAATTTCACCTTTGTTTTATATCAATGTATTCCTACTGGATATATTTCTAGTAAAGAACAGAAGTTTGGACTCATTAGTGTAAATGACAAAAAAGATCAAACAAACCAACCAAGAAGCCATTTTTCAATTATTTTACTTAACACAGTTTTGAATCCTATTACTTAAAAGTTGGTTACAGGAAATTAAAATGACAACATTAAAATAAGAACTTGTGATCCAAGTAAAGCTATCATCCAACAGTACCTTTTAATTTGCTACATAACATTTGATTGTAACGAGATGCTGTCTCTTACTCTTTGATTATATTGGGTATAAAATAAGGCTGGACTGCTTCAGTGAGTCTCTCTGCATACATTTCATATCTACCGGTCATCTGGAAAAGAAAAATCAAAGCTTCAGTTCTTTTAGTGAGATATGAAAGTATTCATATTCACCATTTTTTAATGATGACATATTATTTAAATGCCCCCAAAAGTAAAATCATAATTCACTCAAAATGCAAGACCTCCAGTGCCTTAGTACAAACTGATATACTTTTATAAAAGAACTCATTCTGTGTTGCCTAAAACTGTACTTCTACCCAAAAAGAAAAGTGCATTTCAATTCTAAAAAGTAAAACTTTAAAATTAACACCTTTCTGCTTTGCAGCTCTCCTTCATTGACATTCATGTCTGCTGACTAATTACATAAGGTTATCCTGGGTTTTTTTTTTGTTATCCTGGATAGCTGAAAGTTGAACGTGAAAAGTGGACTCACTTTCTTATGCATCAACAATATTCTCATTTAAGTAAGTTACGTAAATGAAGACAAAGAGTGTATCTGTAATTATGTCTTCATACTGTGTCCTTGACAACTGATGAACCCTGCTGCCAGCAATAAGTTTGCATATGTGCCACTGACGGTATTTGCATTGCTCTTATCTATTAATGATATAAAATACTATCATTGCTTTGGGTGATACAGTAGCTGGGAGGCAGAAATACAGCACTTTACAAAGTGCACTATCCTCTTCGGAAGCGCGCAGCCTACAACACTGGCTCTGAGAGAGGCAAACTACTTCCTTCTTGCCAGAGTCTAATGAGGACAATTTGTTTAACTATTTTGCTGCTGTAAATTTAGCAAAGACTTTCTACTTAATGTCCCTTTCAGGCATCATTGAATGCAAATTGCAGATACCAGAGCAGATTAAATAGGTTCCTACTTGCTATCAAGGGTTTTCTGCAGTGGATAAACGATGACTTCATACTTCCTCATCTCCCTTATATCAAAAAATACCTCTGTCTTGGCCACAAATGAGAGGAAAAGGAAACAGATATCCCCTGTCTTACAAACAAAAGCCACAGCTGTGCCTTATGTGCCAAAAGACCAACAATAGCAATCCACACCACCAAAATAAAACTAAGGTGCAGAGAGCACAAGACTTGAAACAAAAAATAAGCAATTCTATACAAAACAACTAAAGGCCACTGTTTTGCTTTTACTGTTTTTCCTAATCAATACTTGCTTTTGTTCAAATACCCCTACTAAGCTGTTATACGCAATGCTCCATGTACTTCCAGACACACTAAACCTCTGCAATAAGGGCCTGAGATTTTGGTGGCAAAGCAAAACTTAAAGGCCTGCCTGACTTAAAAAAATTGGGAATCTCCCAGCACAATTTAATTCCACCATGTCAACAACCAGATACCTATCACATGCACCCGTAAAATAACAAATGCAATTCTGTCCAGAAGACGACCTGAAATTACTTTTTGTTTCTAGTCCCTATGTATGGATTGGCAGCATTACCAAAATTCAGCTGTAGCTAAGAAATGTTTATGTTTTAACTAAAAAGTTTATTCAGCATTTCAAATCCACAGAAAATTTGTATTTTTACAGCAAATTGAAATAAAACCCATTATGCGTTGCACTATACTGTAATGCACAAGGTGGTTCCAAATAAACCAGCTCTATAAAATAAATGTTGGCTCACAGCAACATTATGTGTAAAAATCAAAACTCCTTGGAAATGTTTCCTTATTTTAAATACTAGCCTATCACTGAAGAACCTACATATATTGTGATGGTCACTAGCCAGGAGTTCCGTTCTACTTTGTCAGGATTCAAATCATGCTGATCTTAAAAGTGGATATGAAAAAATTCTAGTCTCTAGCAGTACTGAAGACTAGAACAAAAGACCTACTTCCACAGAAGCAAGCAAGAGGTTTTCTTCATCAACAAAGCCTATTTAAGAAGTTGCCATCTCCTTCTTCCTTTTGCTTGCCATCTTTGTTGTTTCAACAGAATATTTGTGGGGCCTGCTGTAAACTTGATCAGATTAAAAGAAGAAACTAGAGTGTGGCTTGTTTAAGAAAAAATAAAAAATAGAAAAAAAATCTGGTCACTCCACTAAGCCTGTATACAATACAGCACCCCACATAGCTTGTACTGGCACAACTGAAGGGTTAGCAAGCTGCAGTGCTGAGGTGGCAATTTCTTAAACCAGCACTGCTGCTGGACAAATTAAATCAAAATTACACCCACAGAACAGATGATCCAAATTAGCTTTATCTCAGAATGCAAAAAAAAAATTGTAATAAATAAGTTTGCTAAAGCCACGTGAAGAAACCCGCAGTTCTCTTAATCTGATTTAGATTAATTCAAAAGTGGGTTAGGATGCTTCAGAGATGAATGTACACAGCTCTCTCTGTGGCTTCAACACCTCCACAAATTCAGGGAGTTAACACTGCAAGAAGCTTGCACCCAGAAAGTTCTCAGAAGCTTAAAGATTCTTGTGGTTTTGGGTTTTCATTATATTTCACCAAAACTGACAAGTAAGGCCTGTAAGAATATAAAGAATTATGATATTAGGTCAGATCAAAAGCCTATCTCAGCTCAGTGGCAAATGCCACATACCTTGCATAAGGAAGCCACACACACTTCCCCAAGCAGTTCTTGGAGCTCCTAGCAATCTACACTTAAGGACCAAAGTCTTAAGTTTTTACTTCAAAAGCTATTGGCCTAGTTTCTCTGAATCTGGCTATTCTTTTTCTGAATCAATTTATGCCTTTGGCTTCCAGAACATCCTTTTAAATTAGTTCCACAATTTAAGCTTCGGACTGTTAAAAAAAAAAAAAGAAAAAAAAAAAAGGCTGCCTTTTAACTATTTTAAGATTATATGATAATTAAGAAAGCTTGCTTGTTCTAGTATCACACCTAAGTTTGTTTCCTTATAAGCAGGCTTACCTTAAAATTCCATTTGTCACTGACTTGCCTGCAAAGATTTAGATCCATCTCTACCACCAAAAGTCCGTCATGCGTGCGAGAGAGTCCTGGGGTCCTACTGCCATCTGGTGCAGCTACGTAACTTGAGCCATAAAAATGGCCCAAGTCATGATGTGCTTAAAGAAATTTTTAAAAAGCATGTAATGCCATCTGCAAATAAATATACAACTTAACATGCAGTGTTCCATAAAACATGGCTCAATTTCGTGTAGTTGCTCACTCACTGTGCTTTAAGCACGGTATCATCCCAAAGCGCCCCAGCATGATCCTAAGGTAACCACAGTTTTGATCTGTACCTACTTTCATGCACACTACAGCTTTCACGTATATTGAATTAACAGGAAAAAACTCACTGCATTGCTCTTTAAACAGTGCATTATTACGCTTTCCCATTATTAAGTCTCTGAATTAAAGGCTTTGCCTTCATTATTTTTTATTTAGCATTTGAATTAATTCTAATTGTCAAATCATACATTTCCAAAACAGCTGACAGAAATGCACACATTCAATTTTCAATACAAAATCAGAAGTGAAAACTCTGGGATTTGAGGCACACACACACAAAAAAATCTTCCTTTGTATTGCACAGCTCTGCATCGTGCTAGTAAGCAATGGATACCACCGACCTTTGCGAGGCAACTGCTACAAACATTTAACTCCAAAACTAGCAAAAAAAAGGCTCAGGCCCACTCCAGACTGAGCCAGAAATTGTCATGATTATCACAGGACAAATTACAGTGTTTCAACATACAAGTGAAATATGTACAAGTAACTCTCATGCTCTTCTTTAAATTCCAGCAAATCTGTGAAACGGGGCAAAATGACTTGGCCGGGGGTTCAGGCTAGGGCTACTACTGTTAATCTTAAAACTAGAAATAAAATGTCATGCATGCACTGACAACACAGGCTAATTTATGGGATTTCTGTCTTCCAGTCCTACAACACCGCATTGCCTCAAAAACTCTTAGCCCTCTGGAACCTTAGGTATGAACTTCTGGTGACCGTATACTGTGGATTCCACCACCTTTAAAGGGAAGTGCTGCTTCACTCCAGCTTAAGAAACAGCAGACTTAAGTAAGGCAGTTGCTAACTACCACAGCTGTCATGGGACAGACACTTGCAGGAGAGCTATTGTTTCTTTAGATTTTCTAGTTAACAATTATTAACAACCACTGAACGTGATTTCTGAACGTACCTTTTCCACCATCTCCAGAAGTAAAGGCATTTTTGTAGTATTCCTGTGAAATAAGAGGAATCCATAGGTGGCAGTATAATTCCATTTCATTCAAGAAATCCTTGCTAATCTACCATATTTAGTATGGAAGTTTATATAAATCTATTAAGAACTTTTCTGGCATACTATCAGCACTGTCTAAAGGGAGTCATCAGAGGGGCCTGGTTTCTATGGTGGATAGGCTAGAAAACAAGATCTTTCTGTATCACCGCCTGTTGTTCATGCACTTTGGGGAACATGTTTCGTATCAGTTTCACAAGTCTAAAAATGAGGCAAGAGAGGAGACATTTTACCAAACATATCTTAGTGGATCACAAAAGAAGGCAAATGTATTCACGTAACAGCAAGAACAAGTCCAGATTTTTGCAGAGAACCTTATAAAAAAAAACACATGGAGGGTATTTGGACTAATCTGAAAGCAAGAATGACCTATATTGTGCAATATTAATTTTCATTATAGAATCTCAGTGTCCAGAAAGAGGTAGTATCTGTACAACAGCAATTGTGTCCCACTGACTTGAGGGTATATTTGATTTTCAATCATTTTGGCTAAAAGAATACTGATTTCACCATAGACACTAGAAGAATTTGCAAAAGGGTGGGTGCCTATTACAAAGAGAATAATTCAAGAACAGGAAGCAGCTGCAAACAAACAGGAGGCTGCCAGCACCAAGGCAGCTCTCCATCTCTTTATCACTGTCCATTTTCAAATCTTATTATAAACATTAATTCATAGCATTTATATTAATATAGTTATACAGTGGAGGAATCTATGCACTCCAGTGCTATTCAGTTCATTACCTTAAATTAACATATGCTACAATTATGAAATCAAATAACAAGGTGAAGATACATACCGTTCCTACCCTGTTGATGGCACATGTAAAGCAGTGATTAGCTATGGCAGCATTTCTTGCTTCAATTGGCCACAGTGACTCACTGGAATATATAAAAGAGGAGCAGGTATTCACTACTTGTCCATTTCAGAGCTAAATTTAGATTATGATTGTCTCAGACTGTACATTTTCTGTCAAAGAAACCAAAGTTAGGTGCTAGGACTGATCTTGCTCTTACAGTCAAAATCTCCCCACAGATACAGCCAAGCACTATAATTATTTTCTGCTCAAATATAGGTATAAACAATTCTATCTGACAACCTGGTAAATATGGCTTTGTCATGGCAGAAAAAAAAATAAATTAAAACACATTTCAAGATTTTCAAACCAATTAAAGTGTACAAAGTTCTACTCTCCAAATTACGCAAAGGATTTACACATAAGCTTTCACATTCCATTAACTTTCAATATACCAAATATCATTCTGCCACAAAGTTGTAAGAGATTCATACAAGTTGCCTCCTTTTCCCCTAAATGGTCCAGAAGAGGCTTTTGCAGAAGTGCATGAAAAAACTGAATTATGGGAATAATAAAAAAATGAAAAGAAAAAAATTCATTTCCACCAAAATTTCCTGCTTCTGTTATTTCAACCAGTTTTCATAGCACTTTCCAGTAAGTCATTTTCCCATGGTGGGCTGATGAAAAAGAAAGCATGTTTAACAAAAACATCCCAATAACTTCTCAGTAATTCTTCATTAAACCAGTCACTAAATTAACATAAAACCAAGAACTGAGAAATAAAAAAAATCCACCTCTTTTACAAGCCTCTACCTCTTTTCCAAAGGAGATTTCAATTCTGACTGATGTTTCAAACTGAAATAGTCTTCTTTTTATTAGATAGTTTGATACACAGGGATCAGATTAGTTAGTAGGAAGCTGGGAAGCACTCAGAGCTCCAAAACAAAGGTGATACAATTTGTACACTCCTGTGACAGCATGTACCTGCCAGATTCTGAGTACCAAGACAAGGTTGCAAGCATCTGACTCATTCATCTCCCAGTTAGACTCAAGAATCTTAAGAGATAGTCACTGGACTGACTGAAAGGACTTGGTTTATTGCCTCATTTCTCAATTGGTTTGAGTCTGGCAGCCAGCTCTTCTAAGAAAAGGGGATTTTACTGAAAAGCTCCAGCAAATTACAATTTCACAGAAGAGAGACGGGGAAAAAAAGGCTATAGCCAAGAAACAACCCCAGAGACAGTTTTCACTTGCGCCTCAAGAGTCCTCTTCCTGCAATAAAAATTATATGCTTAAGAACAATCAAGTGAAAGCCAATAATTAGGAGAGCCTGAAGCACCCAGAGTACCAATCATGTGCTATATGGCAACAGGGTAATCTCTGTTTGCTCTACTGTTAATGGAGTGTAAGTGGACAAACATCACAAATATTATTCTAGTAGTGACATAAATGCCCCAAAAACATTGGGGGGCATTTCATTCAATTCTTTTTCAAAGGACATTTTCCAACATTACTCAACCTAAATTATCTTTTATACCAAAAACTATTAAAGGCAGTTTCAATTACAGCATACTGCATCTAACCTACAGTTCTACGCTCCAGGTTTGTAAATTCATGGTTCTCTGCACCTGAACTGGCTGTGGGTATGAAAATTTTATGCCTCTGTTTTTCACCACTTCTACCCAATTGTGAATGCTCAATGTCCTCAGAATTTTCTAGCTCGTCAGCAACAAAAACTGGATGAACATTCTTGGACCTTGTTACAGAGACAGAGAAAATCCAAATTTACATTAATTAGGGAGGGGATTGGGTGAGTCCTGAAGAAATGGAAAATGCTAAAAATATACTCCTATGACATTTCTAACTCTTTTGTCATCTTGTACCCCAGTCAGCAAGTTTGTAGTACTTGAACATTTCATACATTAAAGTTTACAAAGCTGACACTGGAAAAATATTGTCCTCTTGGTTTAAAGAAATAAAAATCTGCAATTAGTCCAGGCACACAAGCCCAGCTGAAGGGAGAGAATAGAAATGAGAAAGAACTTTTAGTATTATAAGAGATCAGTATGTCTTCTCTTTTTGTTTGCTACTTGATATTATACTTGTATACTTGTATTACAATATCGTCAGTAACAATTAAATATGCTCCTCTTAGCTTCTTAAAACTTATCTTTGGAGCTGCACAGTCAAAGACAGTTCAGCTCGCCCAAAGTATGGTGTTTTAACTCACAATGGAAAAACAATTTTGTTCCAAAGAACTCTGTAAGGCCAGACTTTCCCTCTTTGCCCCATACAAAGCTAACCACTTATGCTGAAAAGGGTTACAAATGTTAATAATCAAGCATGAACTACCATCACTTCTTCAGTCATATGTACATAAAGTTTATACAATAATAAATTACTTTTCAGAGCCTCTTGTTATCAGGAAAAAAAAGAGAAAAAAACGAAAGAAAAAGCACAGTTGTTTTATCATGTGTTAAGCTGATGTGTAGACACATTCTGGAATCCCACACCTCAATTTACAAATAGTCTAATTTGGAATTTGAATCTGAAAGTATTGAGTAATGCAGCAAAGAATACAATGAGAATGAAAGGAAGGCATGGTGATTTTGTCAAGAATAATGGTATAAATAACCACTGAAACAATTTCTACAACGTTTCTACTAAAGAAAGTCCCATCACTGGCCCCAAAGAAATGCAGTTATTTTGCATCACATTATAGTATCCCAAGCAATACACAGCCTGTGTCAGACTACGCTTTGGAAGCATGACAAATGCAAAGGTTATTATATTGAAACGTGACTGATGCTGATAATGTAGAGGGGCAAAGAATATTCAAGACCTAATCCACAAATTAATCCATTATGAGCTAGCTAAGAAGTGTGTTTTCTTAGCTCACTGGCCTGGTTTTCTTTTTTCTTTTAGGAAATCAAGTCAGTAGAGTGCAATTAATGTCAATCTGCAGAAGATTAATCTCAAGAGAAACAGTTTGCACTGGTTCAGTCTGGTTCAAGAGCCCTGATAATCACAAAATTACCAACAGTTTAAAAAAAAAAATGTTTCTGAGAAAAGAGTTTCTCAGCTTGGCTCAGAAACTGCAATTTGCTATCATACTTACTGGCTCCTAGGTGGATGATGCAAGCTGGCAAGCTAAGCCTGAATGTAAATTACTACTGCCTGTGATAAAGCAAAAATATTACATAGATAATCTAAATAAACTCTTACTAGTCTTCAGAACACCAGCTGCATGCTGGTTAACTCTGTTTCAGAGACAAAAGACCTTCAGATGTACAACTAAAGTTCTGGAAGAGAATTAGTAACTACTAATTCTTGTAGTTAGACTGGTACAGAACAGACTGGTAGCCCAAAACTCCAGATCATGAAGAACACAGATTCTTTCATGAAGGCAAAACAATGAGGTAACACCTCAGGTTCCAAGACCTCAGCAAGTGTCCCTGAGGCCCCAGCAGGGCAGGTTTTTCAGTTAACTCAGAAAGTGTGCAACAACCTAAATCAGTTTGCACTTTACCTGAGCTTTCCAATAGTTGCCGAAGGGTTGAAGATGATCTCTGCTCCATTGATACTAAACATTAGCCAGTTCAGAGGGTGATGGCGCCCATAGCAGATATTCACAGCAATTGCTCCAAACTGTGTCTGAAACACCGGGTGTCCAGTATTTCCTTCCATATAGTAAGTAGACTACAAAGAAACAAATAAAACAAAAACCCACAAATGTAGACTTCTTTAAAAAGTGAAAAGATGTATCTCCAACACCGCTTTGACACTTCCCAATTTCTGATTATCAGCTTCAAGTCATTAGACCATAAGCGAGGACTCCACCTTTCATTTAGTACATAGCTGAACTGTAATAGGTATATAGCAAAAAGTGGCTCTTAAACTGCTCAGATCAAATTCAAGCCCCTTTCTGTTTCCCTTCATTCATACTACACTTAAGCACTGCCTGACTTTGACACAAACACTTATATTAATGCTAGAAACTTCTACAGAAGCTCAAGAGGGACCCACAAATTGCCCAACTTTAGGGACTTCTTTTAGTAGTTTCCCCATGTAAGAACATTTTCCTGAGCCTTGACAATCCTTTGATTCTGATTAATGAGATGGTGAACACTGTTTAAAAAACATGGGATTCCTTTACATTCACCTGTTATGTTATGACATGTAGTAATTTCATGACTGTTATAAGGAAGTATCAGTGTACAGCTAAGATTGATTGTTTAAATTTCCTATATGCCTACTGCTCTAAACAAACAGAAGGTTTGAAACTACCACCAGGAAAATCACAGGATAAATCCAGAGAACACTCCCTAAAGAAACTGGAGTGAACTGTTGGCTTATAAGATCCCATTTACCATATGCTGTGAACTTTCATCTTATCATACCAAACGTTTCTAAACAATTAGAAATGCACTAGTTCCTGTAAAAGGCACTAGTGAGAAGGACAGGACATCGTTAACAGCTATCAAGAGAGACAAACATTCAAGGAGATATTCTAAATGAAATGTACAGAAACAGTTCTTCCCAGATTCAAGAAAAGGGTATGTCTGGAGTCACTGACAGTTGCCTGCTCAGCGCTCAGTCGTAGTCAAAAACCCAAGAAAATCTCAGACATCAACAGGAAGGGTACTGAAACATACCAGAAAAATACCGTTTTGCTGGTTTATAAGAATTCTGTGTGCCCGTGGCTTGAGTACTACGGGCAATTCTAGTGTCTGCATCTCAGTAAAGATATACGAGAGATGGAATAAGCAAAGGCAACTGAAATGATGAAGGCAACTGGGCAGGAGGAGCAACTAAAAAGGCTCTTCAGTCTGCAGACAGAAGGCTAAGGGTGATACTACGAATGAGATTTACAAAATCACAAAGGCAAGTGGATAAGATGCATGACATACACAAATCCCAAAGCAGCAGCAGTAGTGGGTATTGACTGAAATTACACTCTTGTACCTGCTTTCAGCCAAAGTAACTTTTTCCAGGCAGTGCACTTCCAAAATTGCTTCTTTGTGAAAACAGGTATTATCACCAGGTTCAAAAGGGATTAGACAAAGTCACTGATAACAGAACCACAGATAAGAAAAGAAATAAGACAGGAACATGCCATCCAACATCCCTAATACAGTGACTGTGGATATCAAGGGAGCACAAAAGTTGCAGAGCGGCCAGACTTATTCCTAATAGTACCTTTTTGTGATGATCTCAGACAGAAAAGCAGGGTACATAATCCACCAGCCTGACTCAATGGGGCATGCCTCTTATCATATAAGAAAGGTGTGTTGAAAAACAATTCCCTTGTTATTGAAACTATCTGTCCGTTGTCATAACCACTGCTGTTGGTCTTGAAGGAAGCAGAATCACATCAGGCCTAAAGCAAGCACAGTTACAGTTGGGAAACAAACTAGGACCTCATCAAAGTGTAGGAGAATGGCATGATAGACACCAGGGGACCATCTTCTGAAATCAAGAAGGACCAGAGGTTTGGTACGCCCAGTATCTCTGACATCTCATGTTTCTTATTTATTATCAGGTCTCATGAATTTGCACAGCGCCTCGGGCAGCGATTTTATCTCCTTTCATGTCTGTAGAAACCATACCATGTGGTGGGCACCCACACAATCCTTTTTCCGCTGATTGACTATATTTCCATTTTTTTCTTCTATTCCCAGTTTTCTTTTATTACAATAGAAGAAAAACAAAAATGCTGTTGCTTCAGGGAATTCATCAATTCTTAGTTCTATATTCTTTACCAGAGGTCACAATCATCTCCACAGCAACAAATTGTCATGTCTCAAGAAGGATTGATTTTTGTTTATTTATATGCCCTCCCACACATGGCTGAATAGGTTACAGACCATTCTCTTTCTCCTTTCCATTTAGTTCTCACTGATTCAATAAGCATGATTTTAACAAGGCTCCTTTCCCTATGTGCTCTACAGAGACAATCCATAAAAAATAATTTCAAATTCCACCCTTCCTTTGGGGGTTAACTGTTGATAAAGAAAACAACATAAAAGTAACAGAGATGAGCATAATCCTTCTCTGTAGTCTTGGTGGTTTCTAAAGTTCCCCTATCAGAATTGCTCAGCTCAGAAGAATGGACTTAATGCTCTGCTAAAAAAAACAGCTGAAAAGACAGCACCGTTTTGGGTAAACACTACTTGCACTTCTGTAATGAGGTAGATACAGCAAGAAATGTCAAATCATTATAGCATACTTGCAAGAAATAAATATTGTTTTGCAGTAATTCTGGCATTTAGGATAAGAACTAACGCCTGTTAGGAATCATGCAAAACTCTTAATGAAACTATTTATACTTCACATTGAAAAGTAAAAATATTTTCTTTTTTTTCAGGTGCCTTTCATTACAGTTTCATTGCTAGAAACAAGAAGTTTCTCGGAATCTGCTGCTGATTCACAAAACAGTGTCTGGAACACTGAAAGACATATTTTAGCACAAGTAACAGGATTTTATTTTCTGTTTGATTACACAAAGAACAAATCAAGAATGTGGAAAGTAACCAAAATTCATTTTTATTAGTGCTTATATTTTATATGGGTTTGTTAGATGATCTCAAAGGTCCATCTAACCATGAATATTCTGTGATTCTGTTACTGTTTTGCTAGCTAAAAGACAGATCCAATACACTAACATTAAATATCAAAATAATTATTAAAGATCTTAAAAGGTCCCTTCCAACCTAGGTGATTCTGTGAGAGTTGACATGGTGCTGGGGGATATGGTTTAGTGTTGG
>JAOXNO010000006.1:7825359-7884772 GCA_028565335.1 Limnodromus scolopaceus | reverse complement strand
TGATTCTGTGAGAGTTGACATGGTGCTGGGGGATATGGTTTAGTGTTGGGTTGGTGTTGTTTTGTGTGTGGTGTGGGGTTTTTCGGGGTTTTTTTGGTGTGGGTTTGTTTTTTGTTTTTTTTTTTCTGTTGGTTGGACTAGATGATCTTAAAAGGTCCCTTCAAACCTAGGTGATTCTGTGATTCTGTGATAGAAGTCAACACTGGTAACTGACAGGCCTGTGCCAGAAATGCATTGTGTAGAAACCTATTAACAGCCTCCTCTGAAGAAACACAAACCAGTTTGATCAGGCCTGGGAGCCCAGGTCAAAACTTCCAGAAGGTTTTGAACACAAAGTTTCAAGACATAAAAAACCTTTTAAAATTACTAAAAAAGCAGTTTGGATTCTGAAGCCTCAGTTTAGTGACTGGAGCATTCAAACAGAGAACAAAAGCAACTGCAGGGCTTAAAAGAAATGCCTCTGTTAATTACTCACTTTAGCTGACAAGGAGAGATTTAGTTAGGTAAGACAAGGTATTTTTAGACGTAGGTTAATTTTTAATCCTGATCTTTCTGCTTGTGATAATTCAATGGATGGATAAACACATTTCAGATCTACCAGTTTTCTTCTGACATTGCCTTTACTACCAGTTCAGTCTCTGAAGCTGATTCTGGAGGACAGCCTGAAAACTGCTGGGGGCTTCAGTGGAAATAATGTGTTTAGTAAACAGAAGATGCCATAAACCAGCTATTCACTCAGAAACATAATGAATTAAGGGATTCTGCTCAAAGAAACATCAGCAAAAGAACTGTGATTTTCACGATAACTTCACAGAGAAACAGAGATCAAGACCATAAATAATGATCACACCTGACCCGTGAAACAATTGCCTTCCAAATTAAAATAAGTTGAACATGCACACATGCATAAAATATCTAAGCCAATAATGCACAACTAATATAACAAAGCTGGGACTTTTAATACTTCTGTGGTTTCAATCAAGCAAAGGAAGACAATATGACAAAGACTCAATGTTATTTGTGCTTTAAGAGTCATCACTCTATTCTTGATAAATTAGCTTACTGTAATTTCACCAGAGAAAAACTGATTTGACACTTAATGAACCACGTTTTCTAGAAATACATTACATTTCCTGCCAACATGACTCTGATACAACAGATGTTGACACAAACGAGAGCTGCAAAGTAAGACTAGGTTGATAACCACAATGCTGCATCTTACCTCATTGAAGTCTCCAACCCTTGGAATGTGATTTTTCCTACTTTTGCCAAGGACGGCTCCAGAATTAGAAATGACCACTGCAGCATTCCACAGAGTTCCCCCATGTATTTCATCTCGCTCCAGGATTGGAGATACCACAACCATATTGTATTTCTTTGCCAGCTGTACAAACAAACACAATTCTTTTATTATATCTTTATTATACTACAAGCCTGCAGTAATTATTTTCATTTTTGGTCATAAAGAAGGATTAAAAAAGGTTTTCAGCTGGTACATTACTCTGCCTGTTATCAACAGTTAATGCCCACATCACCAGTTTCTTGATCATCACAGAGATGCTTTCCAACTGAATCCTTCAACTAGAAATGCAAGGTACCAACAGGAAGAAAAGCATTCTAACAGCAATGGTCAAACCACAAAGCCCACCTCCATCTATTCACAGGTATAAGAGGAGATAGATCTCATCCCATTCTTTCATTCTGGTATACCACAAATAGCATATCAAAATGAAAGACACCATGGCTAGATGAAAACAGTTATTTTAAAAAAAAGAAGTAATATAGCATTACATGTTAACTGTAAATGTTAAATAACATCGGTGTGAGAAATATAGCAATTTCTGACTGCCAGTTTACTAGCACATTGTATTTTCCCTCAAATCACTTCTCTTCCTTTTATGTCTCCGAATTTCCATAGTGTCATTAATTCCATAGTGAGAAGCAACACACACCTGCCCTAAATCAGACTAAAGATATTATGCTGTCTACAAAAGCTTAATAGGTCAGTGATTAGCTGGGTAAATTTGACATCAAAACAGTCTTTTGTTGTTTCAACCACTTGTAAAAGAAAATAATTGAGATTCCTTATTAAAAAAGAAGTTGTTAGAACAAAAAATAAACTCTGTAATCAACATCCTTGCAATCAACAGTCTCTGGAAAAATAAGAGTCAGACATAACATATCTCATTGCGTCCACAAAAAGTCCCCTATATTTTCTGTCATTTCAGAGGGAGATGCAAAAGATTTATGTGAAAGTGCTCCCTGTTCAGAAAAGGCTAGCTATTCTTCACCTTCATACAGGCATTGTTTAATAAGCAAGGAACACTTTTTAAATGGAAATTAAAAAAATATTTGTATGAAGAATTGTTCCTCCCTTGTAAAATTCAGGAATAGTTAAACGGGCAGTTTCATTTGCCTTCCATGTTACAAAGCAGTCTATAAATGAAAAATAGTTTAAAAAATAAATATTGAGCACAGTTGCTGTTGTCCATTTCTAATTTACTCACTATCATAGTATTTGTCAAGGTGAAAATTTATTTTTTATTATTTCAGTTTTCTCAGTGGTACAAGATCGGTACATAAAGAAGAAATCCATGCTAATCAGTGGCAGTTATGGGCTGGGGTTGGAGGCTGGATGTGGGGTTTTTTTGCTTGACTGTTTTTTTACCTCTTGACAGAATTTTGTTGTTGGCCCATCCTCTGCTGACTCGGCAAACTCAGTCCAAGGAAGCTTCTCTCTTGTGCAAAAAGCAAAGGGCATGGCTAGAAAATGTCAATGCAAGACAAAATTTTAAAAAAAAGTTCATGTCATAAGAAAAACACACCGTATACATGAATACAGATAAAAAAATTAAACATTCAAGAAACTATTTTCCTTGTTTAAAGGCAAATGCTATTTAGACCTATTTTTAGCAAAGGTAAGGAGTTTTGGACCCACACAGAGCAAAGTAAAAGAGAAAGAATGCACTTAGTGAAGTCTTATGGGAAGTAAAAATACAAAATACCCTTCAGTCACTAGCATATGGTTTCTGTGAATAACCTGTTTTCACAACTTGGGCCTTCATTTTGGCTTTTGCCTCTCTTAAGCCTCAAAGACTCCATCTTAATTAAAATTAGATTTTTTTCAATTTTCGTGTCTGTCTAAAAAAAGAATCTGAAGTTCTGGAAGAAAAATAATGAGGGAATGATTACAAGAAGGCCCACGCCTACAAATGTCACTGTTGCAGCACACACCAGACTTCAATATAACAGACTTCACATAAATCTTCCATGCAGTTCTGCTAACTAAGACTCTTTGTTTTTTCCTTTAGAAAGCAAATCAGTAAAGTCAGCTGCTGTATCTTGGAAGACCTCTGCTGTTTACTTACAAGATATACTTCTAGTACAGGATAAATAAAATAAAATAAAATAAAATAAAATAAAAGGAACTTAATTTAACAACCTAGAAGGAATAACAGAAAATACTCACTCCAAGCCTCCTGGAAACAAACTATGTTGACCCCACACATTGCAGCTACTTCCACAATCTCCTCAATTCGTCTGTGCAGGGCAGCCACCTGATTGCAAGAAGTGTCACACTATAAAAAATGCTGTATGTTCAACTCACTTGTATATTAATAGCCTGGGTTTACAAGCTTGTTCACATTAAATTTATCTTGTTCTATACTTAGTCACATTGCTTTCAGGGGGAATAACTCAAGAAGTTATCATTCCTGAGCACTGATAACAGAAAGAGATACAGATTTTTAAAAGCATTTAGATGCTGAAAATAGAGAAAGCATTCCAATGGAATTCTAATTCCATGGTTACAGCATTTAAATATATGGCAACTCATTGCTGACTGACTTGCAAATAGCTAAAATTCTTAACAGAATCAGCAAAAATTATAATTTTGCTGCTCACTGTAAACAACCTACAGAACACTGTTAAGTAAATGTGAATTCAAAGTCAAGTACTCAGAATCTTAACATATGAGGCAAGGACAGTCCATTTCCTTGCTTGTCACTGAATCCTGCTCATGTGTGGATCCTGGACACTCTAAAGAAGTTATTAACTCCGAGCTATTTTCAAAATACTTTGTCCAAACAGCTAACTGGATAATTGCCAAGAAAAAAACATCAAAGCACTTATTAATTAGTCAAAAAACATTATTTCAAAGTACTTCTTGAGTATTCTAATTAAAGCTAAGCATAGGTGTAGCACTTTGCATTGATACTTTCAGGTGTCAATAAAAAAAAAGACACAACACAAGTAAACAGTGAGCTACGCACCCAACAACCGTACACTGATTTACAGAAATAGTTAACTATTTATTTATAAGGAAAAATCATTAACATAACTGGTAGTCTTTTTAACAGATCCTACAAAGAATGCACAAACCTCATCCAAATATTTAATTAATTCATCTGTGACAGGTAATCTTTCCAAAACAAATTACCTCAGAAATATTCTGTCCTGTTACTGTACAAAATTACTACTCCAGGGGATTTTATAAGTGTGTTATTTTCTTTTATTTTTTTAAAGCTACTTTGAGAAGGCTATTTCTATATATGTCACCTCAGTGCTTTTGTGTCCAAGATACCAGGATAAGATGGTCACCTTGTAATAAGATTCGGTTTACTGCTGTACAAAGAATAATGAACACAGCTTTATTAATCTGTGTTTACTCTAATGGATTTTTCAATAATGGAACATTGCTCAATTAAAACAAGAACTGCACCTGTGGTTCCCATGGGTTGCCATCTCTTTTGATTTGAGGTAAATGATTTTCTGTTCCGTTTTAGAGGCAAAGGATTTTCATGTACAAAAACAGTGACCAAATATTTAGCTTTGGAAAAACTGCAAACAGGTTGGGCAATTCACAGGTAAACACAAGAGATGTTTCTGAGAAACATAAAACTGAATGTGTCATTCAAATTTCTTACAGTATGCCGTATTAAGATAGTGATGGGTCCTATATTGTCAGACAATCAGCAGAGATTTCATGCTAGGGTTTCTGACATCAGCGACTGAGGCGTGTTATTTCTCAATCCAGCAGAATAGGAGTTACACACAAATGGCCCAGATCCCAGTTTGTGTACCTGGGATGCCACGGAGGTGTCTGTGGGAAGTGGAATTTTATTTTGTACCAGTCCTACTCGAACAATACGTGGACTTCTCAATTGCTCTGAAGCAGCTTCAAATCCATAGCCCTGTAGCTCAAATTCTCTTTCCTGAGCTGCTGATAGAGCAGCAGCCGGCAAATTAAGTTTTCTGGATTGAACAGGAAACAAAAGACATTTCAAGATGAGATGTTCTCCTTTTCTGCTCTACATGCAACAGATCAACAGGATCTTAAATACTGTCTACCCCTGCACAGACACCCAAACTCCCATGCCCCATATGCCACTATCAGACAAGGCAACAGTCAGACAGCAGTCAGGTCATGCAAATCTCACTGCTCTCTTCCATGGCAGCAAACTCCCAGTGTCCTCCTCTATAATTGTGATTTCCAGACCCTATTTCCTTGCTATGGAAATTGAGGTGCACATATGTACAAGCTTTCATCTGCCACCCCCAGATTATAAAACACTGGATTATTCCCTCCAACTTCTTTTTCCTCATGTCAGATCCCCATTTTTCCGGCTTCCTCACCCCAAAGCCACAATCTCCCCAGCCCGCCCTCAAAATTATCCCCCTCAGGTCTTTAATTCCAGTCAGCCACCTTCTCAAACGACCTCTCTCCCGCCGCGCTCCCCAAACTTGGATTACCTCCAAACTACCCCGGTTATCTCACCACAGCCTGACCTCACCGCAGCACCACAAGCACCACAGGACCTACCCTTCTTTTTCCTTTCAGCCAAGCCCTGTGTCCTGCGCACCCACCCTCAAACCGACTCCTTCCCCCTCAACTCCCGGGCTAGGCATCCCCGCGGAGCCCGAGGGGAGGGAGGAGGGAGACGGGACCGCAGAGGGAGGCCAGCCCGTCCCGGCAGCGCACCTTGCCTCGCCCCCGTAGAGGATCCGCTTCACCTCGGCGAGGTCCTCGGGCGGGATGTGCTGCTCCAAGCACGACTCCACCGACTCCAGCCCTTCCGCCATGGCGCGGCACGGGACGAGGCGACAGTTGGGCACGCGCTGACCGTTAGACAGCCGCACGCGCCCCCCGGCGAACTTTACCCCCCGCGGGGCGGCCGCCGCCGGGCCACGCCCCTTTCTCCTCAGAGGGGTTTTGGCGGGCGCTGCTGAGGGTCTCTGCCATGGCGGCCGGGGCACCGAGGGGCCTGGGCGCACAGCCCCGGCTTACTTCCCGGGCCGGGAAGGGTTTCCGCCATGGCACGGAGGGGTTTGGGCTTACAACCCGGGTGTGAAGGCGGTAGCGGTAGTAGGGCCGGTCCCCCTTTCATTGTCATAGGGCTGGTGGGCACCCTGCGCCCTGGTGGCTAACCCCGAGGTGCCCCAAGGGGTTAAAGAGGGATGGATGTGACCATTCCCGGCATTTGCCACTTCTGGACCAGCTCCTCAGCCTCAGAAATAACTCGTCTAAAAGCAGAACATCTTCAGAAGCTTTTTATGGACTCCTTACAGAGGTTCCGAGGGGCAACGGGCACAAGCTGGAACACGGGAAGTTCCACTCAAATGAGAGGAAGAACTTCTTTCCAGTGAGGGTGGCAGAGCCCTGGAACAGGCTGCCCAGGGAGGGTGTGGAGTCCCCTTCTCTGGAGATCTTCAAGACCCGCCTGGATGCTCCTGAGTGATGTGCTCTGGGCAACCCTGCTTTGGCAGGGGAGTTGGACTAGATGATCTCTAGAAGATCCCTTCCAAATCCAACAATTCTGTGATTTCGTGATTCAACAAATAGGAGGTCATAACATGGCCACACACACACCCATGCAAGCCGTTGCCATTTTAGTTGCAATAAGACTCTGAACAGGAGCCAGTAAGAAAAAATAATTTTGTCTTTAAGGTGGATTTGAGGCCCAATGTGATTGGGAATTCATCCCGAAGTCAAAGTTCATGTCAGACAAATGATTGAACAAATTCAGACCTTGATCTGGGACAAAAGAAACGTGCATCTAAATAAAGGCTATTTCCTTCTGCAGGTACGAAGTGGACACCCTGTTTAAACCAGTTCCTCCCACTGAACTAATGGCTCTGCCTCCTGCTTCAAAACGCAACTGAAATTCCCAGCGTGGCAATCGGTTTTCTTGCTAAAATGAAGGACTAAGTCCAGGGGTGGCTACACATGTCTAAATATATCACACCCAGTTTAAGCACTGCTTTATGTATCTTCTGGGGGATGTAACAACATTCAGCACTTGGCATTTGCAGTTGTTAGGTATTTTGAGTTAAATATTAAGCCTTTTAGGCTACATAAAAAAAAAAAATAATGTCAGGGAGAGAGTGTCTAATATTTAACTTTAAACAGAAAGTGTCCAGGGGTAGTCTGGTTTCATCAAGGCATTTTGAGGTAAGTGATTCTTTCACTCTAATCCACCTTTTTTAACCCAAGAAGTGGCAGCGATGCTCTGTGCCAAGTGCCCCGGGGCAGAGGCGCTGCTCTCCCGCTCTGTGAGGGGCCGGAGCTCTTCGGAGAAACTCCTGAAGAGCAGACTGACTCCTTTAGACAGCAAGCGGGAAAATCCTTTAGTCTTTGGGGGAATTTTCAAGCTAATCTAAAATTAGAGATGACGGATAGTATGCTATAAAGCAAAAATGGTAAATTCGAAAGTGAAGAAAAAAAAACCCCCTCATCTGAAAGGAAGGAACTTTTTAAAAAAAAGTCTGGATGGCTAGTACATTGTGTGAGTATTTGCCTCGCACTCATCAGTGTAGCATCCTCCTGTTCATGACCAAGGGCCTAAAAACCTATTCTTAGGAATTATTTTTCTTTCCCAAACATACTTCTGAAGGGAAATAATAAGCAGTGACTGATACTTACATGGTGTTTTTCATCTGACAATCCTAATTTCCTTTAATGGCCAATTTTAAGGGTGCGTATCAGTAACATTTCGTTCCGTTTGTGGCTGGCAGATCTTTGAACATTGCAGAATGGGAGATCAATGCAAAAATCAGCTGACAATACAGGAGGGAAATTAGGAGACCAAGTGAGTTCATTCCCATATCAGCATACTCAGGATGTCAGCTAACAGATAAAGCATTTCTGGAGGATTCATGGAAACAAACAGAAGGGCCTGAGCTTCTCTGGGAACTGTTCAACTTCTTTTCTGCCCAGACTGCAAATTAAAGGGAAAAACAGCAGGTCGATTTTGTATCCAGCTCCTGAAGAAGGTCACATAACTGAACTTTTCTCTTCAAGCTTCTATTCTTAGTGTGAACTTTCACTGACTTCTCTATTGGTGCCTTGTTTGTTTGTAATTTAGTAAATTGTACTACATGTAGGAAATGGACTTCATGGCAATAAAACTGAAGCCCCTGAAAAGAATACTCACGAACAGTCGAGACCTGAGAAAACAGTACATTTCCTGTGCATCGTATCAACCATCCTGCAACAACGCAGGGAGGTCCAGACTGCGTGAATAGGAAATGACAAGCCTAGAATTACTAATAACGATGAAAGGAGATGGGGCTATTCCATAGGGACTGCGCGTATGAAAAGGTATAACTCTAGCCAACACAATAAACCTTCAAAGCACAAAATGTTAATGTTGAGCAGGAAAGTAACCTAATAAAGGAAGATGCCTTCCATAGCCCAGACAAACCATATTAGAGAGCTTGGATTTAAGTCTGAATGTTCCACCTCAGTCATTGCAATTATCAGTTAAGTATGATGCTCAAATCCAGCTCCCAGCTCTGGGTTTGACTTCTTCAACCCTCTGTGTTTAAACTTCTTCCCAGTTCTGCGTTACCTGGACCCAGTAACTCTTTTGGGAAATAGCTGAACCTTTTGGTATGAACCCAGGCTGTAATAACCGGTTTAGAGGAAAATAAATTGGATGCAGAAGTCAGGGCCACACAGTGTAATCTTAACAGAAAGCAGTTCTTGTGTGGCTTCTGTGTTGAAACCCCGTGTTGCAGAGACACCACCTCAGAGCTGAAACTGGAGTTTGATAACACTGGTCCACACACTCTGTGCTGCAAGGCTGTTCCCAAGAGTTCCCGTAAAACCCCACAATAGCACCCTGGCATTAGTCAGAAGCACCCTGGAGATTGAATTTAAGAGACAAATATCTAGAGTTCAGGCTAAAATTGGGAAAGACCCAAGAAAAGATTTAAACAAACAAACAAAGTCTTTCCACTGTAACCCAAGATAGGAGCAAAGGCTGAACAGCATCACGTATGAGAGCTAGTAGGCAGGACTGTAGGCAGCATTTCTCTCTTTCCTTCCTAAGTTAGTCATATGTGGATATAGTCCCTCTGAATCACCTAGCTTCTTACAAACCCTGCTGCTGTCACGCGGATCATGTTTCCACACACTTTCTTTTGCTGTCATTCGTTGAAATGGGTCACACAGAGTTCCCCAGAGCAGCTAAATAAATTAATAACTTATGTCCCTAATGCAATCCCTGTCTTGGATCACTCACAGGGTCACGCCGCTTGTTATTAACACCTATCAAGGGATTTAGGTGGACGTGGATCCAGACATGTCCTGCAAAGCCACATGGTATTGATGCTCTAAACTTGCTTTCTAAATGCTGCAACACCCTTTAAAATGACCTTCTATGCTGTCCTTCTCCAGTGGCCACAAAATAACGTACTGAATTGTACTGCAAAATAAATCACTGAAATAAATCTTTAAATTGCTTCACCTCAAATACAGATTCCCTTGCTTCATATGGAGATATAAACCAATTATCTTAGAACATACCTAATTCAAAACATTTCAAGTGTAAGAGACAGGCAGTGAAGGGTAATTAGCATAATAAAAGTTGTAAGAGAAGAGACAGGTCTAAAATATAGGGGGAAGATAAAACACAAGCTTCATGCACACAGCTAAAAGAAGGAAGATGGTAAACTTCTTTTCTGTCCTGCTTTGGTTTATAAATTGATACAAATGAGCTTTAAGGAGGCTGTGATGAAGGAAAACCAACATTCTCTGTTTTAAAGTCACCCTTTGTACCATGACCTATTGCTAATAACACTTAACTTGGGTGGGATTTTGGGGCATATGGGGGTTTTGTTTGTTGGGATTTTGGGTTGGGTCTTTTTTTTTGCCTTTGCACTGATTATAGACAAAGACCTCTTTTTCTAATTCTACTTAAACCTTTACAAGTATTTTTATCAGTTTTAGAAATGGGTCTGTACATAAACTTAGGCCAAAGTGAAGTTGAGGATTTTGATACGGATGGAAAATTCTGGTCTGTGTTTAGATTCCCTGCCTTTCCCATCGACTCTGCAAAAGCCACAGGTACAATCACCTATAGAGTAGGGGAGCCAAATTACAAACCTCATATGGTTGGCTCTGTGTCATCCGCTTTTGGCTTCCTGCCACTCTGAAGGCTGGGTGGGGGGAAGTGGCTGAAAACTGAGGAAGTTTATTGTTGACAATACGTTTTGTCTGCTCTCAGGCATGGCTGGGACCAAAGCAGTCCCGAACCAGCCCCAGCTCTGGGGAGAGAAATACAGGTTTTCAGTCACCTTCCCCTCCCTCCCTTCTCGCCTCCCTCCTTCCCACAGGAAGAGCCCAGCTCACAGTTTTCAAAGAGTTAACACACCTTTGGAAGAGTCCTTCTGTTGTTAGCGCTGTCATCCTTCGAGCTAGAAACACCCTCCTTGCTTCAACTAAATCACACCTCAAAATGTATCTTTAAACCAGAAGAGATTCACAAATTGACCACTTCTGTCAATTAGAAACTTCATTCTTCCCTGGAATATGGCTATCTCCTCGGTGCGCAGGAAATGCATTAAAGACGTAATAAACACTCATAAAACACATTTAATGATCTAACATTTAAGAGCAGCGTTCTTGTTCATTACTGTAACTTTCTGCTAAATTACCACCAACAAGATTGCTCATGGGCTCAAAAGGTCAGTGTTATTTTTGCTGTTGAAATCCTGGAGTCTGGGAAACAACTGTGTGTAAATTGCTGATAAACTGGAACAAAGACAGAAGAGAAAAACACTGAACATATAAGAATGCAAGTAAACCAGCAGGAAAGGAGGGGAGGGGAAGAATCTCACGGACAGTTTATTAAAAGAACAAAAGAATAAAATCTGGCGCATTTGTTTTCCACGGGTTCAGGAAGCCCGGTCTTTAAGCACCTACTATAAATAGAGTGTTCTAATTCTTCATCAAAGCGGGTAGTAGTCCATACCAAAATGAATGAACTTTAGGTATAATCTGGGAAGAGGAAGATGGCCCTTCCCTCGTAGTAGGAGAAAGATCTTTTGTTTCAATCCTTGCAGAAATTAGATATTTCAAAGTGTAAGAGCTGGAGAGATGCGGCAGACTCTAGAAAGTGATGTTTCTATACTGCCAGATCCCTGGCAAGAATCCTGTTAGAGAATGGAATTAGCAGATGTCTAATTTAGGGTTGAATAATCTGTTTTTGAGAAAGATGGTCTTTAATTTATGGCGTGGCTAACTTGGTAATCCTCAAGGGGTTCCCCTCTGAGTGCAGGCTCTATGTGCATTCTCGAAAAAGCATTTGATAGGGTTGATAAGGATATCATATAGAAAGAAATGGGAACTTATTTGAAATTCTGAAAAGGACAACCTTCAGTCATTTAGCCCTCTATAAGGGATTTGAGAGTAAAGAAGTCCCAAAAGGCTAGCTCAGAGCCATCCAAGTTATAAACAAATGCAGAATACAGGAGCCTTACATTGCCTGCGAGAAACAAAGAAGGAAAAAATAAAAATCACTGGAAAATTATTTAATCCAAAAAACTGTGAATTGCTTCAGATGAGCTTATTAGGTGGCCCAAACTCCATGGTTTTATGGGTGAGACAGCTTTGGCTGACAGCTTGGCCAGTAACAAAGTAGTATTAAGTGATTCAATGCACCACTCTGGCTCCCACTTGTATGGGTTTGGGTTTGATGTTACTCAAAGCAACTCAACAAGAGGTCGAAGAGGTTTGTTCCTTCAGCCTGCCCGCTGGGCTGAACGCCTCCTGGGTAATGTTTAGGGGGGGCACTGAATATTCTTCAGGCAGGTCAGAGCCTGCACGCAGCCATCAATAAAGGGCTACATTCATCCTTAGTTTCACACTTGGCAGCACAGGAGGAATACCAACATCCACTGATAGTCAACATCTTGCATTTCTTGGAAGTTATTCAAGCTGTGAAGCAACGAATTATAATAAGGTCTGTACCTCACGAAGGATGAGACCCTTCCTACCAGTAGGATTATTATGGAAAACCTGTTAGAACTGTACAGACAGGCACTGTCAAAAAAGGACCTCCTGTCCAAATTGCATGGACTGGCCCAAAGACAGAACATACTGAAATGCTTCCCTTTTGGTCTCTCACCAAAGATATTCAACTTATGGCTCCCACAGAGCAAAAGTAACCAGGGCTGCAGTGTGATTTGTGTGGCAGGGAAAGGAATTAAAAGGGGAGCATCTGTGGGATCACTCTGCTGCAACATGATGTGGGAGCACAGTTTTGTCCTAAGAAGTGGGAAAGGGGGCTTCAACCCTTCAGTTGAATTTTTCCAATGAGTTGATGCATATCCCCCAAACACTCAGGAGCCCAGCCTCTCAAGGTTTCAGGCATTCAGGGGTTTTATATATGAGTTCTTAGATTGACATCCAGCCTGGAAACTTCTGCTTCAAAAGAATGACCTGCTTTAGAACTTATTTCTGAGTAACACACTCTAATTCCAAAGTGAGAATATCAGTACAAGTGCTAACCAGAAGTAATATTTCACTTGAGCTGCAGACTCCACTGCAATCAAAACCACTGTAAACAAGCCCCTTTTTTCAGAGAAGTGGGAAGATGACAAAGCATGACATCTTTTAAGGACCCCTCATGGACGGGACACTGTGAGGCCTCAACAGCACATTCGTGTGGTGAAGGCCAGTATCTCTGGCTCACAGCAACATGTGAAATTGGGCAGACGGTTGCAGCTGCGCTTGGCAAACAAACAGTAGTAACCTAAGCTTGACACTATAAATGATGGTTATTGAACTAGTCTCTTCATGAGAAGGCTAGATCCTGGCAAAAGGGCACGAGGAAGACAAAACAGAAGTTTAATTAACTTAACGGGAAAGCAAAAGTCTCCTAGATAAAAGGAAAAGAGCCATTTCTGAGCCAAGTATTTAAAGGGTTCTCAGACCTTCCCAGGCCAAAGAGTGTGTGTAATGCTGACTTCCTTCCAGCTCTGTCTGTGCCAGAAATAACTCGTCAATGGACTATATCTCATTAGTGCACCTTTTACCAAAGCCATTCTTGTGAAAGAAAGCGGTACTTGCTGCTGACATGCTGCTGGCAAACAAGGAAGAAGGAAGCTGCGTTTATGAAGAGTGTAACACATTCCACTGTCCTTCTGCTTGAGCACACACGAATGCTCGCTGACTTGCCATGGCAGGAGCCAAAGACTTTTAAAAGAGAGAGAGAGAGTGCACACGCCAGGGCAAGAGCGGGTCCACAGCGACCGAGGGGAGAAGGGCAGGATTGATTGGCCTCTTCACGATCTCAGGTATCTTCAGCATCTCTCAAAGGCTGGCTAGCAGTTTACATCGCTGATGCTGTCTTTTGTGTCTTCTTGTTCCTCGCCACAGCAGAGCGAACCTGGAGTCAGCTCTTATGGTTGTCACACAGCATGCTGAAATCTGGCCAGTTGGGTTGTAAGCACAGAACAGACCTGCATGTTGCCTGCAGACACAATACGTAACTCTTGACCTGAGAGAGGCGCTGAAGGAATCTTATCACCTATATGATTACGCTGTGGTTTGCCTGATATGCTCCAGTTCAGGATCTGAGCTTTAATTTAGGAAGAAAAATACATCGCTATCTTTCACAGTTTCAAAGGAAATAACTCACACGTGAATAGAACGGAGCAGCTGAAATAGTTTCTGCTGAAGTCTGCAGAGAGCCTGGAATCAAAGCTCTGAGAAGAGTAATTACCTTCCACCCAGGTATCTCACTGGGCTCCAAAACTCAGACACTGGCTTTATAAAGGGAAAAGACAGAAGTAAAAAGTCTGTGTTAACCATTTTGTTGCTGAACAGCAGCGTGTGGAGACTGGCATTTAAACTATTTGGACAGAGATGAAAAGGCAAGATGGATTAGAAACACAAAGGCAGCAGTAAGAAGGAAGGGAAGAGATTGTGGAGGACCTACTGGTGGAGATAATTTTCCTGCCGAGAAATAGTTACCATACCAATAATTTTTGAGGAAATTTCTAACAGTAACTGTAGGAGGGTTTTTGTTTGTTTTGGGGGGGTTTTCTGTTTAGAGGCTGAGCTCCGTACTGGACCTTTGGTCCAACCTCACAGTGCGGAGTTCTGTGGGTCCAGAGGAGAAGACAGTACTAAATTTATAGCCCCAACTATCATTAAGGGTGGAATGTAGTCCTTTCCAGAAATGAGTAAGACACTCCTCCCACAGCCAGAGAGGGGCTTTTATCTTTTTTCTTTTACACACAAGGCACCCTCCTGCCCGCCCACTGCACTGCATGCATATAGCCATTTCCTGAAACATTTAAAATTTGTTTTCCTTAGGTTATTTGTGTCTACAGCCACCAGCTGGTCTGTGTCAAAGCTGATATGTTCAACATATTATTCTATTATCCTATTAGGTTGAACATGTCCTTCCTCCCATGAGAGCTGTTAAAATATCAGTCTTACAGAGAAGAGACAGCTTTAGTCCCACTGTCACCTCCTTTCTCCTTCTGAGTAACACATTATCCCCAGTGATGGTATGGCATATAGCTAACTTTTTAGCCTATCTTGATATTTTGTGTTCATACATGCAAGAAATGATACCTGGCCATTTAATATCGAGCTCTCTCACCCAACAAGATAGACAAGTAGCTGGAAAAAAAGCTCTGAAGGCTTGAAAGAGACAGTGCCTGATACTTTCTTTGTTCAAATGACAATTTCCTATATTGCATTATAGGACTCTATAATTTGAAATGATCACTTCCTCTTCTCGATCAAGATATCAGTCATACTTCCAAAACTGTTCTCTTGATCTCAAAAAATCTTGGAAAACCTCTCCAATTCAGGTCAACGACATTTAAACTGAGGAAATGGTCACCTTTGGTTTTCCTCTGCAGGCTCCCCATGCCCCTGGGAATGGGAGAGCAGAAATTCCTGGCTGGTTTCCATGACCCCAAGGAGTGAACATTCCTTGTTTGAGGAGCCTTCCCAACCATTGCAGCAACTGTAATTAAGGCAGCTTGTATCAACGAAGATTATTCAAAAGATGCCATTTAAAGTTGGTAGGGGGTAGAAAGCATTGGTAGAGGAGAGAGAGAGAGAAAGCATCACTGATGGGGATGGAAGCAGCCAACACACAAACAAATGACCCTCCATCAAAGATATGTAGGATCTCCTGGGGGAATACTTAACAGAATCACTGGCAACAACATGAGCACTAGCTCTCCTGTCTTTCCAAGAAGCAACTTTGGGTGAAAAAGACCCTGAGCAAAGGACCTTTCTCCTTTTTACACTGCAGAAAGAAATGTTTTTGGAAACAATACTTAGCCCCCTTCATTTGCATGCCTGGGGATTTCCACTTACCTCATGCCCTGCATTTTCACAGGACCTCAGAAATAGCTGGTGAGGGAACAAATATCCCCAGAGTCACATGAAATGGAGGGAAACGTAACACATGCTCCCTGAACAGATCATCTGCAAGACATGGTCCATGCATAGATGTAAAAAGGAGGAGAGGAGGGAACGAGTGAGTGTGCAGGGGTGTGTGATGGATAACTGGGGCATGCAGGGATAAATAGCTGGAGTAGCACATAACCTGCTGTCCCATAACTGCAAGCCCAGAGCTTCCTTATCAAATCAAATCTCTAACTGATCAGATAGGCTATTCATGGCACTTGGTGAACAATAAAAACAGCTTTTTTTCCCCCCCTTTATCAGTAGTAGCAGGGAAAAAAAAGGCACTACTTGGCAAAAGGCAATGCTATAGCACATCTTCCCCCAACACACGCTCTACTTGACTCGGTCTCCACAGCAAAAGGGAGCCTGCAAATGCTTCATATCCATGTTTTACCACCTGCTTACTCATCTTTTACATCTTTTGTTCTACAATGGGAAGCAGTCACAAGCATGTCACTCACAAACATGTTGATGCTCAGACCGTGCTTTTGCCAAGAAAGGTTGAACCAGGCGGTCCTTGAGGTCCCTTCCAACCTGGTATTCTATGACTCTGTGAGTCAGTTCCTCCTGGTGCAGCCTAATGACAACCACCAGCATCAGCTCAGTTTCAGGAACTGAATAAAATAAAATAATTTTAAAAAGCTTCCATCAAGCCAGGCTGTGCCCTGGGAAGCTCCTCTAGCACAGCCTCCTCCTTCTATGTTAATCACAAAAATCGGGAAGAACATGTATGTGCTTACCTCCCCATCCATCTTCTCCTCCACACCCTGACTCAGCAGAGCATTATCAGGCACTTTGAGCAGGTGAAGATGTGTGAGTAGGGTTCATATGGCTCTTTCAAGAGGCACTAAAATTCATAATTGTCCCAGGAGGACTGTGTTCATCTCTATTACTGCTGCATCCCCTCCAGCTGTAGTTTTTGTATGATTCTGTAACACAAGGGTTGTACATTCTTCCCAGAGAGATGGGCAGTGGTAGATGAAAATTAGCAAACATGCACCTAAAACATAGAAAGTTCATAAATAACTGATTAGGATGGAATAGTAGGGGTTAATATCAGTAGCTCCCATTGAGAGCGGCTGGTGGATCACCATTTACAGATGGCAGAAAGGGTTTAAAGATGTTTATGCTGCAAAGCAGCCACTGTGAGCAGCGGTTCCCAGAGAGGAGAGCAGCAGCAGTACTGTCACTGTGGGATGGGACAGCTGGGGGATGCCAGAGCATCTCTTACATGTGCTGTGACTCAGACCATACCCAGACTCTTTTCTAATACCCAGGGGTACCATTTTTCATTTCCTTCCTCGCTGGATTCCTTTTGTCACCATAAATCCAGATGTTCAGGCTTTGGGAGAGAAGAAGGAATTACACCAAAGGGCTGCTCGGCACTGCAAAATAACGTCAAGTCAGGCTGTGTCCTGAGAAATTGCAACACTTACGAGATTCACTTGGAATTGCATTCAGCGTACAAAAATACCATACATCAGCTATCACATCTGCTGGTCCATGCTTCTCTGTTCACGTTATGTGCTTAATTTCATATTGACTATTACAGGTCTTCAAAGTTTCCTTCTAACATTGTGTAATTTTCCACCGTAAGTGAGCCTGCTTTGGAAACTGCTACCAACCTACCTGGGAGGCTTTGTGTACACAAAGCTGCAGTTTTCAGTGCCCAAGTTCTCCCCAAGGCGAGAAGCAGAATCTTAGTGGAAGGATTCCTCACTTCTTACAGGTACAAAGAACCATTCTCTAGGCATGTTGAATCACAAGATCTGGAATTACCAGTCCTAGAAGAATGCTTACTTACAACACAGTGATTTAGCAGAATGATGGAATAGAAAGGTGAGAGAGGCATCAGCATGAAAATACTCTCAGATTGACCACAGTTTCAAAATGTTGACGCCCAGAGCCTGGAGCCACAGATTACTGGACAGAGGCTGGGAGCAGCAGTAAGAGTTGCCTGCAAATGGTATTCATAATGCTTGTGCAATTTAACCCAGCTCTCATGAAGATGAATGGATGTAGCATGCACGTGTATTGCTGCCTGCATGAAACAATGGCTAAAATTGGGCAGAGGGAAAGATGATATAGTGCAATTTGCAAATAATTAGTATGCCTGTGGCCTTTCTTCACCTTTCCACCTCCTTAGACATTAGACAAAGTATTCACGTCCCAGGCAATAACCCTTCCCAGTTTAGACCTCTGCATCCCATTCTTCCCTCCTGCCTCTGATTTGCCAGCGATGCAGCTTCCCTCACCCATGTGTGCTTGACCTAAAGTATGTTCTCACTTACTCTCATAGACTCAAACAAAACTTCTACAATAACTACCATTTTGTCATTCAGCTGCCTGTTTAAAATTCACAGCTTCCATATGGTCTGGATGAACTCAGACACACAATCAAATTGGTACTTGTTGTTTCTGTTACTCCTTTGTCTTATTTGTGTGTCTAATTTTTTTACACTGTATTCTTTTTTAGCGTGTTCAATGTGTACAGCTGCTAGCTAAGCAAGGGCCAAACTTAACAGCAAAACAAATATTTAAGATCACTTCCCTTCTTAAATGCAGAGAGCTCAATGTAACCCACAGAGAACATCTCTTTCATGGTCCATCATCAGCCAGACACAGGAAGCACTGAGGCAGCTATTCTTGGGCCTTTACGGAGAACTGGAACACAGTGTTTTTCATTCATGCTATGGACTGTTCTGCCACATCACCTCCCTGCCTGATCCCTGACAAACAACAGAGGGAAGCACTGAAAACCATCTAACGCCCCGGCCTCTTAGGATGATTTACTTTGTTTAACAATGAGCCCTTTGGGTTTATTGAGCCTCCGCGTCTTGTGCGTGCTGGGACACGTTAGCAGTTTAACTGAGGTGAAGAAAAACAGCACTTTTATGAGTTGCCAGGCCAGTGAACAGAGTGAGAAAGCCTTGTTGCTCCTGACCAGAGCTGCTCACCCTTCAGGGTCACCTAACTGAAATGCCGTAACAAAGGATCGATTATGTTACAGCTGAGAAACACAGGAACGTCTTCTTGAGCACAATTCCAAAATGCAGTCTGCACAGAGAGAGAGCTGGGGAGGGAAAAGACAGAAAGCAAGCAAGCAAAGGGGAATACCCTCCAAAAGAAGAAGGCGGCCTCACAAACATGAGGTGAGAGGCCTCACTGAGCTGCCAAGGCAGAGTTGAGTTGCCACCAGCTTGCTGCAAGCACTCTGTCCAGTTCAACTAGTAAGAATGTTTAAAGGCTACACCAGAACAAATAAAGACCTGGGCTAATAACCTTAATAAGCCCAACAGACAGAGTAATTTAGAGACACTTTTGCTCTTAAGTTGCTTAAAAGCTTTTAAAAATTTTTTGTGGTTGCACCATTCCCAGCTGACTTCTTAGCACCTCCCTAAGGGCCTTTGTTTTGTCGCTGAGTCAAGTAGTGTCACTTTGGGGAGGAGTCTCCTGGTGAAGACAACTGGGTTCTGGCATTGTCTCGTTTACAAGCAGGGAAACCTGCCTGAAGTAAATGTCTGGAGAAGTCGACAGAAGAAGCTGCTTTACAGACCTGAGTGTTCTACCCAAAATTAAGCAGGATTTTATTTCCTCTGTCCTCCCACAAGATGACACAGCACAGGTGTCACCTAATCAGGTAGGCCTCTGGCATGAGTGTCCTCCAGTCTAGTCCATCCTCTGCTGAATACCAAAACGGACACATCCATCCCTTCTCAGTGGTGTATTATGCTGGGTCCAAACCTGAATCCACGTTCACACACAGGCAGTGACCACAGGAGCCAGCAGAGCTACTCACAGGGTGCTGTGAGATGCACCTTGCCTATTAACAGCAACAACTACATTTGATACAGGTCCTTTACAGAGTCATCCATAGGCTGAACAGCTTCCAATGTCATCTCCACCATGGCAAAACTTTTAACCTGAGCGGGGACTGGGTAAGCTGGGAACCTGAAAACCCAGACAGCAGAGGGAGCTCCCTCTGCTCCCTGTCCTCCAGCTCAAGCATCCTGTCAGAGTTTGACAATGAAAAATAAAAGTAAAAATGACCTTCAGTGGTCATCAGAAAAGAGAGGTACAACTATACACACACTGCACTCGCAGGACAAGCGCTGCTGAATTATTACACCAAGTTAGATGCCCAAACCTGGGGCTTATAAAGGGCTGTGTTTGGAGGTTGTTTCCCCGGCTGTACAGCCTGGCCGTTAACAGCCTGCACCAAGCACACCAGGTGCAAAGCACAGGGACCAAAACACACATTTAGTCCAGATTCTAGTTTGTATCTAGAGTTTCACCAGGGATGTGGAGATAGAAGCAAGGTCTGGACTGCTGGGGCCACCAGTTTTGGTCCCACCTTTCCTGCTGTGCTGCTGGAAATCCCCAGGAAGGCTCCCTCACAGCTCTGCTCCGTGACACCCTCCAACTGTTGAATGTGGGGGCAACACTGAGCTCTCCTGTGAATTGTGGAGATCTCTCATAACAGTCACTAGAGACGAGACGGCCATTTTGTGAGCTGAACCCCATGAAGTTAGTGGCTGCAACATTTCTGTAAATACCGAACGTTACGGAGCTAAAGAAAGAAACGGTCGGGGTGAAATGTCAAGTTTAGACTATTGAAATGCAGGGCGGATGCTTCCTGGTCATCAAACCACGGCACATCACTGGTGGTTTGGTGTCTGCAGTTCTGACAACCCAGGGTTTCCAGATCTGAGAGGAAAGCCCCACGTCCTGAAGCTCCAGATGTTACCTTTTCCCCACCATGTGCTTCCCAAGCTACAGAAACGGCAATTGCCTCTACTCTGCAAATCCAACTTGCTCAGAAGAAAAACCCCAAACCTTTTAGACAGCTCTTTTCTGCTTCCCCAGCAAGCAGAAGGAAATGCTGTAAATAAGTGGAAAGGCTCGGTGCTGCCGCTATTTCCTGGCTCCATCCACCAAATGAAAGGACAGGGGTCTGTGATAAAGGAGAATATTCCCAAAGAGAAACTATTATAGAAGGAGAGAGGCTGGAGACCTTCCCTCCACTTGAACAACAGTGGTGTCTGCTTCTTTGGCTAAAGCAACCTGCATATGTATAGAAAAGGTGCATGCGCTGAAGGTTTAAGCTGTGGTAGCACCTGGAAATCCAGGATGAAGCTATCTTCTGAGCACTCAGTCAGGGTGACTTTTGGGATCAAAGATCTGTTGGGACTGGCATATGCCGATGGGATGGACACAGCTGCAGCAGGGAGCAGATGGAAGGGAGCATGGAGAGGGTGGCTGGTGGTGGACCTGGGACACATGGGAAAATGTGATGGGGCAGGTGCTGGGGCTGCTGTGGCAGAGGGAACCTGTCGGCAAGGACCAACAACTGCCTTAAAGCTGATGGCTGAGCAGACCTTTTAGGATGTGATTCTTAGGTGAAAGGTAAGAAAGAAGAGGGCAGGAAGGCAAAGATTACAAAGCTTTTACTTCTCTGAGGCTGGAAATACAAATGCAGAAAGAATAGGCATGGACTGGAAAGCAGATCTGCCCAGGCAGCAGATGCAGGCAGAGGACTGGGAGAGCCCAGGCCCAGGGCTGTAGGTACCACTGCTGTGATTCCAGCACAAGCCTTAGCAGCAAGAAAGCCCAGGCTCTTCCCCCACCTCTCTCCCTGGGCCCCTCTACTGTATCAGTGCCATAACAGCACCACCTCAAGTTCATGGCAGAAGTGCCTACAAACTGTAAAGAGTTTCTGTGCCAAAGGCTCCTCTGATACAACGAAAAAGGCAGTGTCTGAGTCAAAAAGCGAGATTTCCACAGCAGCACACGAGAAGCAGAAAGCACACAGAGGAGCACGGAATCAACCCAAAGAGCGGTCCTCTCCACTGTCATCTGCAGCCTCTCGGAAATCTCTCATCAAAAGTTGCCTGCCTGCCAGCACACCACCTCTCCACCCAGCTTCTCAGTCTCTGACCTGGACTCTCCCAATGGCAACATTCTTTGCTCCCACTTTCCTTCTTGCTCCTCTATGGCTCCATCAAGGAAACAGCAGGGAATCAGCGAGTATACCCTCGGGGGTGCTGGTGCAGAGACATATGGCCTTGGTGCCTCTCCTTCACACACCACAGCACATGGCTTTTCAGGAAGCAGAAGAACATAGAGCAGAGAAAAACCAGCAAAGAAACAAAAAGCAAAACCAAAAAAGCAGCAGAAAAGATGCACAAGATTAAATGGAAAAAATACCCCAAAAAAGTGAGGAGGAGAGGAAGAGTGCAGCCACTTTCCAAACACAGCACAGGTAGAAGCTGGGGAGACAGGGAGTATAACCTCAGGATTTACAGGAACAAAAAAGGTTTTCTTCTGTCCCTCCTATTATCTCTGCCAGCAGTGCTGCCCTGTTCCCCCCACCCACCCATGCAAATTCACCTTTGATTACCTCAGAAGCATTCATTACAGGAAGATGCCCTGAGTGTATCAAATTAGTGCCTTACAAAAGCCCGTTCAGGAAACATCTCTGTGATCCTTATTCAGTTAGCAGGAGGGGATGGAGTGGGGATGTCAACTCAGAAGGGGTTTTTATGCAAACACAGGTCTCAGCACTGATGGGCCAGCAGCGCGCTGCAGAGGGACCACATCCTGCCTGCTCCCTTCTGAGTCCTGACATGGTCTCACATTCCTTTCACATGCTAAAATCATTGTATTTTAGAGTTGAAAAATTTCTAAGCCTAAATGGAAAGTTCTGGGATGAACAACTGGGCCAGGAGGTATCCACAGGGAATATCCCATTTTCATCTACCTGAGAGACCAAGGACAATGAGCCTCAGATGCCTTTGGAGTATGTTTTAACCTGAGAGCCTTGGTGTGAGCTTATGGCATTGGAAGAAGCAGCTGAGGCACTTGGAGCAACAATCACAGAATCACAGAATCGTAGTGGTTGGAAGGAACCTCAGAGATCATCGAGTCCAACCAACAAGAAAGATCATAGCACTCCAAAATGTTCCCCTGTAGCTGGAGCCCATGACACATTGGTGCATGCCTTCAGCATGTTGCCTTCGGTGCTGTACAGAGATCTCATCCAGAGGACAGAGCCACAGACAGATACCTCTGCTCCTTGAGGCAGAGCTTGGGAACATGGTGTCTCACAGAAATGCCCCATTTTCCTGTTTGTATTGCCCCAGGGAAATGGCGATGTAACACGCTGCCAACAGCTGTGAGCAAACAAGATTGTCCACACGGCAGCTGTAAGGTGATGGGACTGAAGAGAGATAAATTCCTGTCTCTGACAACAGCTAATGGGCTCCAGGCAGACTGGCAGCTGCAAAGCACCCACTGCTTTGCTCTGGTTCAGCTGACCAGGCACCTCTGGGACTGTACTTTGAGCTGGTAAAGAAAAGAGGCAAAACAAGTCTGCTTCCATCTATTTTTACACTGCAGATCCATCTGCTCTCTCCACAGCTGGCAAAGCCTGGAGCTCAGCTTAGATCCTCCCAACAAAAGCCTCTTTATGAGGCATGGGAATCCACCACCACTATCAACAGCATTTGGGTTGGATTGCCCAGGCAGAGGCTATTTTGGGCACCACAGGTGGCTTCTCCGTCTTGCTGAGCACAGGGGTGGAGCTAGCAGATGCCTCACCATACTACAATCCAGCCACACCATCAGGGATAAACTCTGAGCAATGTGGAGGTTCCGATGTGCCCACGGGACCTGGGGGATGGGACACAAAGCAGAGGCCAAGAGGAGGAGTTGAACGAACAGGTTTCACAGGTGAGACAGAGCAGAATTTCCATCAACACAGAGACCTTCAGAACTGCTTTTGAGACAGAAAAACAACCAGGTGGAGCAGAGCTAATCAGTCTCTGCCCTGAGCAAAGCACTAATTCACCCCACACCTTGACTGAAGATCTTCATTCCATAGACCCTAGAGAGTGGCTGCTACTCTGCCTGGGCAAAGCAGGAACCTCCTTTTTTCTCTTTTCCTCTCTGTCCAGGCAGTAACCTTCCTCTGTGTTAGGGCTTGACATCTGCTGGCTCCTGTTAAGAGAGAGCTCCAAGTTCTGTGCTTCCCCGCCGACACACTCGCAGGAGAAAGCTCTCCCAGCCTCTCCTTTCCCTGTTATCTTATTGCATGGATGCTATTTCCTGTGTTTATTTTTCTTGTCTGGCTAGTTGCCCTGGAGGGTCTCACCTGCTGGAAAACTGCCATTACTTCTCCATCTGCAACACTGACCAAGGATTAGCGAAAAAAAACCACCAAACGAGCCTTAGGTCACTTCTAGTTTCCTTAGGATGCCTGACGACCAGCAGAGGCCAAAGGCCACAGATGCAGAGAGAGAGCAGGTTCCTGTGCGTCTTACCTGGAAGCTGACATCAGCAGATGCATCTCTTTAGGAAGCAGAAGAAGGACACGTGTTTTACAGCACTGGGCTTTGTCCGGCATAGAGAGAACACGGCCACCTGGAAAACACCAAATACATGACTACGTGCACAAGGACCTCCCTTCAGGGAGAACGAACGTGTCCGTGCAGCAGACAGCGCAGTCGCTTCCAAGACCTGATTGACACACGGGCTTCAGCGCTCAGTGTCATCCACACGTCACTGACATCCTGACCCCAGGGCGCAGCCTCGTGCTTTTGATGGGAAGAAAGCATTGAACTCTCCTTGGGAGGATCATGTGTCCCACACAGTGCTTCCAGATCAAGTGCTGATCAGAAGAATCTCCTGCAAGGGAACCAGAGACTGCTGTTAGCGATTAGAGAGCACGTCCCTCCCTCCAGCTGCACCGTGAAAACCTACAGAAACGTTGCATTTGAAAGTGTAGGTAGTGTTGAGTCGTGGAAAGGGACAGAAAGCCCCTGCGTCTTGGATAAACTTCTTGTGCTACCTGGTAGCATGGCATGGAATTTTTCCTGCACATGGCAGGAAAGAGGGGATCATCTGCAAATGTAGAACTTAAGATGGGAGGTAACTTACCTGGGAAGCAAGTGCCCAGAGAAAGCAAACTAAAGGTTTCTGATTAAAAGCCTTGATTCCCAAGCGTTGGCTCAATCCTTAAGGAATAGGGGACCTTGGGTTTAATTTTGTTGCAGATGAATGCTGCATGGGTTAGTTCTGCAGACTGGAAGACCTCAGTGCAAGCGAGGGATATTACTGTATATTTCCTCTGGAAGGAAATCAAAATGCTATTTCTCATGAATTCAGAAAGGACGCAGCTGTAGAACAAGCAGCTGACTCTCAGTTTTAGTTGTGGCATTGAGTTACCAATGGTGAGAGAAAAGACTATGTCTGTTTTTCTAATGCAACCCTTAGCATTTTGATCCTTCTGGAATTAGAGGATGATCTTGAGGAGGGTCTGAGATTTTTTGGTCTCCACCCTATTCTGTTAGTGCTTTTGGCATGAATATAAAGAAAGGCAGGAAACACTTGGAATACTGGACTGTTCCCAAATGGCAGGCACCTCAGAACCGAGGCAGCCAGTTGTGCTTTACTTGAAGGTGCTGAGTGCTTACATCGCCCAGCACCCCAGTGCCAGCACTGGGGGCTCTCCTCTTGAGACTCTGCCTTCGAATCTGCCACAATCTTTGTGCATTAACTGCAGCTCTCCCCCTGCGGCCTCTCTGGGACTGGGAGTGCAAACATTAGCCCTCTTCTCTTTTGGCTTTTGGCTCTGCAAAATAACTTCACAATCACCGAACAGCTTCCATTTAGCAGCACGTGATTCCCAGTTGTCTGCGAAGGAGCCCTGTATACCACAGCCCCTGCCACCAGGGCTGGTCAGACAACCTGACTGTGACTGCTGACCATCATGGTTAACAGAGGAGATGGTAGGGCAGGGATTCACCCGGCAGCAGGCAACTCTCAGAGCTACCATTCCTGTCACCTGCAGAGTTGGCCACATCCTCTGGATGATGGAGTTGTTTAATATTGCAGGATCCAGCACGCATGGCAGGGCTGCTCAAAACACACTAATACAGGAAGCAATACCGTTCAATGCCAACTTAAACGCTTGATGGGTTACACAGTAATGAGAAAGGATGGGGATCCCTTTTGCCCCAAGATTCACACCACTGCCAGCCGCATTCTCTCTTCGCAAGACACTTCTTCTCTCTTTATGGCCCAGCAGTAAAAGGTTGTATCAGCGTGGATTGAGAATGACCTTCATCCAGCCTGGATCAGCATGGTCAGAGATGCCGGGTTCAATGCACCTGCCCTGCAGAAGGCTTCAGCATCTGCCACCGTTCAGCCCTTCAGCACACCTCCAAAATAGGAACTTGGCAAACAAAGCCAACAGAGTGCATTGCTAAGCAGAACATTCTGCCGAGTCCTAACACCAGGACTGCATGTTATAGGGCACTTGCCAATTCCTGAGTCAACTTTATTTATTATACACTAGAAAGGTCATGACGAATCTCAAAAGATAAAATCTGTGTCTGTCAAGCCGCCTTCCTTATTTTCATTGGCCCAGACCCTCACGTTCCACACCAACAATAACAGGACATGGGTTCAAGAGGCACCATGAGTGCAGCTTACCCTGAGATGGCCCAGGCTTGTTTTGCATTCTTCTTAGAACTGATCCAGGCTGCTCAATTCTCTTTATTAGGACTTTTTTTTTTTTCCTGGATGCAGTCACCACACTGCAGGAGAGCCTTACATCCCTGGGAACCCCAAAACACAGGCACAAGCTTTCACAGCCCAGATGATGCCAAATGCCCAAGTGATGCAGCTGCAAGTTCTCCAGCAACATGAAGTATCCAACTGGGATATGCTTAACTCCCATTTAGAAGTAATATCCTGGACTAATACCAGCCCCAAAGACATCCCCATGACCTCAGCAACAGCTGAGGCAGCAAGATACCCCGTGCACATGGATTTTCTTCACTGTCATTATGAGCTGTTATCTAAGCTCCTTGCCGTAGGTGAGGCAAAAAGTGAGCACTGCCTAGGGCTCTGGGTAAATCCTTGGCAAGCAAAGCCTGAGCAACTGCAGCTCCGGTCCTGTCAGTGTCAAAGCCAGCAGGTTTAAAAACTGCCCTGAGCCCTGCAGAAGTTGCAGTCACCTCTCTGGATTGCAGCTGGACACTCCCAAAAACCACAGTCCCAGGTCTGGAGTTCAGTACAACAGGCTCAGACCACACAGTATGGATCTGCACTCCAAATAACCTCGTCTTTACACAGTTCATTCTGAACCTGCAGACTGAAAGCTCTTTTCCCAGTCCTCTCCTTTCACTTGCTGAAAAGTCACCATGCTATTCTCAGACCCAAACTTGGCTTAGGTCAAATTTTATTTGATGTGTTGCAAGGACTGAAATTCTCGAAATGAATTTCTGATTTTCTGAGAGCTGGGTAGAACTTGCCTATGACACCGCAGGATCTCAGCAGTGAACACAGCAGTCACACAGCAGAGGAATGATACTGCTTGTAAGAGCGGCGCATCTTGCAGCCAAAACCCCTTCAACAGTCCCACCCACTGGGCCATTTTTGAGGAAACCTCTTCAATATTCAGAAGTGCTCCCCTTTTTTCTCAGAAGGGCAGTGAAGAGATTGGGAAGTCAAGCAGGAAAACAGCTCCACTTACTATTCAGCGAGACTCCAATCTGCAGTGAGTTGCGTCGTCTAATTTCAGGTACTTGGTTGCCGTATCAGAGAGGTGGATTCCTCCCAGCATCACTCCAGGCTGGCAGAAGACTCTCTCCCTCCCGTGAATGAACACATGAGGAATCTCACTCCTCACTTGGTCACTTCGGTCAAATGCAAGACAGTGGAAATCTTTCCTGTGGAAGTAAATTGTGAGAGCCACAGGGCCTCAGAAAAGGTGCTCACAGCTTTTAACTCCCTGAAACTTCTTGAAACACATGATGGTCGAGAGCACAGTGGGCACTTGTATGCACTATTCTTAGCAGCAAAGGTTTCCTGTCTGGGGGCAGAAGTGACAAGGATGATCCTGCTGCTTTAAATACTGTGAAAAGCTTTTTAGCCAAAAACATTATTCACCCATTAGTAAGGAAAACACCATCCTCCATGGTCCCATCCTACTTCACCAGAAATATCATCAGTTCCCAGTGCTGCAGTAAATGTTACGCTATTGAGCTATATTATCCTCACACAGCTCTCAGTCTACAGCAAAAGCCCTGCAAAGTCTAGTTTCTCTGGGTGACTAAGCCAAGGTGCAGATCTCTGAGCAGAGATTTCCAGATCAGGCCAATTGTGTTGTTAAACTGGAAGCTCTCTCTGTTCTTTCAAGTACTCGCTTTCTTCCCGGGGCCAGGTACGGCCATTGTTCCCCTGGGCTCCTGCAGACACCCATTGTTCCTCCCAGCTCCTGGCCTTTGATGCTGCGGAACAAAACGCACAGTGTTTGTGAAAGGAGGGAAAAATTAAAAAGCTTTTCAATTACACAGTTGGTTGAACAGCTTGGGCACAGCTGGCCACCGAGCAGCAGGGTGCCGGCACCTCTCCACAAACTGGGGCCTCCAGGGAGCCCTCCAGCCCAGCTGCAAAGTGAACCCAAAGGGGGAATGACCAGTAGCTGATGGTTATCTGGTGAATTTTCATTTCATCACTTCCCAACTCCAAATGCTCCCGGATTGCACAGACTTTCACTAACCTCCTCACAGACACGTTTAGTAGCTGCAGCTGGAAAAAGCTGGAAATTATTCCTGCTTCATCCCATCAGCGTTGCTCAGAATGGGCCTGAGAGACTCCACAGCAGCACCTAGATTCACTGCCTCCATCTCCAGGTTAATTTGTTTGACATCAGGCTGGGGCTAGCCTGGCCTGAGCAGCATTGGTAGAACAGGACAGAGGTCTGAAATTGCAATGGTCTTACAAGGAGGTCTGAGGTGCTCCGGCAGGGCCACGTGGAAGCAGAGCCAGCAGGCTGGGATGCTCCAGTCACAGCTAGAAAAGTTGTGTCATGGTCCAGGTATGGACCCTTCTGGTTCTGCTGCGTAACACGCTGTTCCAGACACTGCAGTGGTTTGGGGAAATACAGTGCTCTACCTTGTGTTCAGTACACAGCTATAAACATTTTCTCTTACTGCCAAGATGACAGATCCCAGGAAGTCAGAGAAGTGAGGGGTCTTCTAGTCCATCTGGGTCTGTCACCTTAGTCCTTGCTAATATCTTCTGTGAAAGAATAGGCAGCGCCAGGGAGAGAACTCTCCGGAAGCATCAGTCTGTGGAAAAAGCTAATAATATAATAAGAAAACACTTGCACAAAAAAGGGCCAGCCAGACGGAACTTCCTGGGACAAAGGCACTCACACAGTCTTTTACAAATATATTTTATTATTTTAATGCTTATTAAGAAATGTAACCAAGACAGACTCAGCAGCACCAGCGGCTCCTCACTGCCCAGCAGTCTGATGACTTCACAGATATGAAAACTTCACAGATTCAAAAAAAAAAAAACAAAACCAAACTTTGGTCAACGCACTTTAAATACATTTGCATGCACAGATTCTCCCACCCCCTTCTCCCCCTTCCCACTGGTAACTGACAAACAGAGGGAAAACAACAACTATATTCATAAAACACTTAAATTAAAAGAGTAATTGTTTTATAGTGACAGCGTGTGCAGCAGGGCGTTCATAGTGTCTTGGCTTGTGGACCACAGGGACAACTGCTCCACAGGACAGGGGGCAGGAACACCAGCTCCTGAGAGAGAGTTGGGGAAGCAAAGGACCTTCTCAGATCAACAGTTCCAGTCTGGATTTCAGCACATCCCTGTGTGAGCAGTCCCAGCAGACAAATAAGACGGGGAGTTACACACAACATTGCCCCAGTTTGGGATTCTCAGTCTGTCAGGGTCAGTCACCTCTCATGCAAATGAGGAACTGGTGTGATTTTAGTTACTCTTGATGTGTTTTACTGTAAAGAAGGCCAAAAGCTCAGGGCTAGAAAGAAAAAACTCTCTGCTATGACTCAGTGCAGTCTGAGGCCCAAAACAAATTGGGATAGAACTACTAGGCAGCTAAACTTAGCAAACACCGCTGGAGAGTATTCTGCAGTTGTAATGCATGGCAGATCTGCTCCAGCATGCTCCTCCTTCCTGCAGAACACGGCTGGAGTGATTTGTTATTAGCTAGGGCTCGTGTTTATGAAGCAGAAGGGCTTTTGTTACATGCTCATGAAATAAGACAACACATCTGAAATGGAGATAATCCATACAAGCCATCTCTACCTCAGTCACACATAGACCCTATGAAGTCAACCCTCCTCACATCAGGCAAGGCTGCCCCCCTGCACTGACCCCAGGAGAGCTGTAAGACAGTGCATCCTTTCCAGAGCCCTTCCTCAGCAAGTCACACCTTGGTTTCATGCCAGCACCATCTGTGCAATCCCCAGAACATTCCTGCTCCCCTGAAATCCTCACAAACACTTATCCTACCAATCTTCCTTCACCACCAAGATTCCCCATCTAACCCAAACCCTCCAGCATGCTCCCACACTTTAGAGACCTTTCAGTATCCACCAGCATCCCCTGGAGCCTCTTTTCAAAGAATGATCAAAGATTCAGACTACTCCATATAACTCCCAGGTCCATCCACACAATAAGCTTCCTGGCACCAGCTGGGATCAGTGGCAAGCCCTTTCTGTCTACAGTAACCCCAACTGTCCCACCATGCCAAATGGCTTCTCTGCTCAAGAGCTGAAATTCAAGCTTGGCTTTGAAATATTACTGATCCAAAAGAAACTCTGCAGGACAACGCTGTAAGAGCAATTTACTTGCACACACAAACAGCAGTGCCCTATTGAGGAGAGCGCCCCAAGAAGAACTCTTGATAAAATTACTCCTGGCAACTGATCAAACTTTACTTTCTCCAAAACCCTATAAAGCAAATAAATCCTGGAGCCTAAGAGTCTCCAGGGAATGGTGAAATTCATGGAATGCCCTCACACCAAACGAGGAACCACATCTCTCCGTGGGTCTTGAGCCATTTTTAGTAAGATGTTCCAGTTCAATGAAATTAGTCTCTTCTTACCCCAGCTCTTACTCTCTGGACCCACTGCACCTTGGACTCCCAAGGAGGTCTTCTTCAGCCTGTCTTGATGGTCACCTCATTCTTCCCTTTGTCTTGGTACCACCTTTGTTTATCCAGAACAGCTATATTTCATCTGCTAAACGTTCTCCAGCTGGAAGGAAAAGGGTGATATGAGTGGGGAGGTTAAGAAAAAAAAATTACTTAACTTTTCTAATGTTCCCTGCCCTGTGCAGTTTGGAAGAGAGGTACTTTTCTCAAAACCAGAGCGCACTGCCAGAAGAAGGAAAAAGCACACTTTATTGATGGGACCCTAATGCTTTTTTTTTTTTTTTAAGAAAAAAAAAAAAAAGAAAGCATACTTTGAAGTCATGATCCCTAGGAAACAAGAAATAAGAATTCCAAAATTCTGTTCAAAAGGCTCATGCTGGCCCCAACAACTGCTTCGGAAACATCTTCTGAAGGTCCATCTCAGACATATGTCTGCCAGAAGGCACACAGCATGTGGTGCAATTGCCATCCCTTCCTTCCTGTGACTATAGACTTCCAATTCTACATGAAACACGCTGCCTCCTTACCCCCACTGCACTTCCTCCTGCACACATTCCCCAGCCCCTTCACACACCCTTTTCATTTTAAATCTGGATCACTAATATTGAAAGGGACTGGACACACTTGGAGGGGCATCTCAAACAGCAACAGAAAAGCTAATTTCAAGACATCTGGAGACCCAGTAAGCTCGCATGATGATCTGGTTGGGCAGGAAGATTTTCCGGAGGGACAATCCTAAGTTTGTTGCATCAACGTAGATCAACTTGATTCTTGTGGCAACCAAGCAAGAAGCTGCCATAACTGACTGTGAAGAAGCTCAGGAAACAATAGAAAGCAACCAACCCCCATCAGCTGTTGAAAGTCTGATGCAACATGGCATAAAACATGCCTTTACAATGGCAACTAAAGCTCAATAGGAGGCACTTCTGCACTCGCGTGTTCTCCAGCACATGAGCGATGCTGGTATTTTCCCACACTTCCTTCCCTGCTCTGCTTCTTTGTGGACCTAATTGTTATTGACATGAATACCGGATGTAATCTTGTGTTATTCTTAGAAACATTTCAGCTCCCAACTGAGGCCTGAAGAGATCAGACCCCCATTATCCTGCCTGAGTTCCTCTGCCACTGTTACAGGAGGTCAGAGGAGCCATCCCACAAATAACCTACAGAAATATTCCATTAAGAAAGATCAAGAGTAACAAGATCCCAAGTCACCCTACAGAGGAATTACCTATGACGTCTGTCACAGGGAAATGGCTTAGTGTTTGTTAATGGTGCTGGAGTGATAATCCACTCCTCTGACGTTAGACTACGTGGAAGAGCCGTGCCAAGAAAGCAGCAATTCAATTAAACTGTGAAGTCTATTGTTCTGCAAACTTGCCTGTCTTTCTGCTAAGGATCATGGTGGCAACCACATCTTTTTATCCGTCTCACAGTAAGCTTCGTCCTAGCCTGGAGCAGTCACACAGCTGAACACCTTCAGCATTATAAACTACTCCCCACCTTCATGTAGAGAGACTGTCAAAGATTCTCCTCAAATAAAACTGACTTTTTATTTTAATAGTTCACAATATTTAAAATAAACATGGAATAACAACACACAAACCTAACCTGCTTTTCCTCAAATATCAAAATCCAGTTCCCCTTTCCTCTCTGAAAATGAGATTATTTGGCTTCTGAAATGTTAGTGGACAGACACAAGGAGGGGCCAGGTTTGGGGGATGATATTTCTGATGTTTTCAGGTAGGAAATAAGCTTCAGGTCCCTGGAATTAGCAGACTCTTAGTTTTCCAGTAGGAGCATTACTGCTTGTTTCTCCAGAAGGCTGGTGGTATTGGACATGGATTACTTGTCTGGAACACAAAAACTAGACATCCTTTAGGTAGAATTCAATCTGATGTTGCATCCTACTGTCCTTAAGCTACCAGGCTTCATAAACGATACAGAAAATTATCAAACTGCTGTGAAACACCTCTACAAAAAGCCTCATCAGAGCATCCCCTTGCTGCAGCATGGATTTGCCTGTCCTCTTAGAGACAACTACTGCAGTTTCTAAGCTGATTTCCACTACTACTGACACCTTTCTGCTTCTCAGAGTAGGAGCATCTTCCAAACAGACAGATCCAGCTCTCTTGGCCTCTGCACCGCAGCAACACATAGGGCTTCACAGTAAAGCACATCAGGAAAACACTGAAATCACAGGAGGAAAGGTGTTTAAATAGAATTCACTAGAATTCCAAAACAAAGTCTTAGCTATGTGTGTGTGTGTTCCTCCTTACCCCAAGAAAGAAGGAAAAAATCCCACAGCCTTTTGAGTGAGGATGAAAACAACCAAAATATGGAAAATTAGCTCCTCTCACACACATTTGGGGCCATGGAAAAGAATTTGCATTCTAGGAGCTCAGGAGGACAAGCACAGAGACGGGGGCAGGGAAAGCAGATGGTGCCCACCAGCCTACAGACAGCTCGTCACAACATCTTGGGGCATGACCATCCTGGTGACAGAGACCACAGCCTGGCCTGCTTGTCTACTCTCTGCAGCACTAAGCCTGCTAACAGCCCTTTTACTAAGGGAAATCCATGTTACAGACCCCATTTTCATTATTTGTTAGACAAAGTGGAGAGCTATGAGGTTACATTTGCCTTGTGCGTCTGGAACATTGAGCGCTCAGGGAATGGATATGAGTTTTTGCCCATCTTTCATAACTTAACATAAAGTAATGTTATCAAGACAAAAAAAAACCCCACCCACTCGAGCAACCTGTTGCAGTTTAAGCTTTAAAAACGTGAACTGAAAGACAAAATGCCATGGTTGAAGGTATCCAAAGTTCCCACCATGTTCGTTCCTTCTCCAAGCAGCTGCTGGCATCCTTCCTGACCAACAGATGTTGCTCTCCCCCTTTTGTTTGTTGCAAGGCCAAAGTACTAAAAGGCCCCTTCCCTGTTGCTCCTTGCAATTCAGTGAATACTTCCAGCCATGATTTTATTTCTGTTGGTAAAGACAGCAAAACCGACATACAACCACGGATACACAGTACAGCATAACGTCGTGATATGCCCTGCATCAGCAGAGTCTCCCAGTGCTGAACTTGGAATGCCATCTTTGACCTTGGCACTGCTCCTGGCGACAGGTCATTGATGGGTAACCTGTCCCTCTTTCTTAGTCCATTTCAATGGTCTCTTGGCTTTTCTCCAGTCTAGTATTTCGGATCACCCCAACAGTCCTAGGTAGGGACCCCTTTCTCCACAACGATCTGAATACACACCTCTTCCCCTCCCGCCCCCCAACCTCCCTTTCTGCCATGGCAGAGGTCACCAATGGAAAAAAAATAATTCTACCAGGAAGACTTTGAAAGTCTCATCAGGAAACGTCCGCTGCTGCGAAGGCTGCTCTTTCCAGATCTGAGTAAGACACCTGGGCATCAATGAGCTCTTCACTGTGAAGCTCCTTGTTCATGCATGCATCTGAGAGAATCCCAATTTTGCAGGAATGTGGGAGATGCCCATTTGTCTCCACGTCCAGAGCATTTCCATTCTGGTGCCATTCCAAGCCAGCTTTGCATTTCTTTAAGTTCTGCTTTTCAGGATCCCTGTGGATCTCTCCGTTGGTGTATACCTCTAGCGCATACTCACTGATGCGTATGCTGGCGTTCTCTGCATCCCCACCATGCACGGAAGTCCTAGAGCTGGCCGTTCCTGCCTTGAACGGCTCCTTCCGGCCCAGGATATGCTGGCTGATGATTTTACGGAAGGTGTATCGGAACTCCCTGATTCGGTAGGCATAAATTAGAGGATTTACAACTGAGTTGGCATGAGACAGGATAATAGCTAGATACATCAGCCAGAGAGGAGCATGGGCACAATTTGGGCAAAAAAGGGTAAAGCAGTTAATAATATGTAGTGGAAGCCAGCAGACTGCAAACAACCCAACAATGATGGCTAAAGACTTAGCTGCATGGACTTCCTTCTGCAAAGTGGAGCGAGAACGTTCCCCATGTACCATCTTGTTCTCCATCTGCTTGAGTTGTCGCCGGGCTGCCATGAAGATTTTCAAGTAGATACCAAACATGAGGAGGAGGGGCAAAAGCACACAGGCAAAGAAGTTGTAGTAGACCATGTACTCCATGGTGACCACAGCCTCAAAGAGACATGCTACCATACTGTTGCTGCAGTTGATGGGAGAGGACTTATTGAAACTTATTGAATCGATCTGGGAGCGATTGTGCCACCCTAACATTGGTGTCAAGCCGATGATGAAAGATAATACCCAGCAGATGGCAATGATACCTTTAGCTCGAGAGCCAGTCACCAAGCCATTGTACCTACAAAGCAGAGAAAATAGGAATTACGTCAGTATCATTCAAACAAGCCCCTGACACCCCACCAACTTCCCAATGGCCCAGAAGACAGCAAGAAAGGCACCTGCTTCTTCAGATTGGCCTTTGAACTGCTGTGCCTATGGTGACACTGTATGCCACATATTTCCCCCCCTTTCCTTTAGGCAGTGAGTAGGTGACAGACAGAAAAGCAGGGAAATTAATACAGATTTCATCTGTGTTCCTTGACTCCACCAGGCCACTTGGTCTCGCACATAGATCTTGCAGCCTGGATAATCAACAGCACTGCTCTGACCCTTAGTGATGCAGACCACTGTGGCTCTCTTGATGAAGGCTGAGGTAGCTCCTCCTTTCTGGCAAAGGAGCAGCCTTGTAGCACAGAATTGCTTGGTCTGTCTTGCAGTAGATTTGTAAGCCAAATAGCACGAAAGAAATCTGAGGCACCGTGCCATCAGCCCCCTGTCCACATTCAGGTGTGCTCCAGGGAAATTCTCTGACTCAGTTGCAAAAGCCAGGCTGGCATCGCCTTGCACAGCACCTCACTCTGCTCCACAACGGCACCTCCAGGAAGGCCAGCACCACCAACCTTCCTTAAATAACTGAGACAAGTCAGCAGTTTTCCTCACCAGCCCAGTTAAGCTGGCCCCGTGTCTTTCTCAGAAGGGAAGAACTAAGCTGACAGTGCTCTGACTACAGGTGTGCTGTGGGCTGCACTGCACACACCAAAGGGGACTTCAGCGGTGGAGGTATTGATATGCTTGACTGAAGCCAGTGCTCTCAGCAATAAAATCTCAAAGATCTGTTGAAAAAGACAATAAGCAACATGGTAAGAATCTGACAGTGCAGCCAGGGACATTGGTTTGTTTGAAATATCGTCCGGTTCCCAAGGCCTCACAGGTTACTGCGAGTCCTGAGCTGACTCCACCAGTTCTTCTCTCTGAAAATGTAAATCAGGGCAACAGTTTAACATTTCAATGCAATTTCCTTCCCTTGGTAACGATTAGCATGGAAAGTAGATGGCCGGATTCCCACATTATCCAGCGTGGGTCCCACACTGTACTTGACCCCACGTGTCTGCGATCGGCCAACGGTAGCGCTGGGCTCCCAGTGTTTACCCAATGCTCCCTCTCCCTCTGTCCCCAGAATTCTCTCAGCAAACAAACATTAAAAAAAAATAATAATCCAGCAAGCCATAGAAATCTTTCCATCTCTCAATGAAATAGTCACTCCCACAGGTTCATGCTCCTATCCCAATGCAAGTTCAAGACAGGGGAGGAGAGAGGCTGCTTTTGCCAGGCACAGCACAGAACTGAGATCATGCCCTAAATCCCTTCTGATGGACCTTGAAAAAAAACTGGCTCCACACAAGACCCAGCAGGCTTGAGTCCCTCTTCCTCAGTTGCATTTCAAAATCAGAAAAGAGGGAGTGGGTGAGGGAGCCAACCACACAATTCCCAGTACCCAAAATACTGTGAAATCCTCCTTCCAGAAATGAGGGAGGGATTCAGGTGATTCTGAGAGATAAAAAGGTTTCTCCACCAAATAGTGGATCTTGCTCAATGCTTAGGGGGTGCTAAGGGCACAGCGTGGATGGTAACACTGCTCACTTTCAGACCTCATCAACACAACAAAACAGCATCTGTGCTTTGAAAAGTATACTTCAGGGAGCAAGAGATTGGCTGAAGGCACTGGAAGCTTGGAAAAACAAAACAAAAAAAACCCTCTCAAAACCCTGCAGCCCTGGAATGGGCTACATCTTGTCAGAGGAATTTTGAAATTGTGCAGCTGTTATCCCACGACTAGAGATGTCCCTTCCATTCCACTAAAAATATATTCATTACTGCTCCAGGCAAACACCCCCCCACTTCTCCCTCCCTCTTACCCTCTGGGGATTCCCATACAACACACTTTACAAGGCTTAGGAACAGCACTTAACCCAAGCAGCCGCCCTCTTTCCAGCTGCAATGTATTGTGCTGGCAGTGGCAATGGCCAACCTATCAGGGAGTGCATTTCCGTAATGCCTTGCTCAGTATCTCCAAGGGTTAAGACAGAAAGCTAGCAGCATCTTGTCACATACTGTGTGGCGCTACAGTTGGCCAGGCACCCATTAAGAAGCGTCCATTCACTTGGGAGAGCTTGATTTAGAGGACTCACGTGAGACCCTGTTGGCTGACTTGGCTGAGGTAGGGTTATTGGACTTTCATAGACTCATTCCTTTTGTCCAGTTAGAGATGTCACCAGGCTGGCACTGAAGAGTTTGTGCACCTGTCTAGGCATCTTTCTAGGCTCACAGCAGCCAGACCAAAGCAACTCTCTGGATCCCCAATGCTGTGCAGCTCTACACGGTAAGTTCAGGGCTTCTGGGAAGCATCACATGTACTGCGAGTTGCTGGCACCCGTGCAGGAGACACAGTCTGCTGAAAGGAGCTGGTCACACCTACAGCCCATGTTCTGCATACTTGGCAGGTGACTTTGCAGCATGTCTGATGTGTCCAGACAGCGCTGGATTGCCTGTGCACAAGCAGTTCTTGTGCTTTCTGGAAATACTGGACTTGCTACACAAACAACAACAACAACTCGTGAAATTCCAGACACAAAGAACATTAGGATGAGGGGTAATGGCTTCAAACTGGAAGAGGGAAGATTTACATTAGATTTCAGGAAGAAATTTTTCACTATGAGGGTGGTGGTGAGACACTGGCCCAGGTTGCCCAGATAAGTTGTGGATGACCCATCCCTGGAGGTGTTCAAGGCCAGGCTGGATGGGGCTTTGAGCAACCTGGTCTGGTGGGAGGTGTCCTAAGCTCTATGCCATCAAGACAGGGATTCCTGCAGAAAGTATAGTATCTCACTAGTCTGATTCATAAGCCATGAAGCTGGGTGGAAGACAGAGCTTGTATAGGAACCACAGGGTTCTTATACCTCGGGTAGAAGTTAAAATCTTTCCATACATTGTATGGTATCACGGAATTGTCAGAGTTGGAAGCGACCTCTAGAGATCATCTAGTCCAACTCCTAGGACCTAGGATATGTAGCTGGCCTAACTCATTGTCACAGCATCCAACATCCAACCAGCCTGCTGCTTGTCTTCCAAACCCACCTCTGGTCACAGCACTGCACATCTTGGCCAGATGGCTCTGCCATGCACGGAGCACATTTCAGCTACCTTTACAGCATCACACCAGAAAGCCTGTGCTCAGCATCGAGGGTGCTGAGCTTTGATCTGAATTCCAGCTGTGCTCAATGGTTTTAACAAATCACTACAAAACACTGCTCACTGAACACATCCCTCAACAGCCTCCACCTCAGGCAACTGCAGCTACAGGGGGGCAAGACAAAAGGAGGATATTCCTTCCCTGTTACATGTATCTGGAAATGAGAGACACTGACAGTCCCAGTTCATCCAGGAAATCTTATGGCAGAGCAAGAAACGAAACCCAGATCTTCTCATGCAGCACCAAAACAACCCTTTCCCAGAATGTCAGTCAAGAAACTTTTTGCCCTGTGACCAGTTGCTAACTGATACTCGTCTGTGCAATGGAGACTGGGCAGGGTGGGATCCCACAGGTGGGCACAGGGCTCTAAACAGCAGAAGCAGTAATGGGGGTAGGCACCATTCTTTTGCTCGTGGCACAATATCAGCTTTCAGACTAAAACCTTGGTAACAGCAAATTTGACTCCCCATGATGCCACAGACAACTGGCTCTGCTTTCAAAGCTATGCCCGTGGTCGCTCAAAGGAGGAAGTGAATTCTTCTTTCATATTAGGTTGAATCTGCCCATAATCTATTTGACACAAACATGAGCACATGTAGGAAATACTTTTCATAAAGTCAAAAGGTTTATGGTGAGCATGGAAAGAAATAAGTCTGGATATGGCTCAAAGTGACAATAAAACATTAAATTCCTGATTCACTGATTCAGATGCTCACCTATGAGAATTTGAGACGGCAGCCCTAGAGAATTAAAGCAACTGCTGAAACAGACTGTTCTCAGCACAAAGGTCCCTTCCATGTCCTAAATTTTATTCAGGATTTGTGTCTATCTCCCTTATTCTTCCTGCCCCAGACTTTGAGGAGCCACTTCGTCACACCCAGCACCCCTAGACTCTGGCAGAGAAACATCCCAATGCCACCTCAGAGCTGCAGTTTCAATCACGACCACATGGGATAAATCTGTCGCAATGTTCCAAACGTAAGGGAGCTGCACCTGAGTCCTGCTTTCCCAGAGAAGCATCCCAGCAGCTTAGGCAGTCAGTCATCTCCAGCTTTCCACCAGAGGAAAAGGTCTGCACTTCAGCGAGTTGCTGCAGTTGGCGCTGTACGACCTGCGTGAGTGTTTATGCCACAGGTGAATACCTGAACCCAGCGCACAGAGCAAGGAGTAACCTGAGAAAACTTTTCTGTTTGGCTGCAGGAAGAAAAATTTCTCCTCTCTTTCCAGTGCACGGGAGCTACCTGTCCTTCACCGTGGCAGGATCTCTACCACAAATGCCCGCACAGGAACACGTGGCCGGGCACTGTGCCATCGGAGCGTTTGCTGGCACCAAAGAGCCTGGAAAGCAGCAATTGTTCTTGGCCCGTGACTTCATCCTGGCCCTCAGACTCGCAGCCAGTTTTGTTTAGAACACCCAGGGGTTTTATATCAGCGAGCGCAGGTTTTCAGGTACTTGCCACGTTAGAGACACACTTCGGATTTTATCCGAGACCGAACAATGGCTCGGACTCACTTCCTTGGGAGTGCTTTATTGCTCCTTGCAGAGGGTTACATTTGTATAAAACCTGGCAGAATTCAGCAAAGCATTTAAGAACTTTCAAAAAGTTTATCAAATTCTACACAATGTTTTCATCATTTGAAAAGTAGAACCCGTAAGACATTCACAAATTAGTTTCTATGTATTTTTAAATTTTACCTATAGATGTCTTTCCTCACTGCATTTTTTTGCGGGAAGGTCTTTTATCTACAGAAAAATCATTCCCCAAGTAACTCTAATTATGTACTGAGGTGTCCAAAAACAACCAGTATCAGAAATCCCACTCTTCTGCCTCCTTAACAAGGATAGTTTATTTGTGTGGGAGTATACATTCACTGATGTATCCACTGAGACATGCCGTAACCCTCCTTAGGACAAATCAGATACAGAACAGTTAAAAAGAAAAAGAAAAAATAGGTTTGGTCCTTTTTGGTTTTGTTAGAGTGAAGAAAGTTTGATTTATTATTTTTTTAAGAGCGTTCATCTAATGAATATTAGGAATGCCTGGCGTTACCTTTCTTGTCCTCTGAGGAGGAGAGAAGAGGCTTTCCCAGGCATTAAAGGATGGGGTGAAAACGTTGCATCTTTAGTAGCAGAACTTTCCTTCCAATGGTTTGACACATTTTTGAGACAACCAGATATTAGAAAAAGAAAAAAATGAGGATGTGAGCAGTCCAAATCATATCACATTTCCCTCTTCAGCTAATCAGCTTTCACTTTCTCAGCATGTATGAGGCCATAAATCTAATGCTTATTCACCCATAAATTCTTAAGGGGAAACACAATTGATGAGTTCTCTTGCTCCTACTGTAGAAGGACAAGCCAGTAGAGGACAAGGAGGGGGATGATCCCATGGATCTACCTGTGGGTTTCTGGATCCAATCATCTCCACTGTTTCTGGGGTGGAAGAGGGTGTACTCTGTTTTTTCAAAAACAAAATAGTGAAACCTGTACAGTGCCCAGCACTGGTGAAGTCTGATTTTTCTAAAGGACTCTCTACCTTGGCTGTTCCAGGAAATTAAATTTTCAAGACAATATAGTTACAATGATACCCCCAAAAATGGGCAGAAATCCAGATTTTTAAAATCCTTTTCCTGGCAACTCATCCTCTAAGCAATGAGAGCGCTTAAACTGTCAGCAAAAGTCTTCAGAGTTAGCTCATGAGAAATGAATTAAAGACATTAGCCCTTCTCAAAATCATTTCAGAGGCAAGCTCCCGAGGGCTACTCTACATACGTTTCTTTGTACCATTTATCATTATTTTGGTTTATAAACTGAAACCATCTATATGTAGAACTGCAGAAAAGTGGAGACAGTCCAGTTTGTAGGTAACTAATATCGATAGAGTTTTCTCTGCAATAGAATGGAATACTTATTCCTTATAAATACATCAAAAGTAGAGGTACGACTATAGGTTTGGAAACCAGCAATTAACGGCAATGTTATAGCAGCACAAGATTGCTGAGGCAAGGCTTCAGGAAAGACTATGCTGTAGTGGGTCCACGTGGAAAGGCGATCTCTGCAGCTCTAGGAAAAAGAATGCTTTCTATTTTTGAATGGGAGGTTCGTGTTAATCAACATAAGTGCTGGATGACCAAAGTATTCACAAGAGACAAAACGAAATTGCACAGGTCAACACATGTGATTTAAGCTCAACAGGAGTGAGGATGTCCAAAAACTCAAACTTGAGAGCACAAAATCTGAAAGTTGTTCCATTTTTGCAGCAACATTTCTTGTTCAGGATAGGAAGCAAGTCTCTCCATTCCTGAGAGCATGCTGCATCCTCCTAAGGACAAGATGGGAAGGAAGGAGACTCCTACACTTTGCATGCACCAGCCTCTCTTGGGGCTTCCTCTACATCTTTTGAGCTTATTGAATGATTCGGAAGCATTGTCACACAGCATTCAAACCCAGCCCACACAACGCAAAGCTGCTTTGCATTCATGGTCAGATATATCCCGTCACAGCAATGCGCTTCTGGAAAACTGAACTGAGTAGCAGCCCCTGTGCCTGTGGCAAAACTTCCCCATCAGCCTCCCTGGCTGCACACAGAGCAGCAGGTAGTCAGATCAGCTTTTCAATATTGAAACGTCCTTTTCCTCCTTTACTTTCCTGCAGAGTAGGGACCACAGAATAACCGTCTGCAGGTCTGGGCTGGGACAAGCCTCTGCCTTGACCTAATACATGCTTTGCTTCCAGAGGCAGTGCCTAAGCTACTCCAAATCTTCCTATGGCCCATTTCTTCATAGTCTGCTGCTTCTCCTCCCTTCGCATTTAATGGATCCCCAAGAGAGGATGCCCATCCACACTCTCCAAAAGCTTGCTGCTACGGTTGCAGCCAGAGTCCCCCACTCTCCCCATGGGGAAGGAGACAAGTAGACCTCACCCCCTTTCTGCCCTCTACCTCCACTTTCCCACAGTGATCCTTCTGGTGGCTGTTGGCCGCAGCTCAGAGCGCAGGTTATTGAGGTTACCACATGAGCCTGTCTAAATATGGAACGGCAGCTCCAAGGCAGTGCCATCGCGATGCCATGGGCATACACCACATGAGGACAGAGAAGAACTGGAAAAAGGAGTGACCAGAAAATCCAGCAGGCAAGGCAGCCCTCAAGACCTAGAGAAGTTCTTTCCACATTACAATTCCTTCCTCAATTCATGTCCAGATCTGTTGTTTTTACTGATACTCATCCCTCACCGCCCCAGCCCCCCTCTGTTCCCTGTCCTCCCCCCCCTCCAACCCCCGGCTTACCTGAGGGGGATGCGGATCGCAATGATTCTGTCAATGGCAATGGCAAGGAGGCTGAAGATCGAACTCTGAGTCAAGACCAGGACGAAGCAGGCAATGAAAAGGCAGCCATAGAAGAAGGCACAGAAGCCAGTGCTGATGGTGATGGCAAAGGGGATTGCCAGCATGCCCACGGCAATGTCAGCAGCAGCCAGGGACACCACAAAATAGTTGGTGACGTTCTGCAAGTTGCTATTCAAATAGACTGCCCAGCAGACCAGGATGTTCCCCAGGATGGCCAGCACTGCGATGATCAGTTCCAGGACGATGTAAGCTACATCTGAGAGGAAGTCTTCTTTCCCATGTACTAGCATGGTGAGAACGACCAGGCCAATGTGAGAACGTGCCAGAAAAGCTCAGCGTTCATATCTGCAGAGCACTGAACAGCCAAGACACTTCAAAGCTGCCGGGGGTCTGAAGAGCACTCAGCTGCCAGCCGGTGAAGGTTGCTCACACACACCCTGTTCTCCCCATAGCTGGTCAAGACCTTTACAGTAGCAGGTGTCAAGAAAAATCCTCAGGTCTTGCCAACTCCAGCAAAGTGGATTAACCAGAGGCAGAATAAATCAAACTCCAGCAGATGAATGGACAGGAGAATACCTCACGTAGACATACACTGCTTCCCAGGCCACAAAGTCCGTCAGGCAACACAACACAGAAAGTGTATTGTATGGCACCGTCACATTGGCTGTGACTTTTTGTTTCCTGTTGACATTCACATTGCTAGTCATGGCTTCCTGTCATGTAGATACCTACTACCAACATCCTCTGGTTCCCTTTTTCACCTTTTCCCGCTATGACGTAGGAAATATTCTCTTCAGCTGAAGCAAACATTCAACTTCTTCACTTGTAGTTTCCTTTAAAACAAAACAAAAAAAAAAACAAAGCAAAAACAAACACTAACCACATATGCTAAGTAATCAGCTCTACGGAGGAGATGGAAAAAGCAAAATCTCATTAAAGTGGCACATTAAATTGATAACAGATATTAAAGAGACCTAGAAGAATACATCATTGGCAAAACTTGCACATTTTGTCTATCCTGAAAGCTGCAGGGCCAAACCCAAGGTTGAGGAAGGCAGTATTTCAAAGTGGTGATGAGAAACAAGGGACGTTTTGTTTTCGAGGCTACCAACTGAGCTGGCACTTCAGCAGCTGCTCAATAGTCAGCCCTGAAACACGAGAGCCCCACTAATTATGCCTTGGCAAGTGCTGTGGCTGCACAGAGGAAAGGTGGAGGGGCCTTTTTTACATACACCTGTCTCCCTCTGACCACGAACACAAGGCTTGAGCCATCAGGTGCTGCCCACCCTCAGGTACTTTGCCACAAAAGCATTCTGTGCCAGGACACTGCTCGGCGATGGCACGAAACTTCATTCATAAGGGGGTTGTGTTGCTGGCATGTGCGGTCACCACCCTATTGCCATACCCAGTCCTTCCTTCGAGGGCACAGATACTGGAACCTGGTCAGTGACAGGGAGAGTAGTTTGAGGCGAGTCAGACAGTGACATCTTTGAGGACTTTCCCCGCAGAGAATGCACATTCTCTGCAGATTCCTCTCCTGCAATATCATCATTTTTGTTCACATAAATCTTTATCCTGTAAGTAGACCATTTATTTGTTATACCCGCATTGTCCATAGGTGTTTGTTGTACCCACAGAGACAGGTCAGCACTGTCCTTTAACTACAGACAGCCAGAAACACATCCACCAAGACACACCTCTCCCTGAGACAGGGACACAGGCACAATGCCAACATCATCTCTCAACTATACTTTCACGTTCCTATAGTATGATGCAGGTGAATCTGGGGCTAAAGTTCGTGCCTCTTGCAAGGGAACATGGTCCCTACAGCTGCCATTTCATACAGACAGACACACGGCTACGTGCTGGCATGCCTGGCAAGCGTGTGGGTCACCTCGTACCTCTGCTTTCAGATATGGGGGCATTTCACCACTGCTTCAGCTAAAAATATAGCAATGGAGAATACAGCTCCCTGGGCTTCATTGCATAGTCAAGAGATAATTGACCTACCCTGTCACTTCCAGAGTGGGTTTTCAACCTTATTTAGCATGCTTTAACAGTAATATTTTCTCATTTAAGAAAGCAGCTCCTTGAAACATTAAAGGGCTGCCGGAGAGAGAGACACAGCACTAACTGATAAATCACTCAAGCTCAGTCTTGGATGCAACATGAACCTTCAAAACAAAAGATTTTTGGGACCCTGTCCACAGGTGATCTGCTGTGATCTAACCCAGTAGGGTTTCATGCCTTCACAGTTCACTCTGATTTCAAGTCAGAAACCTAATTTGTCAGGATAAAATAAAAGGGTAAAGACAGTGATAATAAAAGAAAATATGATTAACTTGTGATTCACATCTGATCTCAGAAATATAATCTAATTTTAGACCTTTCATTGATTTAGAGCTATATTGCTAATGCTGCATTTGAAAGGTAAGTGAATGATTCTTGGTGGTTTGGATGTGCTTCAAAAACCTAGCTTTTTCTCCACCTCCAGCAATCTTGTTTATGTGTTTTCTTTGGTTTGTGTGGAAGAAATCAACAGAAGAGATTAGTTTGTGATCTAGCTATTAAGAGGAAGATAAAGATCTTCCATTTAATCTTTTCTAAAGAACAAAAAACCCCAAGAAGTTTCTATATTGTCTATCAACCTTTAGCAAAAACTATGCTTTTCCATTGACCTCCTAAAGATTGCTTCTACTTTCTTGAATTTCAGGGATATCAGTGATATGCTCCTACATCACTCTGCTAGCATCTGATTGTCCATTACAAATCCCAATAGGTTTGTTTCAAAGCAGCGATACTGAAAACTAACACCAGCCCCTCCAGCCTGACTTCCAGGGAAGGGGATTAGAATTAATATAAAATAGAAATAAAGAAAATGTGGAGGGAGAGAAAACAGAAAGGGCAAGATGAAAAATAAACAATGCTTTGTGCATGTGTGTGAGCAAGAAAGGGGAAAAAAGACGGGAAAAAGTTGGTAGGAAAAAAAACCCAACCAAGCAAGGGAAGTAGTGGGCGAAACAGGCCCATAAGAGAAAGACTTCAGAGGTATGGCACATGGCTGTGCCTGGAGGCTCTGAAGTAGGTGCAAGCTCCCACATCCCTTGGCATCAAGGCAGCAGAGACAGCAATGTAATACTCTGGCGATGGAGCTGGGACCATACACCTCTCCTCGATATTTTCACACATTTCCATGCAGGTCAAGCTCAAGACAAAACTCCAGTGCCAGGACAAGTTTAGGAAAAAAAAAAAAACCTACTGTGACATACTTGGCCAAAAACTACTGCTGTGTAAAATATAATCACCATAAACATCCCCATAAGCTACTCTGAGATGAAGTCAAAAGAACTGAAGAAACCGCTTTCTGAAAGGAGCCAGTCTGGGAACTGGTCACGTTAATCCTGATGCTGAAAGGATTTACTTAAAGTCCTGCTATGTTGCTCTTGCACCTCATATTCATACCATACACCCCTCAGTGAAAAGGATCAAAGTGAAATTACTGGGATGTTACTCCCCATTTCAGAGCTTCCTTTAGTAGGATTATGAATCCATGTTGCTCCCAGATGCACTTTGTTTAACCTGACTCTTTCAATGGCTCATCTCAAACTCATTTTCCAACAGGACATGAAGGGAAGTAACAAACCTACGCTGTGGAGGTCCCCCACATACTGATCATCCAGCACAAAGACAAAGCTGGAATTACCTACAGCTCTGCGTGTAACCTGAAAAACCACAATGCTGGAATCTGAAGCTTAATGACCACATTACATACTGTTTTCTGACACAACAGAGCTTTTAACGTTCTATTTCAACTGCTTGTTTCATGGTCTGATGTTAAATTTGAATTTTTAATCTCTGAAGTTGTTTAGTCCCTTCTTTCCCCTCCCCCTTCACAAACAGTGGCCTGATTCTTCAACCCAAGCCATTTATTCCAAAGCAATCTGTGAGATGTTATGTCCAGAAGAGGACAACATGTCCTTCCACCCTCTGCTCTCAGGTGGGCTGGAAAACACTTAGAGAGTTCTGCAGAGCCAGCACATCTCAGAAGAGAAATGACTGGAGCTGAGCAGGTGTCCCAGACACGGCAAAACAACATTTTGTGTCTGCTTCAGTGCCAGTGCTTCTGCAGGAGCCACTGACATTAGAAGAAGCAATTATTAGTCACACAACCCCAGCACATCAGAGGCCTCACCTGCTACCTACAGAAGGTGCCACAACCTGGGGGGTTCCCATGTTCAACCCAAACTCACCCACCTCTCCTCATTCACCTCTTTCAGTGTCAGCCTGTGATAGCTTTCACCCGACATGGTAACAAGTATTTAATTGTAGAAGTATTTGCAACTTGCTTTAAAACAAGGACAGGCTCAGTCTTTCTGCTCATATGACTAGAAATTCACTGCACAGGGACAAAATGAAGTACAGACTACCTAGAGAACATGACATGTATCCAGAGGCAACACAAAATTTATTATAGAATCATCTACTTCATTGAAGACCCAAAGGCTCAGCAACTAGGTCTGACAAGACAAAATTAATTAACACCTGCTTTACTCACCGGGGAAGTGTATATTTAATATCTCAGGCCCTTGAGGGATCAATATTGTAAGCTTCTTGAAACTTAAGAAAAATAACCTGTATCACAACCTTCTGAACAGCTACAATTAGTATTTCTTCTTAAACCCATGTTTTATTTTGTTAATTGGATTAATTCCTTCTTGATACCCTGGGCTATGTTCCGGCCTTTTCTCCATTATTAAATAAACCTTTTTTGCCACTCACAAACCTGTAAAGCTGTTGCTCTGTTCGTTTTTAGTGACTTGGAACACTCTGTTCTCTCTCATATTTCACCCCCAGTGAAAAACTGCTCCTTGAAAATTCAATAAAGCATCTGAACAGCACGTTCCCATGAAGCAATTCACCACTGGAGCCTAAGCAAGCTTTTGTTTGGCATCTCCAGTTGGCTTTGAACTAAGGTGTTGCCCCTTCTCTCTCCTGAGTGCCAAAGGCATTGAGATGAGCCCTTGGTCGTTGCTTGGTTCAAATCACCCACCTCACACAAGCCCTTTTCCTGCTCTTGGCCCCTTCAGGCTGAGGTCACCCATCCCTGGCTGGGATGCCCATGCTCGGTCACACTAGTATAGAGAAAATACAGCCTCTGCTCTGCGTGCCAGGCTGACATATATGACACTGTGTGTGACACTGCAGTCTGACAGCTACTCTCAAACATCAGCAAAATCTCCAGGGGCTCAGTAGCCCTCAGAGCACCCAAGACAGTCTATGGGCATGTAGGTGAGAGGCTGCAGCTTCCCCAGGCTCCAGAGAGGATTGGTTTATCTTTGTTTGCTTCAGGAGGGGGTAAGCAAGGCAGCAGGCAGCTCAGGAGCCATAGGGGAGTCTTCATCAAGGCTCATTCCACAGATCACAATCTAGCATCTCCTTTTGACAACATGAGCCTTCCCAGGTACCAGCCAGTACAGATTACCTCACTCCCTTAGGGAAAACCCTTCAATTCTCACATGGCTGTAAGCAGAAAAATTGGTGCTGCTAAATCATTTGTTTCCTACTTTGCAAAGCCTGGAGGGGGAGATGCTTGTCAGTTTTTATCCTCTCTTTGAAATCCCTTCAGCTCAAAGAGAATCCCCCTATCTTTTAAATCAAAGACTCTAAGAAATCTCGTCTCTCCCCAATTCTTTAGAGGATCAAGTCACAATAAATAAGCCAATGTGCTCACCGGCAGTACACAAATTTGCAAAACAACTCAGGCTGTAAAACATAAAGAAAACAGCTGTCCTTTAGGGGAGAACGATAGGGAAGGCAGCAGTAGCACACTTCTCTGTGTTGCTTAATGGTTTCCTGTCCAAAGTTTGGTATTTTATGAAGGCTTCATGTAGAGTGGCTTCCCTGTGTCCCTGGCTGCTCACATGAAGCCAGTGTGCTTGGAGCTCTCAGAGCATCCTCACTTCTGCCTCCTACCGAAGGATGAAGAGATGTGGCTGGGTAGGACAGGAAAGAGAGGAGGAAGGAGGCATCACCCACCTAACTAAGACATACTTTTTCTGGTTCCCCCATTTGCTTTATTATTGGCTGCTGGCTAAATGATCTTTTAGGTCATCTGCTTACAGTAATAGGAGGAAATTAAATATTAATAATAGACTATTTCCCTCTAGACTGCTCTTTGTTAACAAAGGATACAAGTGAAACAAAGCAGGCAAAATTATCAGCACACCATGCTCTTGGTTTTCAGGTACCTGGAGCACTTGCAGTTTCCCCTCAACCTTCCCTGCAGTTACAGAAGCCCAATGTCCTGCACACCTGCCTGTGTGGACACCCACACCCGTGCAGAACAAAATGATGTCTGGAAATCCTTGTTCTATCAAGGGGCTCCACATGACAGTCTGAGTTTTCCAGAGGATCATTTCAGACTTTATCCAAAACATAATCTGAGCCACTGACGCTCTGACTGCAAAAAATGGAGAGCCAAAGATCTTTTGAAGCACAGAGCTTGTCTCTGTTTGGGGAGTGAAGTCTTCCTCCAGTGTAAACCCTACAGTAGGGTAACAAGGTTTCCGCATTGGCTTTGCAAATTCTCCAGAAATAGTGAGTAAAACAAGGGCTTCAGCTTTGCTGAACTTGGTCCAATCCCCTCTTACAGGAAAGCAGCAGCCCTTCAAGACTCCACTCCATGTACTCGTGAAAAGCAAAAAAATGGCTCTTCAGAGATCTGTACTGCCCCTGAGCTGACAGAAAAAGATCAGAAATGGGGAAGAGGGACAACATTTCTGCTTTATGTTTCCATTTCAGCTGCAGTCCAGGTCAAAAAAGGAGGCTATACTCGCAGCAAGAAGCAGCATGGCGAATCTGGCTGTAAAGTCTCTATTGGCTGGGGGATTACTAGAGACACCCATACCACTGCGGCAGTGAGAGCAACAAAAAGCATAATAAAATCATACCCTTAAAGCCTGTCCCATGTCTCTCTCCTCCTCCTGTTTATGCCCCAAATAAAAATCACAAAACAAAAACATCCAAAAAGCAAAACCCCACTGGACAACAAGCAAAGGCCGTAACACCGATGGGCTGGCTAATAGGAATGGCTAATCCAAAACCAGTATTTCAGCTTTGCCTCCTGCTCTCCAAGTGCTTCAAGTGGATTAATTTTTATTGCAGCAGCGGAAGAGAAGAGTAGAACAGAACGCATTTGACGATTTTTTTCTTCCCTAAGTGGATGTTATAAATGTTTAAAAGCAAGAAAAAAAAACCTCACAGTAATTATTCCCATTCTAATGGTCACAAAAAGCCAGGGAGGGCAAAACTAAGTAAGGCTGAATGACCAGCAGTTAAATAAGCCAGATCGAACAAACAAACAAAAGGGAAAAGGTTCCCCTGTGCTCACTAGAGTAAAGTCTCACTGGGCAGCAGGCATCATGATGTATTGCCAAAAGGCAATATAATGTTGGATTTTTGAGCAAACCATTTGTATCCAAGACTGATGATGTTGATTTACCTACAGTGGCATTTCCAAAAATAAAAACTAGAGCATTTGGATAAGCTTTCATAAGACAGAAATGTTAAAAAGCATAATTAAAACCATGTACCACGGCCAGAAACATGCTACTGCTGCCAATATCATCCACAATGTCCCTGAGGAGCCAGTTTTCCTTTCCTGTGCGAGGGAAGAACTCAAAAGCAAACTCTGCCTCCCCACAGCCCTACTAAAGCCAGCTGTGTTCATACATAAGGAGCATTTCCTTTAAGAGCGAAATAAGAGAAATGAGGAAACAGGATATCAAGAAGAGGTGACCCACTGAGGAATACAGGCAAGGGAGGAATTTGCTCTGAAAATATTAATCATATTGCTCATTAGCCATTCTGGTATATTTTAAAATAATGGAGTAGACTTCTCTCCAGATGTGACTTCACCTTTTATTTCTATATGAAGTTTCCAGACAGGCAGTTGAGAATTAGGTACATCTGTTTGTTTTCCTGTCTTTTCATCTAGTTGTTCCCAAATCCTACTTGCCTTCTCTAACTACGGATTCGCTCTCCATCAGGCCTTGTGAGCCCTGCTCCCTCTCCGAGCACTGTCCTTCTGCAGGTTGTAAGTAGTGTTTGCCGAAGCTCTGCCAGCAAAACCAAAACTCACTCAACTCCAGTGCAGGGAGTGCTGTTGTACCAGCTCAACCAACATCCCATCTTCCACAGCAGAAGGGATGTAACTCTTTCCATCTCTCTCCATGTAACTTAAAACAATTCCTCATCTGCCCTTCCCTATCCTAGTGAGGCACCATACAACTTGCACAGAGATGAGCAATTTCTACCTGCCTCTGAGCCAAAGCAAAGCTGTCTCACTGCATTAGCTCATCTGTGGTTCATATGCTGACCCTTCTGAGCAAAGGTTATTACTGAGGACTCACCATGGAGCTCCCCTTACCACCCAAGTGGTTTGACTCATACCCACCCACAGGAGGAAAAGCAGTCAAGCCTTCATGGGGTTGCTAACACAGCTCATCACATCCTTCCTCCCCAGCTTGCTCCCTTATCAATTTAAGCAGTGACACAGCAGCAGGACTCAGCCCAAGCTCCGCAGCGCCTGCCCCACTGAAACAGCAGCAAGGCCTGTCCGAATGCCCCCCATCCTCTGCACCTGCACAGCCCACCCCACTGACTGCCATGTGCTCTACATGGGCTCTTCACTGCTCCCTCAGTCTCAGGGATCGAGCATGTGCTCCCTGTGCTGTGCAATAACCGGCTGATTTTCATCCAACACAAGAAACCCAATTTCCTCCCATGCCCCAGGGTGCATCCTGGCCTGTCACACCCCCAGCTTGTTTACCCAACTCATTGCACCTCAGTTTGTCAATCAGCTACCACCGAAAAAGCATTGAGACAGAGTGACAATGCTGGTGTTGTGTGTTCATCCCAAAAAACAGGCAAAAACCACCACAACAAATTTTCTGCCTCCTTAATTTTGTCTCCAGCAACTTTCCCTCTTCCATTTCTTAAAGTACTTACCCCAACTCGCTAATGGTTATTTGCTCTGTGTCACGGCCCATCATGCCTCTAGTGTTTCTGTCTCAGGCTCAAAGCTATTTAAGACATTTTTAGGACTCTGCCACCCTTTGTGGATGAGGTGGAGTTGATGCTCTGGTGATGTCTCGAGGCCACATGTCCTCACTTTATCCCTCCCTCTTCTCTTTGCTATGACTTGCACCACATTTCTGCCACTCTTGCAAAGTGACTTGCATTTTCACTATCACAGTCGGCCACACCAATACAACCCTTTCTAGATGTACTCAATGACTTCCCCCCCCCCCCAAGTCCTCAATTATAATCCGATTTATTAAGAACTCTCCAGTGTCACCGCTTACTGATTCCAAAGTCTCAGTGTTTGGTGCTCTGAGGACTCTAATGAAGTCCTTCCTTCATTTCTTAAGTCCTTCTGCTGTGGTAAAAGCACATCCGCTTACAAGAAACAGCCTTCTGCCTCTGCCCGCTTCCTCCTCTGACTGCTCAGGCGCTGATGTTCTGGGGTGGAGAAAGCATGCAGCTGCTGGTGGTGAAAATTACATTTCTAGTCATCAGTTTCTCTCCTTCTACATCAAACCACTGCACTGGCAAACCAGTAACCATTCATAAATCATTTTAGAAAACATTTTACTGGACTTGCTAGCTGTTTATGAGTTACTGTGCTTGCCTAGAGGAAGCAGAAAGGCAAGGAGAATAGCAGCAAGTACCCTGCTACAATACAGACACCTCTATCACCCGTTGGAAGTGGCCCTTTTCTCCTATCAAAACTTAAGGTGTTTTACAGTTTCTGCACAACAAGAGATCATTAAAAGCTCCAGCTGTAAAGAAACCTGCAGTCATTTCTCAAATACATGACAACCACGATCCTCACACCTTGCTGCACTAGGATAAGCCAAAAAAGATTCTCAAGGCAAATTCCTTAGGGACTGTGGCATTTGATTCCAAACACAAAAGCTGTTAGTCAAGCAGAGATAGATCCCAGGGAGGTACCCAGAACAGACATCCCCAAGACTTTAGGATGGTTTCTCCCAAGTGGACTGTGTCCATCTCTTGCCTGGTGTAATCAGGCTGTACTGTGGCTACATGGAAGAAAAGGAAGATTTTCTTTTAGGAATGGGGTAGGAAAGAAAAAAAAAAACTGTCAATGAATCCTCTTTCCAGCCTTCATCCCATGACTACAGCTTCTTACCTTTCCATATCCTGCAAGACCTAAGACCAGAGAAAAAGAATCACATAACTGCATCAAATCCACCAGAATCCTCTATGTCTACCCATGTTATAACCCTAAATGAATCATAATGATCAAGCAGAGTTTGGACCAGCATTTAGCAAGACACAGGATGACATAAAACAAAAGAATAACATGCTTTAGGTGTTAGACAAAGTTAGGTGCCTCAGTATTAACAGGTCCAGCCAAAGAAGCCTGATTTATGGGAGGGAAGCACGTTTTGGAATCGGTGTTTTAAGGCATCCCTGACTAGGTAGCCATTAGCACAGGTAATTTTTTGCAAAAAAACCAGGCTGCAGAACATTTAAGAAATTTTTTTAAAGTCAACGTGCTTCCCCACACATGCTCCAAGAACTGCAATGGTGCTGGTGCCAGCCCAAGTCAGTCTGATGTTATTTTCCATCGTTCCATTGAACCTGGGCACTGATCTGTGGATCAGACGTATGTGGAAACTGTAATTATTCAAATCAATTTCAAACACGTGCCTCTCTTCTGAAGATTGTATTAAAGAGCTACATACCTCTTAGCTGTCTTTTATCCTGGGAAATGTTTCCTATGGAAAATCCCAGTCTGTGCCCAAGTATATGGAACTCATGCTGAAACCAAAGTTGTTATCACCACAGACTATTTAACAGCCTATTTCCCTTAACTCCTTAACCTCAATAACTGATTCATACCAGGTTCTGACAATCCTGTTCTGGGGAAACCTCAATAACCAAAATGATATGTCAGTTTGTAGAGGACTTTCCCAGTGCAAGGAGGGAGATGTGGGTAACGGGCCAATATTACAGAACAGGCAAAGAGAGCGGAAACACTTATGGTCCCCTAGGAAGAAAGAAAAAAAAAAAAAGGGGGGTGGGAGAGTGGTGAGGACAGAGACAAGAAGTGAGAGAAAAACACAGTAGTCTAAAACCAAACCAAAATAGTTCCAAAGAAGCAAAACCAGAAGAAAGATAGGAGAGACTCTGAGGTCTGAATACTAATTGAGGAAAGAAACTTCTAACAGGCAAAACAGTTCAAACCTCACCACTCCCAAAGGGATGCATTAAAAGAGCAGAATGAGACTAAATTACACTTCCCTCTGTTGCACAGCATTACTCACTCAAACGCTCGAGGGACTCTGCCCAGGGAGGTACGCAGACGTGACCCCCAGCTGACGCTGGCTCAGGTTCAGCTGAGCTTCGAGTGGCTCCACCAGTGAACAATCCCTCTCCTGCCCTCCTGGAAGAGCTGCTGAACAAGGAGCCACAATCGTCCCTGTGAGTGTCGCCTGGGATAAACACAGGGGACAGAGCACACTGTATCTCAGCTATTCAGCAGATAAAACAGCCCCAATCTGCAAGTACCAGAGGCCTCCTGAGAATGCCTGAGTGCCTTCCACCCTGGATCTGAGTGCAATCACACATGCTAATCAGCATACAGACGGGAGCCCAGCATGTCATTCCTCACGTCTCCAAAGCTTCAGGAAAACCCCCCTTTCCTCTCCTTGTATCAGAGAGGGACAGGAAGATTCCCTCGTCCTCTGTATGCCTTTCCCTCCCCCTCCCCGCCTTCCCTGGCTCAAACCATCCCTGCAAGAGGTTTCGCTCCCCACTAACTTCTCTATTGTCTCAGAACCATTGTTTGCAAATGTCCCCTAAAAATACTATGTAAGGTATTCTTTATTCCTGTTTCAGGTCTTTCCACATCCCTATGTAACACCTGGACTTTATCTCGTTACCTGTCAGATAATGATAAACCTACTGCATGCAGCCCCTGACTTATCATCTGAGATAAATACGATCTGTCTTGTAGCTGTCATTGCTTTTCAAACCCTGCCTTCCACTGCTGCATTTCTACACTTGTAGCAAATTACTTATTTTATTTGGGCTTAAAATGTGTAACTTAAAAAAATATGAAAATATTTTTAAAAAAAAAATCAGCAAGAGCCCCCAAGACCCCATATAATTTAAAACATGGCCTTCCTGGCACTGGATTTACTGCTGCTTTGTGGGCAAGGAGGCTCCAGTACTCCTGCTCCTGTCTATCTTCTACAGTGGCATTTGCATTTACTTTACATAAGATACATTGTATTTTATGCTACCTGGTAATTTTTGTTTTTAATAATCAACCAAGAGGCCCAATGATGAAAAGCATCCTTTCTCCAGAACAAGTCATAAACTAAACTGATAAGATTTGAGTGGGTGGCTTCAGTATAAGTGAACTATGAGGTCTAAAGTGCTCTGGGCTATCACCCGAGCCCCTGCTGTCACTTCAGAAAGGCACGCGCCTCCCTGGGGTCCTGCCCTATTCTCTGCCAGCCCCGTTGGGATGTCTCACATCGCACTGGATGTCTGTTTATAGCACCCATATCAAGCCCCAGGCGTCCTGAGCAGGAAGGGACAAAGCCTGCACTCAGACACATGCCGCAGTGCTGTTAACGCTTTTGCCTAACAGCAGTGATCACCCTGAACACGTACGTTTTACAGAAGCCTTCATGTGGCATTGGGCTTTTCCCTGAACTCTCCTAGGCACTTAGTGGCTCTGCAGCTCTTTCCATAACCTCAGCGCTGTGAGTTTATCCAGACAACTTCATGCCAACTTTGCATCATCATACCAAGCTGTATCGCAGCCTTCCTACTCCATCCCTCCCGCGCTTCTGCAGAGCTCCAGCCATACCACGCACAAGGTCGCCAGGTTTTGTATGATTTGCTCCTTACAAAACACAGGTTGAGGAGTGAAAGAGATCACACCTTTATTCACTCACATTTACTGAAAACCTGCATTTGCTGAAGCACTTCTAAATACTCTTTGCTAATCTTCTGTGGGTTGCCCACTGGGGTCAGGATAACGAATGAGTTACAGCAAAGGAGGTTTAAGCTGGACATCAGGATGTTTCCTGCACACCAGGAAAGTAAGGAGTCTCCACTGCAGATCTTCAGGAGCAGGATGGAGAAATAGCTGTCAGGGATGGCAAAAGCAAAGCTGATCCTGCCTTTGGACAGAGGCATGGATTAGATGACCTCGAAGCACCTCCTGAGGATATTTTCCATAATTGAGAGTTGTATGTGCCATCTGTCCATTCTGATCTACAGAGATTTACTTCAGAAAAAAAAAGTGCAACACAACCAATATTTATTCCTGACACAGACACAACCTTTGTGTGGGGAGAGGCGTCTTCTGATTCTGTAGAGGAAACTGAAGCCTACAGAAGTTAAACCACCTTCTGTGTATCTGCCCAGATCCTCTTACCCTCCCAAGGCAGAACGCTGCTGGTTTTTTACCCCTAACAGACCAACCCTCAACATTCAGCTACACAAGCATCTCATTAAGTAGACAACTTTCTCTGCCTTTTAAAAATGAGCAGAGAGGCAAGGAACTGGTGCCATTTTGTTCAAGTAGCTTCACCAGGGCCGTTCAAGTGGTCTGATGCAAAATCTGAAGGTGACCCATGAAGCAACCAAGCCTTCTGGTCCTAAATACCAGACTCCGATGAAAGAGAGTAACTCTCCATTGGCTTGTGAGAATACTCCCTGATTCCTTGACAGACAGCTCAAGATCTCTTAGGTTTTAGTTTAGAGTCCAACAGAAAAGAAAGCTTTAATAGCCCACCTCCATTTTCTGACAGAAAGCATGCAATAAAGAAGGACCTAGAGTTCTTCACCATCTAGATCAGATAGAGAGAATGAACAGTAAGAGCTGAAATCTGTTCAAGCTGAAGACGAGGACAAACTTTGCAGGACACCAAGAGAGATGCTAATACCAGCCTTTGGATGAAAAACACCTCGCTCACAGCTGTGCAGAGCTCAGAGGGAGCTCAGCCACACTATGCCTTACCCCACCTCACGTGTAAAACCGTGGGCAGAAATGTCAAACTGAAGCAAAGAGCTGAAGCATAGTGAAAAAAAAAGCGTCCTGGTGGAAAATCCGTGAAGCATTAAACATCCTGTATAGACGAAAAATCGTACAGCCATCAGTCACCCAGGCAGAAAGGAAGTGGTAAAGGGGGAGTTTTTCCCTCCACACCAGATGGAAAAGCTGCCAGGCTGAAGAGCAAAGGGGATGTACTCGGCCAGCCAGCCCGGACCCTTCAGAGAAAGAGTGAAGATTCAAAACAGTCCCTCCAAACCTCCTGCTGGACTTTCCCCAGTGGTTCTTAAGAGGGCTTAACCACATGGCTCTACATAAAATCCATTATTGAAGATTAAACAAAAAAGATGAATAGCTTTTGAAAGTTGATTACATCCAAACGCAATGGTGCCAGCAGCCCTTATGGAAACATCCTATTAAAATGTCAGCAAAAATAGAAATGCAAACATGGGAGACCTGGCAGGAGGCTTTTCAGCTCAGATATTTAGTGCCTTTTGCACCCAGTGACAGAAGGACAGAGGCTAAAAACATCGTTACTGGGGTGACATCCCCTGACCTGGCACAGGATAATGCTGATTCTATTTTTTATGTATAAAAATACATATGGAAAGAGAGACAGATTACGTACATGTGTAAATTACGAACTTATCACCTTATCAGCATTAAAAAGGAGATCTGCTTGCCTTTTTTTTTCCCCTTCACACCCTCAAATAGGACGTTTTTATTTTATATACACACATGCATGTTTGCAGTTTGTACCCATGTGTTTTCTCTACAAATTCAGAGGCTCATAGTTTTCCTGCTTGATTCAGAATTTAATCCATTTGCCACTTTAGATGAGATTTCATTTTCATAGCGTTTTTGTGATATGTGATTACATTTATATTGACTTTTTTATTGAGATTGGAAATAAAGTATTTCTTTCACAGATCTAATTCAATTGAAACGTTTCTCACATCCCTGTTGGACACTTTATCTAATCTTTCTGTACTTCACTTGGGCCATATGCTCTGGGGGGTGTCTCTCTGCCAGGAGGAGCTGGCCATACTTGCCTTCTCTCATGCAGAAGAATGAATTTATCAATTACTACAGTTCTTGAGTTACACAGGTCTGGGACTTACAAGCCTGATAAGAAACCTGAAAACAAATACATCCAAAGATCAAGTTTTCTAATAGTTGACCATCTGCTTAGGAAAATAATTTTAAGTAGTTAAGGCAATTCTGTTAACTGCTGTTTACTAAGTGAGTCATGTTGTTCTCTTTAAGTTAACCCTTCCTGTCTCCTCTGTGGGCCCACTGCCCAAGACAGTTTTGAAGGGGGTGCTTGACCACTTTTACTACTTTCAAGCTACAGCAAAGCCTGCAATACCTCTGCACTCAAACTTACCACAGGCTCACATTGCATCAGGACATAAAAGAGCATTAAAGCAACTGCGGTGCTTCTGGGCGACTCTTCGACGACGCAAACAACCATGCAGAAAAATCTCTTCCCAGGAGCATCCCCTTTGACGGCACCACACACCAGCACTATGCAGCAGGAACGCATCTGCTTATCAATGTGCTCTTCCAGGATGGGCTGCCTGCACCTCCATGAGGGCAGGTCACCCCAACAGGGCCCTGGAACCCTGCTCGCCAGGGCAGAAAGCCTTCTCCCACATCCTCCCAACAGCTCTGGGGACAGCCCGTCACCTTACAGCCTCTTCTCCTTTCCTTCATCTGCCCTCAGCACAGAGATCCCATGCCCCTCTGTGACTGGCAGCTCCACTAACGTACTCGCTGGGTACCAAGGCTTAGAGAGCTCCCAGGCACAGCAGAAAGGACACCGCCGAAAAAGTGTTATAGGTGCTTGACACAGACAAAGCAGAGTCGGGGCTTTCAGGGGCAAGGAATGGGATAACACTGCGCACAGGTTCAATGCCATCTATTCACTCCCTGCCCTTTTTCCCTTAGTGTGATTGCAAAGTGGATGGAAATCTCCTTTGCCAAATGCTACAGAGAAGTTCACAGGATGCAGGGTGCTCCTATAGAATCACTATTTTATGATAAAGCACAAACATTAGCTGAAGGGCTAGGAGGAGGGCTGGGTGCAGGGGGGTAAAGTCCAGCACTTGATGTTTGAAGGAAGATCCGTGGAGCAAACATCTTGGAGTGTGGGGGTGTGTCGGGGGACTGACAGTTGGGAATCGGCAGGGTGTGAGGAGCACCGGCTCCACGGTAGAAAACCCACCCGAGCCGGGGCAGGGGAAAGCGCTGGCAAAGAAAAATCTCCCCCGTCTTAAGGCAGGGGGTGAGACAGCACCGAGGGGGCAGCGGGCGGCCACTTTTAGAACTCGCGGGAGAGGCAGGAGAGGGACCGGGGCTGTGGCGGACACCGCGAAGGACGCGAGGGAAGTTGAGCTGCCCACAGCGGCTCCCCGGACCGGCGACCGCCGGGGATGCACCAGCGGGGCACCGGTGCCGCCCGCACCACTCCGGCGGGAGGAGGCAGCGGGGCGAGCCCCCACATCCCGCCCCGGCCGGCAGGTCCCGCTCCGCCCCGAGATCCGCACACCGGGCACCCCACCGCCCCTCACCGTGGAGCCCAGCCCGCGGCCACCTTCACCCACCTGCCCTCGGGGCGCCGCTCCGCTCCCGCACCGCTCCGGCTCCGCCTGCGCCTCCGCCGCGCCCCGGGGAAGGCGTGTGGCGGTGCCGTCC
>JAOXNO010000006.1:7797097-7825247 GCA_028565335.1 Limnodromus scolopaceus | reverse complement strand
GCGGAGCGGGGAGGGGGGCGGCGGCGGGGGAGCGGAGGGGAGGCTGGCGGCGGGGAGACCCCCGCGACCCCCGGGGAGGGAGGCGGCCAGCCGGTGCATGGAGCCCGGGCGCCCCGCGGGTTTACCTGGCGGCCGGCGGTAAGCGGGCACCGGGAGCTCCGCGCCGGGGAGGACAGCGCTCAGCACCGCGCAGAGCGGCTGGAGGGGAGATCGGCACTCACTTGAAGAAGTCCAGCTCCTGTGTTGAGGGACCTGCAAGTGACAGAAACGGGGCTTTTACTGGGCTTGATCTGCATACAATGAGAGTAGGAAAGGGAAGGAGGGCTTTCTCCAGACATTGTTTTAAGCACCTACTTCTTTCCAGGCTGGAAAACCCACCCAGCGAGTTTAAGGCTGGAGCGAGCGGCACCCTGCAGCGCTGCGGGGAGATACCCCAGAACCCCGCACAAGCGGAGAGAAACTTACAGTTTCTGCTCTTCTCTGCTTAACTGTCGTTACTACCACCACCAGCAAGGAAACCTTCTGCGTTACTACTCTGGAAGCATTCAAGAGTTCTCAGTAAAGATGTTAAGTATTTTACAGAAATTGCAGATTTCCCACCGAGTAGGTCTTTGTGGATCCCACCAGTTTGCACACACGCGTTTCCTGCCCCGTGGTGGCGTGCCCCTTGGGGCCGCACATGTCCCCAGCCATCTCCTGTTCCTCCGCAGGAACGGACTTGGGGAACAGCCGTGATTCATCTCACAGCAATTTTGAAGGGGGGAGAGAACCTCTCAAGAATTTGAACCCACTGCTCTTTGTGGATATCTCCTGGGTTTTTTTTATTTCTATTTTGCAACTTTACATTTTAGCAAGTAATTTATCTACACATTCCTATTGGTTGGACATTACACACAGGAAAAACCACCAGTGTGGCTCCACACTTCCCACCAACCCCATGGCAGACCCCAGTCTATGAAAAAGCAATTCATTCCAACAGCAGCCAGCCCAGAGCCCTCTGTGCAGGGGACTGCGACAGCTCAGATGCTTGTGCCACACAATAAGAAGTTTAATTTCAGGATCCCCAGCCCCAGAGATGCTTTCCTCACCCCCCCATTTGCCAGAAGCGCATGCACGTTACTTTGACCCACAGGAAACTGGCTTCCCCAGCCTTTCTCTGGCAGCAAGAGCATCAACAATGCTTTCAGTTTTTTTGGTGTATTAGGACAGTAGGAAAGAAGTAGCAGAACTGACACCAGGCACTTCAGCACCAACCTCAAAACCTATGAGCATCTAGGCATTAAAAATTTAGCACTGGCAGCAGCATGTGGCACCGGTGCTGTCCTCCCTTCTGCTCTTACCCAGGTGGGAAGGCAGGCTGCTGTCTCAGCCACGCTGGTGTGAATTACGGAGTGGAGCCGGGACCAGAGCACTGCTCCAAACACAACGGGAATCCTGCAGGAAGGAAAAAAAAAAAAAAAATTTCCCAGGAAGTTACAGAAAAGGCTAATCTACCACACAGTAATATGCAATGTTTTTAAGGACCACATACATTGAGTAGCCAAGTCAAAAGAAAAAGCAAAAGTGGGAGACCATGAGAAATTTAGGGGCCTCATCAAAACATGCTGCAATAATGATAAATTTAGAAATGCTGCCTACCTACATGAAGTTTGCCAGAGCTTTTTGAAAAACGCCGACACTAGAATTGAGCACTGTTCATGTAATGGTCTCACTGTTGCCCTGTACAAGGGGTAGCGTTTCTCCGCTCCCAGCTGATACACCACAAAATGTTATGCTATGGGACTGTATTTGAACTCGAGGGCCGAGTGTCACGCTGCAGCAACTCTGTGTGCCAGGATCTGCTGCGCCTGGTCAGCGTCGCTCCTTTCCTGGGCAGTGTTTCCTATATTGTAGAGGCTGCCTCTCATCTTTGGCCCAGATCCTCAAAGACATCCAAAAGGCTCCCTCCCACTGAAATCAATGAAAGCTGGGAATCAAAATACTTTCAAGAAGCAGGAATGCAGTTTCTAAATACAATTTTGTTCCTGAGTACATTTAAAAACAAAGTTGTTGCAGTCAGCTCCCTTTATTAAGCTGTCAGCCTGGTTTCTTCCAAGAGTCCCATCCTCAACACATCATCTTACAAGTTTCCCAAGTCACAGATGTTGATCAGCGTGTCTTGGAGGGACCCCAGAAATGTTTCACTGGATGCCTCTTTTCCCAGTTATAAGTCTTTGATTTTTGCAGCTCATCAGTTTTAAGATTATTTGATGTAGACAATGTTGATTTTCTTTTAAACCAGCAAGTCACAGAAGATCCAAAGCAAATGTCCAAGTGCTTTCACAGGGCTGGCTGATAATGGTGCCCTGACAAGCTTCTAGTGTTTCTTAGAAACAACTTTTTTCCATAAAAGCATTCTGATACCACTACCAAAAACACCAGAACACTGGTTCCTTCCCTCACCAGCCATTCCAGTTTGGATAGCATATCAGGTCCCCATTGTCACCTCCTGATTTCCTCTGTGCAGTCGGGAATTCTGCAGTGTTTCAAGATGTTAGAAATCAATACCAACACCTCCCAGAGCAACCGAGCCAGTTCCTCTATTACTTTTGCATGCTCATTTCTCACTTCTGCACAAGTAAATGTGTTTATAATGAGCAGCTGCTGGTTTATGTCCTATTTAGCAGTTGGACAGAGTAGCTTTCATTACTATAGTAAGATCTGAATAGATCGGTTGTCTTTCTTTTGAATTAAGAAAGTAATTGGTTTTCTGTTATTTTTATGCTATTGTCCCTGTCAAGTATCAGAGCTGCACTGTTCTTCAGATCATATTTCTTCTGGTGTATATTCAATGTGTATTGTCCTTGCTTGTAGATATTTCTACTTATGTCCTCCCTTACCAATGGCCAACAATGACAGAAAAGGAATACAATAAGCATTTATATTTTTTCTTTGTTTTTATAATATATAGGGGGGACAGTACAAGAGGGTGCTAACTTCCTTTCCCTTCTTAGTCACTCACAAAGGAAAAAACAGCATTACCACAACTGCTGTGGCCAGATACACTCTGAGAAGGGACTACATGAAGAGATCGGCTGAAACTACCTGGAAACAAAGCACGTTCTGGCAGCCTCAGCAGTCACGGGGAAGGTCCTGCCACACGCCTGGAGCCTGCTACTGGCTCAGGCTGTGAGCTGAAAGTCCAGTACTGCAAGGAAAGAAATGAAGTTTTCTGATTCTCCCGTGTACAGCCAAAAAGGGCTTTTTCATTCCTAAAAAGCAGAGTTGCAGTAACATACTGGACATGATCTCCTAATTGAACAAGCCAAACTCCTGAATTTTGGGCAGCTGAAAAGTGGCGATATGAGACTATTTGCACTTCTTGGACTTGGCACCTGAGCTAAAGTAGTAAACTCTAGAACCACTGTGTAGAATAAAACTTTGAAATGCTTCTTTCAAAAAGACGAGAGCAAAGTAAATAAAAACTTCACACTTGAGACCTCTAATGAAACTCACCCTCCTCTTTGCTGATACTGCATGAGCTACAGTCTGCTTGGGCACGTCAGGGATGCCACTGTAAACACAGAACAGACTCATCTACAATGACTATAATCAAAACCAGCCTGGCACCCTAGTAAGTAGCAAGACAGCAGCAACATCATACCTCGGTATTGAGGCTTCCGAGTGAAGGACTGAAAATGATCATCAGTTTGTCTAGAACAGAACCTGGAAGATTTATTTTATTTTTTTTAAATAGAAAAAATATTTCTGTCTTTAAGAAAGAAATTTCTCTCTATCATTTTGGAACTCTTCTCCATCGAGAAGGGATGGAGGCAAGGTTACTTGAAGTTCTTTGAAAACTAGCAAATCCTTCAACATTCAAGACAGATATATATATAAATAAAATTCCATGTGTGTGTGTTTATGTATATGCAGTTACTTCTCTCACATTGCCCAATATTAAATATTTTTTAGCAATTTTAAAATCAACTAGATTTTCTGAAGAGAGAGTCTTTTAACAAAGTTACACACACAAAATTTTTGCTGGAAATGCCCATCACTAACGACTTAACAAAGGACACTCCTCTGTGTCAAAGACCGAAGCCTTCCCACAAACTCATAGGAGTTCAAATTTTACCTAGGCTTGAGGAAAACAAGCTGAAGTCGAGGTAATATCTGTGCTCACAGGGAAATGCAAGCCCATATCCACAACGCTGTTCAAATCCTGCCATATGCACTTAGGTCAGGAACGAAAGGATTTTCAGTCATTTCATGTCAAGAGTTGGACTAGTCTCCAAAAAAGGCACTGCCCAAACAGACTGTGGCTTTATTTCTCTAAATGCTATTCAGCATGACAGGCTATGAGATGGAGTTCAATCTAAATTTAAGCACTCTTTGTAGACTATTAATAGAAGAAAAACTGGTAGCATGAATCATCATGTGGGAGCTGCAGAGCAACAGCTATTTATTTTCTATAATAATAATATATAGAAGTTACCTTTATACAATAAATGAACTGTTGGAGTTGCAAGGCCCTGCAGAAGAAGTCAGATGATTCTCCCTCCCTTACACTATTCTCATTTTATTCTAAGGAGCAATGAGAGGGCAACCATTATTTAACTTGACAAAATCCACATTGTGTATAACCAAGCTCTGTCATAACATCAGTTGGAGACAAAAAGTAGCTACTGACCCTGCTCACCACCACTCCCTGTGAGGGAATAGTGTGTGCTGAAAATGGTGGTCCAATATGATGGAACTTCATAGGTTAAGTTAGTGTTTTGGCACCCTGTTCCAATGCCTGTATAACGTTTGTACCTCTGGCCAAGAGGAAAACTGCAGCATGCCCTCCCTTCGTTTCCTCTCTGCCGGGACCATAGTCCAGCTGCATTATTGTGAGACCAGCCATTTTGGAGAAAGATTTTTCAGGAGGGCTAAACACCTAACAGGTCCTGAACTGCAAAAGTGCTGGCACCTCTCAGGATCATAATCTCCCATGTTGGGATTTTCTTTCCCAAGAGACAGCGCTGGTTACGTGCACCACAGGCCTTGCCCTGAGCTTTGCTCCATTGCAGTCGATGCATTCTGAATGTGGCCCCACAGAGACACTCGGCGTTAACTCGACACGCTGGCATTTTGGTGCTCTGTGGGATATTTATTTTTGAAAAATATGATATTGTCAACAGCTCAGTGAAGTTGTCTCCAGACTGTTATGTCTCCTTCTCAAGTTTCTTTCATTTTTAAGAGCTTAACTTTTAGGCTTCTGGCATGAGGAAAGAGCCTAAAATGGTTTAAGAAAAGGAAGAATAAAGAAGGGAGTGAGCTATGCATAGCACTGGAGAGAAGCACAACTGTTTCCCCACACTATATAATGAATGCAAACATCTAGCAGCAAAAATACTGTGATAAGACACTACTGTGTTCAGCCCTCTTTTCATAATGAGATTAAGGAGGTTCCAAAGAACTAGAAATCCTGAAGGACAAAGAACATCTAAGAAAAGTCAACATCATAGTTTTCAAACAGGGCATTTCATACACAGAAATTCAGTACTACAGAGTTCAGTTAAACCACGGTGATAAAGAGGGAAACGGCAGACAAATACTAGTAAAAACCCTAACTTGGATTAGGATTGATGCCATCAGTTCCTCATCTACTTTTTTTTTTAATTCATAGAGAAAATATTTTCTAAACAACGACACATGAGAGAAGTTTCAAAGCAACTTTTCTAATACAGGTGAAGATAATAAAACCCATTTAATTAGACATAAATGATCTTCTAGTCTTGAGCTGCCACGAATAGAAACCCGAACTAGCTAAATTCTCCATTCAAGGTGTTGGGTTGCACCATCAAACAGCAATTCATATAGAAGGCATGGGAGCCTTCCACAATACCATCACTACTTTTTGAACAATTCAATCTAGAATTCTGTACCTCACTCAGTCTTTAGTATTGAGGATGAAAAAGAAAATATGGCAGTTTCAGAAACAAGAACACAAATGCTGTGCCCAAAGAAAGATAGTGCTGACACCACCCTCCCCATCCTCCCCCATTGAGGGAGCTAAGAAAGGGTGAACAATGTGAACAATTTTTTGAAAAAGAAAAAAAAGTCTTAACAGTAGCTGCTGGCTATTAATAACTTCCCATCTGGAGAAGGGCGTTAACTTTGTGATAAGTTAGTGTCTCTGTTTTAAAAGAATTTTGCGTGGGAAGAACTTACATCTTCTGGAGCCCCTCTTGTCCATGCACTTTGTGGAACAACACACAGCTCTTGGCAACATACGTGTTATAATCCAAGTCTCTTCGCTTGATCAAAGCAATTGTGAAACCCTTTATAAAAAGAATTTTAGCTGAAAGTTCTGTAATGCTAACCTAGTTCCTATGCAGGATTTAAATGCAGAACAACCGTGACTCCAATTTAAGCTTTTGTGATTTAATACAATGGAATATTATATTGCTGTTGCTTCTGAGGTTTTTATTTTACTATTCCATATAGCTGCAGTTTTCATTACAGTAAGATCTTCAAAATTATTTAACTGGAAAAAAAAAGTTGCAGCTCTACAGATTGTGCAGACATTACTATTTTAGAGTACCTCTGGCCTGAGCTGTCTCCGGTTCCCTGCTTCTGTCTTCACCTTCAGACTGCCAGTTGCAGGCGCATAAGTCGCTTCTACAAAGCTGTCATGCACTTGCTACAGAAAAGAAAAACATCTATTTCTGACATGAGTTTATTATACTACACTTCTAAAACATTTATTTTTAAAAGAAGTATGAAAACTGAAGATCCATGCTTAAAAACAGGATATAAATCCATTTTGAGAACTAAGAAGTGTCTTCTTAAACCGCTCAAATGCAGGGAGAATATTTCACCTCAAGAAAGGAGAAGCGAGCCATTTTCTTACAGAATAATATTACTGAGACAAACACTCTTCTGGATTGCCGAACAAAACACCCCATAAAATCCCCCCCCAAAAAAAGGTAGTAAATAGTTAGAATTAAAATACCTATACTAATTGGTGCGTTTAAGAACAACATTTGAAATAAATAGGAGCTCAATCCAAATCTCTGGAGCCAATTTATTCCAGAGCACTTGAAAAGAAATCTCAAAAACAGTATTTGAAAACAGTTACCGTCCAGGACGATTGAGACCAAATCAGATCTAAGGTGTTCTAGTCTTCTTTTTTAACTGGAAATTTTATTTTCAGGCATCTGCTTTAAGTACTCTGAACTGTTATGGAGGTGAAGTCCCCAATCCCTCCCCAGCCCAATTCCCTTAGAGAGAGACGGGGGAGAGAGCACACGCACGTGCATTGCCTTACTTGGGCTGGGTTAAGTAACATTTAAATAATTCTAATCCTGCAATGTATTACAGAAATTGCCTAAATTGAACATATTCTCTGCAATCTCCTTCTCTGTTACTCATATTCAAGACTAGGACAATACAGACTAAGCAGATGCCTTAAATACATTCCTCTTATCTAGGTTTTTCACCATCTTATAATTTAAAACCCTTTGGGGGTAGATACTGTAAAGTATTCTGATATACCAAGAGAGACACGACTTCCAAACAAGCATGAGGTTATGTGCATGGAAATAATTCGCACGCACTTCTCATCCAGAGCGTCTAAACCTCCACAAACTACTTCCTGTAACATTTACTCCTGAAAAACCACGGTGCCACAAACAGCATTAAAATATTCCTTTTTGTAGCTGCTTCACTCAAGAAAACATAAACACGCATTTTGCTTTTTGCAATTTTTATTTCATGAATAATTAAGAAGAAAACATGGCAACATTGGCAAATTGAAGGCATACATACTAAATACTCATACAGAATACATTATGAAGAAAGTAAATGCCCAGATCTTTAGTGGTCCTTGCAAACTAAAAGCATATTGGTCCTCCAAAAGGTTTAGCTTAAAATATGCTTGCTGACCTTTTAAGTTCCAATGATTAACAGCTTGTGCCTTTCAAACCAGAGACAGGGTGAAATACAATTTGAACATACTTCCAAATTTTCCTCAAACCTGTATTTCTCAGCTCTAACCAGAAGCAAACAAAATGGTTTTTTCCTCCTTACCTTTTAAATGTATACGCTAATACACCACCCTAAGTACTGAAAATGCAAGCACTTCTTGAAACTTATTTTTATTAAGAACTTACATATGTACATATATATACACACGTATATACGTGTGTATATATATGTACATATATACATTTACGTAAATCCTCTCTATGTAAAACGTCTATATATGTCAATGTGTGTGTGTAAACCATTTGAAAGGATTCTGGAAAAGAGAAAAGAGCTTGTCTATAACAAGAATTACTAAACCCATACATGTACTGTTAGGTCAGTCTAACAGTTGTGTGTCAAGGGAGTATAAAACCAATACAAATCAGAAAAGCTGGATGGATGAGAAGAGCTTTTAAGAATCACTGTTTTTTATATCATCTTTAAAGGCCATGGAAAATAAGCTTTAAATTAGCTATTTAAGAGATATTAGTACTGGCTGCAGTGTCATCTCAAACAAGGTTAGTCCTTATCCAATACAGTGCTGTGAAGTTAGATTGAGACATCAATAAAATTCTGTTCTTTCATAAAGTCCAAAATTCATCACACTGTCCTGTCAATTCTGCCTCACACCTGAACCAAAAGTACCCTCATCCTAGAGTTGGAGGGTACCAATTAATGCCCTTCTGTATTTGATCTGGAGAGTTGTCCAGTAATAAATGAGATCACTGATTTATTTCATACACATTGAACAACTCTTGATCATTACTGACCTAAAGTGAACTTACAGTCTGGAGCCTAACTAGTCTATTCTTTGTTTAGTAGTGTTATACTTTCCAATAGATAACATAGAGAAAAAAAATTTCTGTTCAAAAAAACCCTTCAGATACGTATAAAAGTGCTACTTAAAAAAAGTAAAATTGACGTTACAATATATGCAAAACCCAAAAGTTTCTAAAAAACTGAAATGTTGTAAGTTACAAGGATTCACTACTTGAGTATGTTACGTGTACTTATGCCTTCTTGACTAAACTGATTCCCAAGTAATTATCCTAATTGAACACATGCAATAATTGGTAACCAGTAAAAAAACCTCTCGAGAAATTTCAACAATGGAACAAAAAAAAAGAAGAGCCTCTTTCTCCTCATTTGTTGAAATACCAGTTCAGAAATAAAAACTGACTATTCCATTATTGCAGATGCAGTCTCCTGTCAAAACAGGTCAGTTCATGAACTGTGGAATCAGGACTGCCAACGGCTCCTCTGCAGCAGGAAATGTCCACTGGGCTTCCTAACTACCATATAAATACACTAGTTACATGCCATTAAAATAAGACATTTATCACTAGGATGAGAATGCACATAATATGTTGCTACGCTGGGGCACAGTAAGTTTTAAGCCTTGACTTCCCCGAACAACTTGTTCATATTCTAGAACTCTATGCAAAATACAAAAGCCTTAGAAAAGTGCAACAAAACTAGCTTCATGACATTTTTCTCTCGGTTTCCATAAATACAATCTCATAAAAATATTATTAAACAGAAGCATACCTCCCAATGGTGAACAAACGTGCCAGATTTCAGCTCTGAGTAAATGATTTTGGCTGAACTGAACCCCCCGCCGAAAATTGGGGATTAAAATTAAACCAGCTTAATGGCATCAGGCTGCCGTAATATTGTGCCCAAAGTTTCCTCTACTCTTTTGCATCCACAAGTCCTGCTGGAACTGATGGGAACTTTATGTGCAACTCCGTGGCAGACAGTGCCCTAAGGGTAAGAAATAGTCCAAGTAAAAGATAAGTGTTGGTTAGAAGGAAGTCATCTGGTATTCATAGGTTTTACTGAAGTTTCACTGTGAGGAAATAATCCTATTATCACAGAAAAAATTAATTTATGGAGGCGAGGACAGTGGCCTTCTCAAACTGAGTTTATGGCTGTCACATCCCCAAAACTAGCAAGCACAAATACATAAGGAAAAACAAGACACTTGTGTCAACACTCTAACAGAAATCAGAACTGTACAAACCCTAAGGTTTTAAGTTATTTAGCAATAATTATCAAAAGCATACTTGCTACATATTCCAGATGCTTAACATCTTGGCTTTGATAACTACAAAGTGTACTGCACCACTGATACTGGGAAACCACAGGGAATACGACAGAAAAAACTTAGATGAATGAAGGACCAGGAATGCTCACCAAGCCAGTCATTTAAAACCCATACAGCCACGCTCCTTTGAAAGCAGTAACACTATTAAGAGATTCCTTTCTAAATAAGGACAATTAAATATATTAAGAGAGGTCTCTGAAACCTTAGCTAATTTAAGAAGCTGATAATTTGGGGGAAGAACACCCGATGGACACCCTGGGGTGATGTATGCTACATGGGAGATAAGGAAGTCGTGGCAGCTCCAACACGTTTTGACAATCAACACACAGTAACCTGGGAAAGCACGGTGGCGTGGCCGGAGCTCATGGATGACAACTACACTTTGATACCACTTTTCACCAAATCAGACTTTCTCAGACTGGTTAATATTACTGAGTATTCATATACTAATGCTAGCTTAAAGAAAGGAATTGCAGAAATAGAGCTTGGCAAAACATAAAAATAAACCAGAAACAAATATTTACCCAGTCAAAGAAAGGACCACAAACAAACTATATAGTTAAATCGGTCTGTACATGAACACTACTATTTTTAAATCCTCTTTCTTAGGCCACCTCAGCAAGACTATTACTCACAATAAGCAAAAAATAGTCCATAGGTGTGCAACTGGATTCCTTCCCAGAAGAATTCAGCTCCTTAATAGCTCCTGCTGCATGCAGCCCACAGTTAAGCTGTGCCTGTATCAGTTGCAAGAGCCAAATAAACAGTAAAGTCACCACTCGTGTCATACGGACACAGTTTTAAAGGCTTAACGTTAGCCTTTGCATAGCTTCAGGCCTGTCATCCAGAGGGGGCAGCTTTGGAAGATAGTGTCACATATCACCTGAAAACCAGACAACGTTCCCAAGCCAGTCACAAGCAGAACACAGAAAGTAAGAAAAACACCCAGAAGTTCCCCATATCTCCAGCTTCCCAAATAATCTTGATTAAAACTAGGTTATAATAATATTTGTACCCTGCGCCAAAACTGTACAGAAAGAGAGAACTGAATAAACGTAGTCTTCTGGTGATGCAAAAGATGCAACAGAATCTAAATGTCTGGAGTGTTTAGTCAGGGAACTGAAAAAAATATATAAGAACTTAACAATGAGATCATTAACAGAAATTAGATGCCAATGTGACTTTTTTGTCACAGCTACAAAATTCTCAAGGCAGATCCTCAGCAGTTTAAATCACTGTACTGCATCGTTAGAGCAAGGGGTAAACTTATTTTTCCTTATGCTTATAAAACTGGAGTATCACTGCTGCCAGTAGTATTAATATGAGTTTACACCAATACACCAAAGCATCAAATCAAGGGGCCCCTAAAGCATGATGATGGACTGTACAGAAAAACAAACAGTGGAAATATTTTACAAAACTGTAGGCAAAAAATTATCAGAAATGTTACATGTAACCTGAAGAATATATTTTATGCAAAAGAGACAAAAATTTACTTTTACATCAGAATATGCTGTAATTAAATACTATATTCTGGATTACCTATCCATAAACACAAATTTGAAAGGGAAAATTTCACTTGCAATTTTTTAGAGGCATGAGAATGAGAGATCTTTGTGAGAACCACTGAGATTCCCACCACAGATACTAAATTAGTGTTTCTATTTAAATATACAAGACAACCAAATCAAACTGGAACAAACAAAACCAACTAAAAACCAAATCAGTTGTAATCCATTCTGAAGTCACCTCAGTTCTGTTATTGTTAGATACTCCATATTGAAACTTCTCTGTCAGGATTTTCCTGAATTACCAAAATTAAGTCTTTCCTCCCATGGCTTCTTTTTTGGTAAAGAAAACCCCACAACTGTTCATTCTGTTCACTGATGATGATCTTGCATCAGAAGGACAACCAGCAAAACCGAACACACATCTGGCTCTAAACCGACCTCTCTAATCCATGGAATTGTTTCAGTAAGCAGGATCCAGAAGATGACACAGCTGTATCTGCATCAATATGTTTGACAGCTCCATTCTGTTGCCTCCTGCCCCCCCCCCCTCTCCCCCAAGCTGGCAATGAGTAACCCTGAAATACTACAGCAGAGGCATTTGCAAGGCACATATTAAAATGCAGTAATACAAATTTGATGATAAAATATTTTTTTTAGTACATTCAGAAATATTTTCTGGATTAAAAAGAAAGGAAAGTAAATCAGCATAAACTCGTACTTCATATGTACAAAAAACCAGGCTGTTTCAGGATTAACTCTGAGTAGGAACCGAACAGAACACTATCAACCACGTCCAGAAGGGCCACAGCTATTCCACTTGAAAAATTTAATGCTGTTTGAACCTTCAGAAAAAACATGTTGTAGAGTGCAGTAGGGCGTTATGTTTGCTTTAGACCTTCCATTGTGACAGCTGTGCAGCATCTTATATCTAAAGGCTCAGATATATTGATATAAAAAGAACACTCTTCATGGAGCCCAATACTCCTTTACAGATATGAATACAGCAGAGGGTCATCAGACAGATCACACCAAGAAGTTTACAGAGCTCTGAAGTCCAAAACAAGATCATTTTTATAATTACTAGTAATTTTTCTCTCTCTCTCTCTGAAGACGAGCAGCTCATGTTTTTAACAGAAAGTACGTGGAAAATGTCACTTCCCCATTTACAAATGGTTATACTATTAGTGTTATTTCAGACGAATACAACATTCCAGGTAAATGAAGTTGACCATTGGACAGAAAAAAAAGAGCCAAAAGCTCAAATTACCTTAACAAAACAGGTCATGAATGAATTTAGACCAAGATATGCTATTCTTTTTATTAGAAAAATATTTTCTTAAAATCTAAGGCAATGAATAAGACAATCATAGCTAAGGATGTCTGTTCAGAGCATGAACAGAAGGTTAAATACAAATTGGCAAAACCTAGAATTTAGTAGTAAGGGAAACGTGAGACAGAAATAATGCATATTTCCAACAAGACTATTCTTATTGAAACTTATTTGAAGAAATGAAGCAAACAAAAATTTTTGAAGAAATATATGGGAAAGGAAATTGTATTTCAGGCTTTTATTAAAATCTGTTAATGAAGACTCTTCACTTGAAGCCTCTCTTGCAACAATTGTCTTTAGATTACGTTGGTTCTTCAAATGCATCAATTAATAATCTGAGAGTATCTAGCTGCTTTTAGGGCTCTAAAGAACTGCAAGAATGTGAGAGACAGCTGCTCTGAAAACTTCTCCAAAGGCCCTCAGTATGGATTAAGTAGTTATTTTGCAAATTTTCCTAATTCTCACAGGCACATATCAGTGTAAGCATGTATTTTTAGATAATGCTTGCTGCTAGAGACATGCTGAATTATTACTCTTCATGTGGGCTATGTTCTTCAGATGATAGGTTTTTGGATTTGGCAATAATTTTGAGATAAATCTGTGCTTTTATACCATGATGAAGTTCCACAGATGCCAAGCACAGTTGCATTCACTGGGTTAACATCTATGACATTCAAACTGTCCTTAACAGTCATAAGAGCACCATAGAAATGGCAGATTCATTTTCTTTATAACAGGGTTACTGCGTTGAAAGAGCATGTGCTTATAAATAGCAGTTGTTACAGAACTCACTTCTAAAGTAGGCTTCTGCTTAATATTAATGAGAGATGCTCTACTGTGGCTTAACTGCTGATAAGCATTCAGAAAAAGAAGAGGCAGAAGCAATCATAGAATGAAGCCTTCCCTTGGTTTGACAAACAAGATTACAACAAACAGCTTATGACAAATGGATATATGAAATCATTCTGAGCCATTAACATTCTACACAAGGCCCTGAAGTGCCAGGATGTATCAATTCAATGATCGCTAAGGCACTTACTTGAACTCTTTTGCCCAAGAGCTGTTACATGAATTCAGGTACATTTTAGGAAAATAGAAGTTGAGCAGACTAAAGTTTCTCAGTTCCTTCCTTGTGACAGTGAGTCATTTCCACGCAATATTCAAGACTACTGGGTGTATACACATTACATCAGTTCCTCCAGAGTTCTTGTCAGAGAACGCCTCACCTTCTGTCAGTCAGATGAGGATGTGCAAGATCAATGAAAAACACACAGAAAACACGGCAAAGCTGGATTTTGAGACAAGCTACTTCATCAATACATCTTATTGAAAATATCTTCTCTGCAGAGGAAATGCTATCCCAGTTCCAAAATTCTACCACAGAAATCCATGACGTATACTCGTATTGCTGTAGAGTGAAGCCTGGGGCAGCTGTGCGTGCTATACAGGCAAAGGAGGAAGAGGGGAAAGAACAAGCCGTACAAGAGTTGGTTATTGATTCATTTCTGTTATAATGGAAGCACAGGGAGATTGGACAGATTCCTTGAAGTACAGCGTACCCTGAAAACCAGGAGCTGTATGTGCTAGTCTTTACAATCCATAAGATAATGTTGGAAGCCACATCACTGTGACAGAGGTAGGCTTATAACGAAGCTTTAGAATGAAGAGTTCTTCTGTGCCAAAGTTTTCGAGGTATCGAGAGCACTTTTCCACTCAATTTGTCATTACGGAATAAAAGCTCATTTTCCTAGAATATTGTGCATATTTTAAGGGAGGGGAAATAGCTGTAAAGGCAGTAACCAAATTGCCATTAAGAACTCTACTGTATCGGGGTGTCATATGCTGTGGCTAGAATATTCAGACTCTGTGGTATCAGGATGCTACAGAAAGTTCAGAAATATGATGCCATGTTATCCTTTTCTTCTCAAAGCTTTAGCTGTACATTCAGTCTCCTATATGCTAGAGGATCCATACGTCTCCTAGGAAAGAAAGCTTCAGGAAGTCTGGCTGGAAAGGCAGCACATAAGTAGTCCAGGCTCTTTAGGCTACATAATTAATCTGAATAGTTGAATAACTTGGGTTATTCCAAGCACTGTGGCAACAAGTTCTTGCTTTGAAACAGTTGTTTCCAGGCTGAAGCAATCTGAGGCAATCCAGGGTAGTGTCACTGAAGTCTGAGGGGACTGAAATGTTGCCAGTTTTTAGTGAAATGGGGATTAGCATTTCAGTATGATTTCCATCTGGTAGCTCATGTCAGTTTTATCCCATGGATCTGTTGAATTACTAGGGTTTCAGGTTTCAAAGTATTTGTAAATTGCTGTAACATACAGCATGACATTCTGCCAGTCTGGACGCTCAGTTCGCACCATTTCATTGATGTCCTGTCACAGAAAACACATTGGTCAAAATCAGGCACAGTAACACTGTGAGTAACGTGGTAGTGTTTTTACAAATTCCTGGGAATGGTAAATCTGTAAACTTTCCACAATTTAAACTATTGACGAAGAAAGCTCTGTTTTCTTCCATACATCTTTGTTTTACTTACAAAACGTAAACAGCTATGAATAGCATATCTGTAGAAAGTTACTTTCTTAACTCAAGATGGAAATGCGTAATGCTGTGATACCTGAGTTGTCCCCTGCTCAGTACAATTAGTACAGGAGGCAAGACTTCAGTGTTCACAAACCCCTACACCAGCCTTGCAAGTCAATGCAATCCACCCAGATACTGTGAGGCACAGAATCAAGGCCCAGCTATTAACTGAAATTAAAGTTAAAAATTCCTATCGCGTAGGAGTCAGCATTGATAAATAACGAAACCTCATTTTACAGTAGACTTCTGAACTTTAGATTACTTCATACACATTTTTGAGTAAAGAGACAAGAAGAGGGACCTTTACTACCAAATTAGGGTATATCCAAGAGACAAAGCGATCAGTTTGTGTCTAATCGATAGACCTGTTCATGTGTATTTCATAGTAACGGTCTACCAGATTTTGAATAAGCAGGGTAAACAAAGCCTGATCTATCCTTTCCAGCACATGCACAAAGGAAAACAGAGTGATATTTGTTTATTTTAAGGGTCTATTTTGTAAGCTTTGAGTTTGGGAACCTCTAGAACTCAAAAAAGAGAAAGTAATTTTTTTTTAGTTCTCCACAGGAAAATAGCGAACACTTTCTTATTCAGGGAACAAATAACTTCCCCTTACATTAAACTACTATTTACATACAGCAGTTTTCACACCTTTTTCACCCTCCATCCATGTAATATGGGTAAGGGAAAAAAATCCACAAACATAACCTACATACACAGTGTGTATGATGTGAAGTAAAGAGATACTAAATCCTTAAGATGGATACAAGTTGTGCTTAGAAGATTTAATTCCATTCAATTTTCCTTTTTAGCATAGGCTAAGTACGTTACAGAAAGAAAGGACAGAGAGCAAACATTTAGACTAAAGCTGAGTTATGCAAGAATTACCACTGTTATTTTCCACAATCTAGTCTTTACATAAGCACTCGGTAAGAAACTTCCATGTTTCAAATCACTGACAAAGTCAAAGTACTAAAGCCCAACAGTTGCGCTGCCCATTGTCAGCAAACACAATGCTGGGGAATAAAGGCTCTGATAAGGATCAGAGAAAGTGTTATTTTTAAAAATGTCTGACTTTGTTGTATTATTAGTTGCTAACTATAGCAGCTTTGTCAGATTTTAGGTTACAAAAGTATCACTTAAGTATCATTTCTGATAACTGGCAATTTTAGCTGAATTTTTGTGGTTATTCACAAGGGCTTGGGATTCTCCCAATTCCATACCTTCAGAAACCTTCCTTTTCTAGTTAATACTATACTATTGAAAACTAATTCTTTTAAGCTAAAATTGTTTAAGAAAGCTTATTGTAAACAATAATTGAAAAATAACCCTTGCAACTATTTACAATGATGACCAATTAAAAGTCTTAAAGAGTTAAAATCCTGACTCTCCTATTACACTGAGCAAAAGAACATATTACATAGCTTGATTTCTACCCCCAGAATTCAAAAAAAACTCCAAGTAATTTGAAAGTAGGTCAGAGACAGGGGAGAACTGATGAATTCTTGAAGATTTTATCACATAACTATTTCTCAAATTATTCTCAAGCAAATCCTTCACGTTTATTATTATTTCTTATGATATTGAGATCAGTTTTGGTGGATCTTCCTTTTATAGCTTAAGAGTTTATCTGCTATAGGCCATCATGCTGTTGCCTTTGCTGCAGCAGTTGGAGTACATGTCTGTATCTAGTCACTATTTAATGCAAAAAACACCTAAGTTTAAGTTGTTGATGACAGTGTATTTATTAAACAAAGCCACCAATGTAGGGAGTATCATTTATGTTTTTCAGTTAATACAATACAGGGGCAATAACCTCTAGCTGAGCTTATCTGCTGCTATCTTTGGGTATAAAGCATCAAAATCTTTCAGAAGTTCAAAATAGAATAATTTGATTTTTATAAATGGAACATAATTCATTCAGTGTGCACTTAAAGCTTACCAGAGTAGATTTGATGCCAACACTTTCAGCTGCTTGAAAAGCCAAAGTGAAATTTCTTCTCTGCATGAGATACAAAAACATGTTAGATTCCAAGGAAATACTACTTCAAGCATAATAAAGTGGTGTTAAGAATGTTCATAGTAATGCTGCTACTTTTGCTTCAAATGGAGTCTATAATTTGACCATAGTAATTTAAAAAGAGCCATAAGAATGAACAAGTCCTAATATCACCCAAAAAGTTTTATTTCCTCATTCAGAAGATAATGCTGAAAAATCATTGTCAGTGAAGAATGACTGAATTATAAAATGCTAAAGAATAAATTATTTGTTCTTTTAAAAGCATAAACAAAAAATCTCTTCATGTGTTAATTAAATATTCTTATATTTTTAGGAATTAACATTAATAATACATGTCCAGATAACATACTAGTAGGTATTAACTCTAGCACACTAGAATACATGCAGACTACTCTGCAGTCTTGACATCTTCTAGTTTACCTTTATTTGATACATATCACTTGAGAAGAGTATCACAGCCCTTTATCAGTATAAGAAAATAGGATGATACAACATCCTTGTGATATTGGAAGAAACGAACAAAACACGTCAAGATGCAAATTTGATGGATTTAAGATCTTTAAGCTTAAACACTCCTTGCTTCCAAAACCCGAACTGAAACCACTTCCCAGCTGTTTGGGTTAAATGTCTCAGACTTAAATTTATGATTTTATTTTTGTTTTTCTTTTCTTTTTTTTTTTTCTTACACCTGTTCCAAAGTTCTTTTTAACCCAGTGATCTCATACTATTAAAATGTTACAAGTTTGTTTATTCTTCTTTATTAGCCCATATTAACTACATAGTCTCGCAGTTCTGGGAATGGGATTTTTAATGCCTTACCTTGTCCTGGCTGTTCAGTTCTTGGTAGGGAATATGGGCTGGAAGGTAAGTATGGAGGACTGCACAGAAAGCCAAACCATCATTCCAGCTACTGCTGAAGTTTGTTATGTCTATATTCTTGAAAGGAAAAAAATATAAGCAATATTAAAATCACAATCTAACAAGTATTAGTTCTACCAGTCCACCAATACTTGTGGAGTTTTTTTGTGGTTTTGTTTTCTTTTTTTTTTTAATACCTTTGAAAAAGAATCAGCAGAAAAAGCAGACAGCCTAATACTGAAGTTCTGTAGTAAGAAATCAAAACCCATGACAACAAAATTTAGCAATAAGAATATCAGTTATCTTGTATATTAATTACAGGTAATATTAAGTCTGTCCACACCCTTACCCTCCCCCTGCAACATGTGTGTGTGAAGGGTGTAAAATATTGTGCTAGAGAGTGTCATAGTATAGATGTGATACAACTGTACACACAAGATAGAAAAGCAAACGAGTTAGAGATGTGAATGCCTAAAATCCCTGAAACAGACCACGTGGTAGTCTCTCTGTTAATGTAATATTTTACTTTTTTGCTTCTACTTCATTAATATACAGACTAAATTTCTAACTGATGAGGACAAATATTTTCTCTTCTAAACATACAATATCTATACAGAAACCTACATTGACAAGATCACAAACAAAAATTAAGTTTCAGTTGGAAATAGATGTTCCAACAGATTTAACACTGACAGTGGCAGGGAATCATTATCTTTGGGGCTGGAATTGAAATTGAAAAATGCAGTCTTGCACTCTTGGTCTTTCAGTTCCAGTAGGAAACTCAGTGGCATTGGTAAATGCATCTCCTGATACTGTATATATTATTGTAGAAAGAGTCAGTCCTGTCCAAAAGAGTTATGAACAAGATGCCTCAGTGACCTTTTAAATTACTGCATACTTGACTGTTGGCAGTCAAACAATGGTAAAGAGCTTAAGTGGATAGCAGGCAGTTTAAACTTTAATTAAGCAACAAGCAGTAACAACAACCCACAGTTTATGTTTTAGACCTTTATGGAGAAATATAAATATGTTTTAATATCTAACCCACTTAACTGGGCTTAAGCAGAAGCTAACCAGCTCCCTGACTTAGTTTTTAAAATTTTAATGTATCAGGAACTATAACCTCCAGTCAGAGTTGCAGAAACACAGTGACACAAGTCAAACTCTGACAGCAATTTGATAGTTATCACCTGTCTTTGACAAGACATGAAAACTTGTCACTCCTAATGCAGAAAAATCCACTGGGAAACAGTGCGACTGTGCCATGTAGGCTGAGAATGAAGGCAGTTGCATTTCTTGTCAAACCAATGATTTGGATTACAAATGGAAAACAACTGCAATCTCCTCCAAGAGAGGAAGAAAACAAAACTAAAGGCCATTTCTGGAAGAATGAGAGGGAAATCTCCATTTCCTGCTCAGCTTTAGCACTTTTTATACAAAGTCCACCAAAAGCAGGTTCAAGCTCTGGTGACGTAAGCGTACGTGCTGGGGCTCACAATGCCCAAGGCAGTGGTCTGAGCCTCGCCTGCCGTCCCGCTGCCTGCTCGCAAACGGAAATGTCATTGTTGGAGACCCCCAGTCTGTGGGAACATGTTCTTCACACAGCTTCCTCAAGCCACAGGGGTGGGAAAATTTAAAAGCAAAAGAAAAAAAATAAAAATAAAAATGAGGCTCTCCCTCCTTTCCCCTCAAGAGAGGCAGGAAATTGGATTTAAATTAATGCTTGGTTAAAACTTTTTCAATGTTCTTAAATTAGGCAAAAAAATGCAACACACAGTACAAGGCTTTAAGGAAAAAAACAAAGGGAATAAATATCAGATTGTTTACAAAGTTACTTTTTGAAAAGTTTTTTTCCCCCTACCCATAACCAGTAATGCCTCACATCACATCTGTATCAATAAGATGGATAAAGGTAGGGAGAGGGGCTTTTTCTTGTCCCAGTCACCTGTGGCAAGCTAGTTATAAAAATAAATAGGAATGACCATGTTTCCTTTGCTACACAATATATTGTGGGAGAAAAACTCAGTCCTTGGCTAAAATCCTCTCTCTTCCCCACGATGGCCAAGTGAAATGGAAAGGGAAAGAGAAAGATGTGCATTGGCATTGTCACAGTTAAGTTAAACACAGACCTGCTCAGACATACATACATGCATTGAGCCAAACTATTAAGAAAAAAAAATAAAAATTGTACTAGTTAAAGCTACTGTAGCACAATAGAAAATTTTTAACTCTCAGGACTACAAGGATAGATACGACACTCCTTATTAAAGCAAGGAGGAATGATGTAGTGTCGCTGAACCCGATTAACAGCTTCTAACACGTTAGTTTCCAATCTAGTGACTTAAGGCTGGGTATAGTTTCCACACGTACCTGTTGCACGGGCGTTATTGCAGAACATGCTCTATTTACCAAAGACCAGGAGTCCATTAAAGCCAGTCACCAGTCACTGTACCAATAAAATGAAGTTTGGTAGTATCTTGCCTTACAGAGCTTCTAATGTTTCTGCTGCTCTCTCCCAGGGTGCTCTACATGTTTCGCAGGAAGCACTGCAATATTTATTTGAGCCTGAACACCAGCATCACTGAAGCACAGATGAGGTCTCAGTATTGAAAGAGGGATGGAAGGGTACAGAACCTTCAAAGTGAGAACAACAGCTTCTGTTGGAAATGAGGAAGCACAGAGCAAGGAGAAGCAAACAATGCCATACTGGTAAAGGACTGAGCTGGGATAGTGATCTCTGCACCAGTCAGGATGGGCATCAACAGGCAAGAACATGTTCATCAAGATTAGAAAACAGGATGCTGCAGTGATGTGTACGAGAACATCTGAACCTACAAACCACAGGTTTGACCCTGTGGATGAAGGCGGCAGACTTGAACTCAGAATACACGAAGAAAGAAATTGTAAGGTATCAAAGCACTCTGGACGCACTAGAAAACAGACCTATAGAACAACTGGGGCTGAAGACAGAACTCCTCACATGATTAAAAAACCGGGAGGAGTGCTCACCTCCAAAATCTAGAGATGTTTTTCATAGTTCTGTAAGCATACTCCCTCACCCCAACATGTAAGCAAAAAAAAAGAGGACACAGTTGTGCTGAAAACAGTAAATGGAACTAAAATAAGAGAAAGTCATCTTCCCTTAAATATTATAATTTTATAAACTAAAAATGTCACTTTAAATATTAGTAGCATCCACAGAATGTTGAATTTTCAACATAAAACACTGGAAAAAAGGGCCACTTTAAAAGTTCACCTACAAGTTTGGTTGGTTCTCAAAAAGAACTTGGAATACCCTATTTTTGTAAATCTCCCTGTAGGGTCCAGCTTTCATTATCAAGACAACAAGCAGAAAACAAACCCATCATCCAAGAATTTTAATGTATCCAGAGAAGCTGAATTAAATACAACGGAAGGAAACAATTAAAAGGGACTGGTTTCTGTTTCCAATTGCTTTGAGCATTATGAATTATTATTATCTCTCAGACTAAAAAAGTATAATATTGGTCAGACACTAAAAAACAAATCTAGGGACTGGACAGATTGTCATTTAAACTGAAAATTTAATTTTTTATGTAGGGCTTTGAGCACATAACTGGCACATTTAAATTCAGCACAATTTTATTTCCCAAATGCTTTTAACTACTTGTGGTTTTTGAAAAAGCTTAGTCAGTATAATGAAATCAATCTTGCATTAAGCTCTTATTTCTCAAAGAACTGACGGTAAACAGAACATCAGCCTAAAATCTCTGACATAATTTCTTATTTGTTACTGCTTTTATTAAGTAATTGGCTCTATTAAGAGAATTCTGCTGGAATCTAATCCGGAATTTTTCTTCAAGCCATTTCAGACCACAAAGTACTAAAGCAATTGGAGGACATACTTTCAGATAAATTGTCAAATGAGGAATAAGCCTTTCTAGAGATAGGTGAACTACAAGGAGATTTATCAGTCCTTGTCTATAAAAGTTTAATACTTAGGATGTGAGTGAAGTCACCTCTAGTATTCGGGAGTGAATTTTTAAAAAGGCAGTTCTAACAAAAGGAGTTAAGCAACAGGCTGTTGTCATAAAAAGATCTGTGGAAGCTTTTCCAACTAGGACTAAAAAACAGAGTTAAAAATTTGTAAGACTTTTCTAGAGACAGAGCATAATAATGTAACATATTACATACTCAAACAGACCAAACTCTATAACCCATTCTACAGCCATGACAGAAAGGGGAAGATGGTAGGGGAACACGCTGCTGGATCCACAACTGAAAACCATTTCAAGCATGACTCAAGCTCCTATTAAACTGCAAAGTGTAGAGCATGAGCAGCCACTGCAAAATGAGTATTCCCTTCTGCTCGCATAGGGGAAAAAAAAAAAAAAAGTCAGAAGATTCTTCCTGAAACAAGGTTCAAATGTAATAGGAACAAAACGATCCATCGGCTTAGAACTAAATACAATAGTGGTTAAACAGTAAATGAACTGGATTTGAACAGGAACCAGGAGTGTATCTTTGAAGTAAAGGCAGCAAACTGGGTCCTGAGCTGCACCACTAAGAGCACAGCCAGCAGATCGAGGGTGGGATTCTTACACTCCGCTGGGCCCTTGCAGACTACACCTGGAATACTGTGCAGAGCCTGCGTCCCCCCAGCTCAAAATAGTCACTGAAGAATAAAAAAGCATCCAGCAGGGAGTTAAGAAGATGATGACTGCAGAACTTGTCAGATGAAGAAAGGTTGAAGGAATTCAGTTTATTCAGCTGAAAGAAGATTCAAGAGAGATGTAATCAGTCTTCCAATGCCTAAAAGGCATTTATAGGGAAGATGGAGGTACTCTCTTCACAAGGACACATGGTAACAGAACAAGACACCACAGGCACAATTTCTTTCCATAGAAATTGTGTCTGGGTATGAAAAAAAGTCTTCACCATGAAAAAATTAAGAATTGGAACAGGTTGCCAAGAGTAGTGGATGAATCTCCCTCACTAGAAACTTTCTAGACTGCTTAACAGGGCTGCACATAACATCAGTCTAATGTCTCTCCCAACCTATGACTTTTCTAGAATTCACAGTTTTAAAGCGTTTTTAACCAGTGTAGTGCTAATTTTGAAATTTTCTCCTACTGGTTTTTGCAATAATCCTAAATTAACTGAGGGTCTTCTATAACAAGTGAAAATAGTTTTGGTTTTTTTTTTTTTTTAAAAAAAAAAGAAGCAAGAAACAGATATTAAGTATTTTAACTCAGTGATTCAACTTTCTGCCACCCCCAACCCCCCCCCCCCAAAAAAAACTCCAAAGCTAAAAATCCCACAAACACCAAAAAAACCCAAATATAGAAACCATGGTTTCTAACTTATAGTTACAAACTGAGAACAAAGTTATTTTAACTCTCTCTTCAGCGGACGTATCCACAGCTGTCTTCAATCTCCCTGCACTATGTGTATTAAAATTTGAGCAGAGGATCATATTGTAGAGCAGCTTTTTCTCCATCCCTTGCCCTGCAGAAGGAGGAGAGGTTCCCACATCCTAACTCAGTTTGGCTCACAAATGAGTTACGACATGGAGAAAATAAAAACATGTGTTCATGTCTCTGTTCTATTAGTTAATGAAATAAGTGGGCTGAGAAAGCAAAAGCATTAATATGATTCTGTACTATAATATATTAAACCATTAAAACAAGATTTGAGGTTTAAGTGCCCAGATCTTGGCAGGCTTCTTTCCATGGCAGAAAATTACTATTAAAAAGCTTTTAAAAGCTCTTAAAGACACACACAAAAAAGAAAAAAAAATAGAAAGGTAAACTACAAAATAACTGCTATCCATGCTCCATTGAATCAGGATTGCCCGATTCTCAAATCACGGATTAAAGGTGAGGGTATTGGTACTTCTGGAAGTTGGTGAGAATGTAAAAGTATTTCTGGAAAAGACTTAACAGTGGTCCCAACTACTGCCTCTTCAACCTCACCTAAAGTAGTAAGTGGCAAATATAAACCATCAGAACCCTTAAATATTGACTGTTAATGTTTCTTTCCATACCAAAGATATGTTTTTTTCAGTTTTGGCGCAAAAAAGAACTATAAAAGGAGCAGTCATTCTCAAAAAAACCCCAATAATAGCTTCAGACATTAACATTTGAAGCACTTACAGAGATACAGACAGCTTCATACTTTATTCTAAATTTTGTCATAATTAAGTCTAACAAGTTGACGTTTCTCTTATATCAGAATCCAATACAAACAGAACAAGGAAGCATGTCCTTCCTTAACAATTTTTGGCTAAAGCACTGCAGCTTAAAGCAAGGAGAGAGGTGTTTTGGCAGCCTGACTATTTTGATGAATCAACCAGACAGCACCAGGGAAAGCACACACACCCCCCCCCCCGTAATCGTTATTTGAACATCAGTTTACACAAGCACAGTCTTGTCCTCTTTCTGTGCTTTGTTAAAAATCCATATAATACTTTGATAGGATATGATCTAGCATAGCGTTGATAAAGACGTGTAAAAAAATGGGTTTAAAAAAAAACCAGCAACTTGAACGATCTTTTACTTTTAGCTTTGTTATTCTACACTTAATACTTGAATACAAATTAAAGCATTGCTTGATTTCAAGGTGCATTCAGCATAGGGTTAGGTACACATACATTCATAATCAATCACCTTGCTTAATCACTAAACGATTTTATTGTTTATTGCTGCCCTGCAGATAAGTTTCAAATTTTTTGTAAGACATGTAGCTCTGATCTGTATAGAAGGTAGAAATTACATGGTCTTTCCAAAAAAAGCAACGTTGCATGACTTAGAGGACAAGTCCTACAATGCTATGGTAAGGAGGTCTTCCAGTGTATCTGTAACTAGGCATCGTGGAAAGCTTAAAGAAAGGTTAAAAAAAATAATTAGTCTATTCTTGCTGCTATCTCGTGTCAATTGCTTTTTTGGTGTTAGAGTTCTGGAAGTGAATTATCTCTCAGAATGCTGACAAAAAATGGAAAATAAATTGAAATATTGGTGTAGATAAGAATGGGTAAGGATGTGCGTATCCTGTTTATTGGTCCCCTTCTTAACATGAAACATGCATGCTCACATCCTTTTATGGACTTTTATGAGTCGTGTAATCAAAATGAAAGTAGCTGTATTCCAGCTAGGGTAAATGCTCCATAACGGCTGGACAGGATTAGTTTATGCTTTGAAGATATCTGGAATTTATGACAGTTTTATGACACTGCACATATTTTAGAGGAGCCAGCAGGATTCTCTTCTCTCTGGAAAATGCAGCACTTGGCACCAGACTCTGCATCAGTACGTCAGATCCTGAGCAAAGCTAACATGATCAAATTTCAAGTATTTTGCGTCTGTTCATCTGAAAACTAAAGGTGATTCACTCCTCCTTTATCTAAACGCTTTTAAAATAAGAAACCACCTTAAGAGAACAACTCTCCTCTTTCTTAGGGATCTGTTCAGCACTGAATATAATTAAACTCAGTAAGTTAGTGAGTGCAATACTGTCTAGACTGAACAGGCTCTAGATGGAAGTTAACACAGAACCTGACTGCCGTTAGCTCTGCAATGACCTTCTGCAGATCACCATTCTCCAAACCTAAGCTTCAAGGAGAAATTCTGCTTGCAAACAACATTCAGACAGCATGTATATTAAAAGTAACAATATAGCAACAGAAAAAAAATACAGGTTTTTTTACATCAGTATGAATTTCTCTTATTTTCACTGTCCATTTTAACCTTATTTTTTTATTGAGGTACTCCGTAAAAAATACCAGATATGGAACACAGTTAAATAGTGTTTAGTAACTACACTTAAAGAAACCTACTCATTTATTCCCTTCCAAATTTGCTTGAGTAAATCAAGAAAACTGCACAATAAACTAATCTATTATACTTTTTTAACAGGGCTAGGTATTAGCTTGTTCATCATAATGCATTCACAAAAGAGAAAGTCTTAAGGTACCTTTAAAAATTCCGCTATGTGGAACTATGTGTTTGTCAGAGGTGGAAAGCACAGTTTGGCGTAAATGTCTATGAAGGGCTTTAAATAAAATCCTTCCACTATAATGGGCTGAAATTAGAGTTTCACAACACTATCATCTTTGAATTATTTAGCATTTATAAAATTTCAGCTTCTAGAACAGAGATAGTTAAGATTTTTAATCAAAAGCTTACAATGTCATTTCCTAGAGGTGACAGGAGAGCAGAAGTTATTCTTCTTCCATTTTACTTGAGTAGACAAAAAAAATACAAGTTGTACCAAGCAATTAAGTAGTACTGTATTCTCCACAAGTATCTTGTGAATAAAGGAAACCTTCTCTCTGTGAAACACTACAGCCCTTGTGGTGATGGTTGCTTGTTTGTTTTTTCTTCTTTAGTATTTTCAACACATGGAATAAAAAGCAGCTCAAGAATTACAGCTGGCCTACCAAGAGAATAATGCTCAATCTTACGCTGCAGCTCATTAATAAGGGTCAGCCAACTACATCATACCTTGTTTTTAACACTGTAAGCCACTGGCAGCTCACCTATAAGTCTGTACACTTTTAAAAAATTTTTGAATTTAAGATTTGTATCTGGCCAGTTGTGTGATTACTATTTATTAGTCCATCTATAAATCAGAAACTCAATCATTCTCCAATATCCAGTGCAAAATATCATCCCAGAAATGGAATTATAAAGCAATGCCAGGAGCAAACATGGCTCTGTTAGAAATGGAGCTTTAACTCAACGTGCATGGTTCCACCTTCTCTGTGAAACACCAACAACTGAAATAATTTTCTATAAATATTTTAGATACATGTCTGCACAAAATACTACAGCTGTGAGACATCATCTCCAGGTACAAGGGAGAAAACAAGATCAAAAAAGTGATTGTTGTTAGCAACTGATGAAGACGTAAACACATCTTTCATGTCGGCAAAGACATTCTTGAAAAATACTAGCTTAGAGGCCAGGTTTTACTTAAATATTGGTAGTTTAATTAGTTTTGCATCAGAAACAAATTTATATAACATTAATAGGACAAAACTAACAAAATAATTATTCTGAAACAAAAGCCTAAGACTTTTTCTTTTGTTTCCAAATCATGGTTAAACTCTCCCAGGTGATTTTAGAACTTGTTACAGACTCAATTTGCAAGTTGACAAGTTAACAGCTAACATTCATTTAAATTGGTAACAGTATAGAAATTGGACCTACTGCTACTTCTACAGAGGAAAAGGCTGGGGTATTTAGGACTCTGCTGCTCGGTGTGACTCCCGCAGCAGCTCGGAGTCAGCAGACAGCGGGTCAGTCACCGTGTAGGTAGCTCTAAAAAGCATGTGCTGGCTCTTGCCCAAATGCCAACTCAAACAAAAGCAAACAGTGGTATAGTAGAAAAGCAGAAACCATACTGATGGGAAATGCTGGGGATAAAAGGGAACTGTGGCAGAGTATAAGACACTAGGAGGAGCTGGGGGTACGAAAAGGTACCCTGACAACATTTGGGTGACAGGGAAGGAGACAGAGAGCTAGAGTACCTGCAGTAGCACTGAATCAGGAAGGGAGATGTTCATTGTTCTGAAACTTGTTTACTGCTTGCCAGTTTTGAATCCACATCATTTTAAAGCAAAATGAAAATCAAGCAGAGCTTCAACTTAAAAAAAGAAAAAAAAGAAAGAAAGAAAGAAAGAAGTTTGCTGATGATACCAAACTGGGAGGGGTGGCTGACACCCCGGAGGGCCGTGCTGCCATCCAGCGAGACCTGGA
>JAOXNO010000006.1:7746802-7796997 GCA_028565335.1 Limnodromus scolopaceus | reverse complement strand
AAGAAAGAAGGAAAGAAAGAAGGAAAGAAAGAAGGAAAGAAAGAAGGAAAGAAAGAAGGAAAGAAAGAAGGAAAGAAAGAAGTTCCTTATCTGGTATTGATACTGTTGTTGAGATGCCAGAAAGCTGAATAAGCACTATTCACAATGAACACAGTGCCAGATACGTTTAAAACATTAGAACACCACTAACATGATATTCAACCAGAATTGAATTTCAGGAGATGCTGAAAATAATCAAATTCTGTACAATTAAGAAATGAAAAATGAGTGTGCCTAGAGGAAAAGACATTCTTCTCAAAAAGCTAACTTAATACAACCTCCTGATATTATCTTACTCTTTCAAAAGAAGGCATGCAGTGGTTCTACAGACGCTATATGCTATGGTTTCTCAGTAGCAACACAAGCAGAAAACCATATTACAGTTGTGGAAGCAAGTTCAGTAAGCCTCAAAACCTACTCTTCTGTTAGTGTTCATAAAATTCAAGTAATTATAAGTAGCAATCTATATAAACAAAAGCATGCTCTTGCATGTGCACAAAACTATAGAATGAAAAGTTTGGAATACTTCCCATTACTTTTCCTAACCAGATAAGGAAGCTGTCAAATTCATCTTTCATTTCAAGACAATATGGGAAAATATTTTTTAATTCAGTTTTAGAGGATTTATAAAGAAATATAACATCCTGCCTTTTTTAAAATGTGGGGAAGGAGCAAGGCTCTTTCCACAAAGAAGCTTATCCTCAGAAATAGCACAGTTTAGTGCTAGACGTGCCACAGGAAGAGGGGGGAGGGCTTATATCACAAGCCTGTCCATTGTACTGAAAGACGACTTTTCCTATGGATGGGCGATCATCCTGTTATGCGGCTCTCAACTTCCTCCTGCATTGTGAGTCTCAAGTCATGGAAAGAGTAAAGTTCTTAAACTGAGGATTGTGTTGGGAACTCCAAATGCTTTCAATACAAGTTAACCAAACAAATACATCATGGTCAGACTATTAACATCCTGGTTTAGTTTGCTGAAGCCACAATTCTTTTGAAAAAATAATGTAATCAGGAGAACTCTGGATAGTTATCTTGTTAGTTCTTTTGGCATATGATAACATTTGGACTAACTGAAAAAAAAAAAGTCTGGAACCAAAGTAGAAAGCCAAGCTCAAAATGCAAGACAATGCAGCCTTCACAAAACAAGCTGTCTGTAAATAGAGACTAAATGGGAGTACACTGAAAGATCCAAATAAAAGTACACTAATTACCTATAAAAAAAAAAATCTCTGAAATCCGAGAAATGTTACTTTAATTGCATTTGGGAAACATTAATTTTAACCCTAAGTTGCTAAAGTTTCAGTTACAGTTTCAAAGTGTGAATGGTTGTTTTAAAGTGCCTCAATTGGAGGTCAGCTGCCCCCTTAAGAAAGCAACTATTACCAACATGGAGCAAAGTGACTAAAGAGCTATTAATGTTAGGTTAGGACTTGTAGCATGTGTTCCAAGAAGAGAGTACAGTACATACCAGTGCCATTGCAATCTATGCAGTCAACTGTGGAGCAGCCTGGTCTATGCCATTGGCAGATTCTGATGTGTTGCAGCTAGAAGTTTGCTATGTTAAACGGCTCTAGTTACCTGATAGCCTTCTGTTTTTTTCTGGCACCACTTCAGCAAGGCATTTCTCTTGGATCCTCCATATTCTCTTGCTAGGGCAGACAAGGGATCTTTCCTCTCTTCCCTATGAACAAAGCAGAAGGGCAATTTAGAGTTTGCAATGTACATTTTGTAACAGAAATACCTACTGTAAAGCTTAAAAAAAGGACAAATTCTTGTCACAGTGAAAATAATAGGGTACAGCACTACTGACTGAAAAACAGAATACACAGAAATACCTGCAGAGACTTAAGAGTTATTTTGGAGTAATTCTTTCCTTAGCAAACCATCCTTTTTTTTCCCCTTTAAATTAAACTTTTTTTCCCTAGGTCTTTCAACTTCAATGATATTTTTTTTAAGAGTTCAGAAAATTAAACTCACAACACAGTAAGTTCCAGCTTGAACCATTAAGCTAACTCAAGTGACTTTATTTTGTATTGAGAAAGAGAATAAACTGATGCTATCTCTTTTGCATCTCATGGCTGATTACAAATGTCACCTTGAAACAAGTTTGCATATTAGCAGCACGCCTTTATTAACAGAACATTCACCTGAGATCTGGAGTTCTTTAAAAAGAGGGAGGAGCTCTAACTAAGCTGATCTGCCACTTGATATGCTGGCACAATAATGATTCACCGTTTTCAAATAAAAATATTCAATTACCAATAAAAGCTATCAATGAATTTCACTTCCAGTCTGCCATGCTATCCTAAGTCATTTTTTCTTTAAGGAAAGACTGGGGAAGAAAAGAATGAATATATCCAGGTTTGCCAGTTTTCATGTGAGTGTTACGTTACATCCCTTTACCAGGTTTAAAAAAATGAGTGCTTCAATTAAAGAAATATATAATATAAAGGCTAATACTTTTGTAGTGGCCTAGTTACAGGATTCAATATTTCAACTGATTATATAGTGAACAGCTCTGACAAAAAGTCTAAGTATTACACTATTATGAAGCTTGGTTACTGCACTAACTGTGTCAGCAGTTGTTCTTATTTTTAATAATTTCCATTTGGGAAATTAAATTAAGATAACTATCAGTGTATCCATACCACAAAGATTTCCTCATCTGCCATTTTTTAAGGAGTTCTATGCAGACATAAGCAGGATTCTCACAACAACCACAAAGATAATACCATAAGTTACTCCTTTTGGGTATTTCCAAAAAGATATACAGATTGTATACATTCACTCTCAAATCTTCAACTCTTTGTTCTTTTACAACCCACAAGGTGATTGAAAAGAGGGGTGGAATGTGGAAATACATAATATCTTCAGTGGATTATCTGTTACAGTTTTACAGGTGGCAATTCCTCAGGTCCTGCTAGGAAAAGAAAGTATGCAGGGAATGCAGATTCCTCACGTAAGTGTGCTACCAACAGAGGACCAGAGAACGTTCCACATATCAGCATCTGTCACTCAACTCATAAAAGAAGAGAATATGTGCCAACATACAATGAAATGTTCTAAGGCACTAATCTTAAATATTTGTATTGCAATTTGGTTGGTCAATCTTCACTGAAATGCAGATGGCAAGATCTCCAAGTTACTTAGAAAAAGGTATCAGTGGCGGCATTTGAGATATCCATGAAAACACACACACAGCAGAATGGGAAACAGTAAGGGTCTTTCAGCATGAAAGACAGCAGTATGAGCCTTCAAACCCAACTGCTAATTTCAGAGCAATTTAATGTGACAAAGAAGTTGCTAATTGTGTATTTTAAACAGGAAAGAAATTATCTGAATAGGTTACTCTATCTAAACTTCATAGGTACCACACAGCCAGAATGATGCTTCAAGTAATTCTGTACTTCAGTTCTTAAATCAGCACACATTTCAACAATCCAAACTGATGTATTTTTTTCAGTGGTGATTGAAACAAATAATAAATAATCTCATATTCAATCTACAATGAAGATTATGCAACACTACGAGAACTTTAGAGCAGAGATTCAGGACAACATACAAGAACTCAAATGAAAAGCTCCCTCTCTTTACGCTAAACATACTGTTTAGCCATGAGGAAGCTGCACAGCCTGTTCTCAAATTCCAGTAAGAGCACACGCTTTATATCAGGTTCTCACAGTTATGAAAACACTGCTGAAGAAAATAAATTAGTGTAAGTTGTACGGAGACAATGAGAAATGGTTTGACATACAAATCTTACAAGTTAGTATATTAGGTCAACTGTATTCCAAATCAAAGAGCTAAGGAAGTTCCAACTAGAACAGAGAACAGTAAACTGCAGGTATTTGTTTTAGTGAACTACATCAATAACTGTTTATTCTACAACTTTCAGGAAAAGGTAGAGGAAAAAAGAGAAACCCGATCACATAACAAATTGAAGTCCAGCAGCGACATTCTGAGGACTGTTCGAAAGAGCGCACTCATCACCACACACCCGCTGCTGCAGCTTCCACTGGGAAGCCTTCTTGCAGCACTTAGCATTGCACTCAGTGCTCGGGCAGCAGAGTAATGGTATCATAAACGTAACTGTACAATTTTACCATGAAATGTCACGCTATTTCCCATAGTCTGCAGGCTGCCATCGATGCAATTTTATGTATTACTAGTTCAAAGCTCACATGCAGATGTTTTCGTCCTTTTTTTTTTTTTAAAAATTTCTGGATGTACTTGGTCTAAACTTAGGTGCTACCACACACAATATTAATTGCTGCTGGTGAAGTACCCACAGACCCAAACTCTCCTGCACAGTGAAAGGAGAGCAGCAGTGAGGGACACCTCAGCTGATCTCAGGGAAATAATTTTCAATAGCACCCACACCTGTAAATAACTTTAAAATTTTATAATGTAATTATTACATATTGCAAATGCTTCAGAACATTAAGAATTTAGTATTTCTGCTGTACTAAAGTTTTGTCAGGAAGCTCTGTGTTAAATGGTCTCAAGAAAGTGATTTAACCTCTGTCTGCCGTTTTCCCAATCTATGAAGCAGGGCTAAGTACATACTTCACTTACATAACACGAGGCTTAAACACTTTGAAGTCCTTTGACTGATAACACCACAGATAGAAAAGTTTTAAATTTATCACAGACTTATCTCTTTATCTTACTAATGAAAGGGGATTGCCTGGCCATTTGTTACTTAGACTCGCGTTACAATTTCATCTCTGGGACAAATAACCCAGGCCCATTCACTCATGGCTATTTAGAAGACTTGGCAGTGTCTGGAATTAAGACTTAGTCATGCTGCTTTTTGTCTTTAGCTGCAATTTCAGAAGTTAAGGTTTATCATGCGGTCTCCCTGGGTCTAAGCCACTCTGCAAGATTTGTTTAACACACCATAACATAAGACCATTTCTTCAATTTGGCTTCATGGTATTTTGAACTGATATAATGCCATTACATATTGACATGATATAGCTTGGTTTTCTAGTGGAGCATAAAGTTTTGGTATTAACCTCATAAGATCTAAACTAACTTTTAAAACATACACTGAGCTTCATAAAACACTTTCTGAAGCTCCCAAAAATTATTAAAGATCATTATTGTATGGGTGGTATAGAGTCTGCAGTCACAGTGCCAATATTATACACTAGATATATGCAGACAGACAGCTACAAAATTAACACATTTCAGTGCACCGCAAAAAAGGGGTTTTACCTTATTCGACTTCTGGTTGTAGGGGTGACTGATGCCGTAGGAGAAGATGAGAGTGAGAGCTGTGGTGAGGTGGTACCCATTGCCATGAGAGATGCTGGAGATGCTCCATCAGGTGCACTGATATCCCGTTTGATTTCTTCACTGCTTCTTCGAGAAACTAAGTGGGAAAATGTCCATATATTTATCATTTGCAAACATAAAACCTTTCAAACTCATTCTTGTTCTCTGACAAGCAACCAGGCATGAAAACCCATATGCAATACTAAGTTTCAACATTTTTTTTTGATTCTTTCAAGAAAATTTGTAATATAAGGAAAGATGAGATAGAAGTCAACTGTTACGTGCATGATTCATACTCACCCATCTGGTGTGTTGGTACAAGTCATATATGCAATAATGAGATGGTGAGCAGTTAAAAAAACTAATCTATTCAATTCCACTTAACGCAACAAAAGGGAATATGACTTCAGCATTAGACTTCAGTTTCTTTCCCCAAAACTTGAACACTGAAAAATAAGCTATTCCAAATATCTGAATAGAGGGTTTTTTTGGTAAGAGCTTGATGGTCTGAAGACCAAAGTTTTCTCTTGAAAAAGTAAAATGTATCTGTAGGTACAGTATTGAAATGAGAGTTCCTGATTTTACTAATAATCTATAAAACACGGTATTACCAGAAATAGATTTGGCACTTTCCATAGCGGGTACTCTTGGCAAAGATGCTGGCCTGCTGGTAGAAGATGTTCTCAACAAATGTTCTGGAAAAAAAAAAAAAAAAAAAAAGAGAGATCATTAACAAAGATTCCAGTTAAATGTAAGACATTTAAGTACGAGTCATGAATGTTGTCTACCAGTGCCTGAGTGCCTGGCTGTTTTAGTGAGAGGAACTGATTTTATTTGTATGAAAGAGAAGGCCTAAATTTGCCTATTACCAATAAAGATCACTATGAATACATCATGACCTCCTTAATCCTTTTTCCCTAAGGCCTCTTACTAAGCCACATGCCCTGGTCTATAAAAAATGAATTGTTAAACCAAAAGGCTGAGCAAGGAATCCCCATTTAACATATGGCCAAAAATATCCTATGTGCCATTCACAATGTGGATTGGTAAAGCAGATTGCTTTGTCTCTCATCATTTTTTTTTTCCTTTGGTTTGTTGGGTTGGGTTTTGTTTTATTTTTTAAATAAAAATATGTGGGGTTTTTTTTCCTCCCCCATGCAGCTGAATGAAAAAGGTGCCTTTACATACTGTAGAGATACAGCAGTTCTGTCTACTGCCAACGAGTGAAATCAAACTACAACAAAATTCATTTTCTGTAGCATCAGATCAAATCCATTTCCTATTATTGAAGAAATATTCCTTCAAATAAAATGTTTAGACTATAAACAAAAGGTTTACATATTCCTATATAGAAACACTTAGAAGGCAGTAATTTGATTACAAAAAAAACCCATGGAAGTGAAGAATAAGGATTAAAAAAGTAAGACCCCATTCATTGGCTGAAAACATGACGTAAGAAACATACATTGCTACAGAGATACTTTAAAAATATATATGGTTGTGAACAGGAATTCTGTCTGGCACATTCTCTATTTGAATGCAGTCCTGCTCCTGCATTAACTGACTAAAATGAAAACACAAAAATGACATAAAGCATACCACTCCTTTTGTTTTTAAGCTTATGTCTAGCCATGAACTCTCTAACAATTAAAGAATCCTAAACTATCTTCTTGGAAAGGCATTTCAATATTCCTAAAAATATCCAAGTTTCTAAAATTAAAACTCCAGCTGCATTGTACAAATAACCTCAATATGCATTCAACAAAAGCAAGAAGGAAATCTGGCACATACAGACTATTATGAAGTGCTACCAAAAAAAAAAAAAAAAAGGAACAACCAACCCTTTAGAAACCATCAGACCTCAGGAATACCAAATTCCGAGGAAATATTCAGCCTGGAGTCATATGGGGATTATCTTGAGAAACATCTACAAAAAACCCACCCTAAAGCAGGCATAAATCAGAGAGCTACACCCAACACATGATAGCCATTCATTCTCACAGGAAGAGCACATTGTGAACAGTGTTTTGAGAGACAAAACAAAGTTCACAGAACAGGGAAATATTGGGAAACAGATAAATCAACACTCAATTTATTTCCATTCAATTTTTTCAATATGGCTCCTGAAGATTCAATACTCATTAAGTTTATATTTTGTTATTCACATGCGATGCAATGTCAACCACCATCCTTGTTTCATTTTGGGGAGGGAAAAAAACCCCAACCACACAATACATAATGTAACTCCAGAGGTGTGCATTTTTAATATCTAGAAGACAGCTGCAAGACATGTCCCTGACATCATCTTGTCTTGATTTTGCAAGTGATCTCAGTTTATGTACCCATTAGTAACTGTTAGAATAATGCTGAGTTATCAGGATGCAATCATGGTTTTGTTAAAAATTAAAAAAAGTATCTTTATGATGTGCCACCATGTGTGATGAAACACAAGCAATAAAAGCTTGAACTTGAAATATTCTATGATTCTGTGAAAATATTATGGCAATAAAAAGTATATAATATGATAATACTTTGGATACTGAACAATATAAAATAAAAAAGTGTTAATAGCATTGCTAAAAACAAAGTTTAAATGAACTTGAATTAATACCTTGAACAGGGATTTCAGCATAGCTTGGTCTTTTGTCTGTCAGCGTAGCAAGGGGTTTTGAAGCCGAGATTGGTCCACTTATAGAATGCCTCTGAAATGGAAAAATGCTTGCATCAAACAGAATCTGAAGGTAAAAAACAAACATGGAACTACAGAATCAGCTTTAGAAACTCAGATATGACATTATTACTGATTTAAAGTAACTAAAACCCTAAAAGAACCTTTAAAAATACTTAGTGAAAAACAGTGTGTCCTTTTTATCTGTTGCTTTTGTCAATCTGAATGTATACACACACACTACGCAGTGATATTGTAACATCTTTAAACTTAAACCTGTTCCTCAAACCAGTGTTGCAAATTAAAGTTATAAATTCTCTTGCAGTTTTTGTATTAATTTTCATGTTCATTTATATTTTGTTTGTACAAACCTGTTCTGGTTAAACTTGATGTTTATTTAAACTAATACAACCACCTATATGTAGCCAAGATTTCAGTGCTTGATTTATCTTATTAACATATGCCTATAGCTTTGTGGCTTTTGTTGGAAGATTAGGACAACAGTGTATTGGGTGTAGCGACATGAACTACCTGTTGCTAAGAAAAACCTTACTGAAAAAAACATTTTTTTATTCAGAACCTTTATTACCACCTATTTAACTGAGATGCCTGTAAAAAAAATGGAGAGACATTTTGCTGAGTATTTTCAAATATGTAATGAAATACAAATATAATTACTTTTTCTTTCTAAGGTCACTTAATTTCTGTTCTGCTCTAAACTAGCTACAAAATGAATTTTTTCAAGTTTTATGTAAAATAATTACCAATGCATGGCTTCTGGCAGCCTGAAGTGTAAGTACATGATCACAGTGGCATTAGGTCTCGCACACAACAGTTAAACACTGGATAGCACTGAAATAAGCATTTTAGTATCACACAAATGAACTGTGCACTGCAATAGTTACCTTTAAACTTACTGAAACTCATATTCAGATGCTGAAGAGTCAGGGAAGAGCATCTACAATTATATATATATTTTTTAATTAATGATTTCAAAAAGCCTATTGCAAATTACACTACATTCTTTATTCACCCTGTCCTCTCTATTAGATTCCTATATTCAATCACAATCAGTCCCGTAATGTGCGTATCCTGAAAACTCTTTCAGCTCTCCATCTGGCCCAAGTTCAGATGAGAAGATTAAATGAACCTTATCTTCATAAGATAATAAAGGTCAGATGTTTCTCATGCCAAATCATGTAGGCAAGACAGAAAAACTCAAAATTGTGATTAAAGAAAGTTAACAGCATATACTTTGCAGTGTCCTGTAGCACAGGCAGCATTATAGGGCTATTTATTCATCATTTAGACTCAAAATAGCGCTTTTGTGCCAGCGCTAGAAATCAAACGGAGAAAACAACTGCCAACCATCTAAGAATCTAACTCCAAAATATAGCTTGAAGAATTTCATCACTTTATATCTCAAAAGTCCTGCACATACACGACAAAGATCATTCCTTTAAAAGTGCAGATGGAAGTGACTGCAATTGTGAGCTATGAACAGAAGTGGGTACCACAGCTTCCCATAAGAACTGCTATTTCAAACTTGCATTAACTTTAAAGTTCACTTCACCCACCTAGGAATTAATTTTTTTTTTTTTTAAAAGGACAAGGGTGCTATCAAAGTGAGAATCTCTCCCCAAAAAAGGAAACCACTATAACAGAGTTAGATAATGAGGTTAGAAGCAAAACATTCCATCTTGTCATTTTGTCTAGCTTCGGGATTGCTGTTACCAAGACCGTGTAGTACAGAATTCAGCCATGTAACACAGGTACGTAGAGAGCAGGCCCAGTGCTGGATAAACCTTTATCACTTTCTCAGCTTCCGGACACCACTTGAAAACAAACATCCTGTATGGATATTGTCAGAAAGTGGTTGCATTACTCAGCTGATAACTTGCTCTGTACTGGTCTTGTCTCCTTGTTATAAAACAAATGGTTTTTCTTTTTGCTCCTGTTGACACTGCAGATGGGGCCTACTCTCACTGTTGCTAGTTCCTTATTACATATCTTACTCTTACAACTACCAGCAGCAACGTAGTGACTAATACACAGCAAATTAGAGGAAAATGAACCAACTAATGTTTATCTAGTTCCGCTTGGCAATAACTATACAGTACTAGTGCACAAGTCTCTTACAGAATAACTTTTCCTGAAACATTTTACAAGTGTTAGAAAGTTTTCTGCTTGGCTGAGCCTCTGCTGAATTTGCAGATCAGCCATTGCTCATTTACTTACAAAACAAACACATCTGATGTGCAATCAAACATGTATGGATGCTACCAATCCCTTTATAAATAACTTTTTTTCTTCAGCTAGAAATACATTGCAAAACCCACTTAACTGCTAAACACCATTTGTCACTTATACCAGTGTTCAAACTCCTCAACACTAATTGAAGGGATCAAAAGTTCAGAGGAATTGTGCTTTTGAAGCTATTCATGAAGGCTACTAATGGGACAGAAATTACTAAAGATGCTTTGCAATTTGTGATCCTCCTCTTATTCATCCTACATTGAGATCTAGCAGAAGAAAATGCTAGAAACTTCAAGGACCACTTTTGATGTGGCGTATAAAGAAAATCATTCATAGAGTTAAATAATGTATTTTTACATAGTAGTCACATTATAACATAATTACAGTAACAGATAAAGTTAAAGATGTTAAGATCAACGTTACTTTCTCACAGCAATTTCTAATTTGAAGATAAAGTTTCTCCTAGCTACTGATGACTCTTCAGTTCTCTCTTTTTTTTTTTTTTCTTAATATGAAACAGAAAAAGAAAGTACTCGGGGAAAGCAGCAGATACGCTTCCTTGTCCTTCTGTTCCTCCCTAGGCATCTGCTTTGGTCGCTCCCAGTGGCAACGCCAGACCAGCTCGGCTTTGGGCTAACCCAGCAGGGTTGGGTTTACATTCTGAAGAGCATTCACTTTGTACCTCTTTTCTTAAATTGTTTTGCAGTATGGCTAAGTGCTAGGGTAAATAAGAGCTATGGTCCACTATGGGCTTGAACTGAAGCCAGAAAGGTTTTGTTGGTTTGTTTTCAATTGCAAAAATGTATCCAAGAATGCATCTCCTTATACGTACACACATTACTGTAAAGAAAAACAAACAAAAACTCTCCGAGATGAGGAAATTCATGATGCAGTCCGACACAAAAATGAAGTGATACACACAACTCAGAGAGGGCACATGTTGCTGCATCTGTAGTTGGAGAATCTTTTTTGCAACCAATCCATCTTATCATAATAACAAAATTGTGCCAGTTTCTTAGTAGGTGTCCATGTAAATATTTCCCCTGTGACAGCATGTGACAGCAACTGAGATTAACGATCATAAGCACTGCAACACCCATATCAGAGATCAACCCTTCCACCTTTACTTAAACCATGGATGACTTCTATAAGCCAATAGGAGTCAATAGATCAACTCACACAGTGATATTAAAATCTCACTTTTCAATTACAAGAGAGTAAAAACCACAGACAAAAAAAAACCCATACAAAAGTTGCATAAACACAACAGTAGAAAACAAGGTAGTACTGTGAAAGTAAAGAAACGGAAAAGATGGTGAAAACTGTTTTTGAACCCAACCCCCTTCTCTCTTGAGCAGAGAATAATCTTTAAATGCAACTTACATAATTGAGGTCAGAAAACCCAGTTGCCTTCTGGATAATTAGAAATATTTTCAAGAAAACCACCTATCTTCAAAAAGACAATAGCAGCTGTTTTCATTTCCACACCCTCCCTTTTGTTTTTCAGGCAATGTTTCCCACTAATGAGTATCCAGCTGTTAATGACTTGGTTCTGTACCAGAAGTAGAATTCAAAATTCAAGTAATTCTGGCAGATCGAGAACATCAACACGAGAGCTGTAAACCTGAGCAGTATTTTAAGATATTACTTTGATTCATGGTTAATTTACAGGTAAATAAAGTGAAATAAGCCTTAGGCTTCATTCAAAAAACTCTTTTGTCTGCCAAAGCTCTGGTCTAGCCCTTTAGAATATGAGATTAAATGTGCCTCTTCCTACAAGAGCTCAGAAATAAACAGAAATATAAAGACAGATCAATAGGAACAAAGCATCTGTCAGAGAGCTTGTCACATTTAACTACTTTAGAAAACTACTGTCAAGAGTGACTGAGCCACGATAAGTAGCAGAAGCTTTCACAAAAACATTTAATTCTTTCTCTCTGCTTTGAGGCTATTTGTTCTAGGAAGTTCACTTTTAAATTAATCAAAGCTGCACTAGTCTGAGCACAGGAGAACAGTCAGTTTGTTCCAGGTATTGTTCCTAGAGCACTAAAAGCTAATATGGATATAGATTCTTCACTTCACACAAAGAGGATTTATTACTGAAACAATATACTGACCTATAGGAAAAATCAAGTTTTGCTACTTCTGGTAAATAGTATCTTGAAGGCAACAGGAGAATTACTGACATTAAAGGAGTAAAATATAGTATATTATTTGATTTTTCTTTGCGAATCTGGTCCCATCTGCTTTGCCCTTAAACTTGTTCGCTTTTGCCAAAATCTCACTTCAGACATCTAGTGAGATAATAAAACCAACAGTGATCTATAAAGATGAGCATTACAGAACTGATGATGCAATCTTAGCGTACCCAGGCTCCTGTTGCAGCTGAACAAATGGACAAAGCTTCAGAGGGAAGAGGACAAAATGCACAGTACAATCACCAACTGGCTAAACTCTCAGCCAGTACAAAATGAACAAAGGTAATCAATTCAGAATGATTTCATTCCTCTGTGGTCAGGTCTGGTATCGAAAGCCCATGCAACATGGGATACATTTATACTGAAGATTGCTGACAGATTCCGCATGTGTCTGTCCGTTGCCCAAAGGGGATTACTGCTGTTTCCGTGCCAGGCACAGGACTAAGAACTGACAAACAGCAACTCTAAAACTAAGGAATGTAGATAAAGTTTTTCTCCCATGCTTCTCAGTAGCACAGAAATAGTATTGGTTGGGAATATTTAACAAGGACTTCCAAATTATGGCAAATCTTGTATTTACGATATGGTTCTCAGTGAATGACTCTTTTTAGACTGAACATTTTAGTAATTACTTACTTGAGGCACCATTTTATCACCATTTCCCACAAAGTCAGCTGATATTCGTATATTACCACCTGTAGTTTCATATGATCTTCTTTACAAAGAAGGATTAAGTGCAGTTATAAAACACCTACCTGCATAGGGGATACAGCAGCAGCTGGGGGAGTTTTCATGGGGCTTGGGCTCAGGGGAGTGCGAGGAATTGTGGCAGCAGCAGGGCTTGGAACTAGCAGGAACACAGAAAGGAAGCCATCGTGAGCATTGTACTGTTTTGTAGTGAAACAGAAGACTGGCTGTTACAGCAAACTCTCTCCTTGTACTTTACATTACTAGTTTTACCAGATCCCGTCTTTCAGAATTTCAATTAGTAACTGACTGCAAAATAATTTTAAAATATACCTACACATTTACTCCTCTGTAATTACATTAATTTTCTGTCTTGAATATATCATCCATGGTAAAACCGTAAGTTTACTGGGGGTGGACAAGGCTAAGGTGCAGAATACTATTTCCCTGGCAGATGTAAATGATGGCATTACTAGTTTTTGATCTCCCGATAATTAAAGAGATGGTAGCAGGCTCCTGGATCTGCCAGTAAGACAAGACATATAACCTATTATCACCTGCTTCTCAGCTCTAGTTTTCAATCACAGTCAACAAGTACTACATATTACATAGGTAAAGATAGTCCCTGGAATTTTGAGATTCAACAAATGACATGTTTAGAAATGTGTAAAAACAGACAAATACTGAATTGGTGAATCAATCATCTGATTATTTAACAGCATCATTAGACATGAATGCTGAGGAAGATGACAGACAGCAGCTTGAAATAAAAGGTTAAAAAGAAGTGAGAGGGGATTTATCATTTTACCAAACTAAGACTGGCAAGAAAGCACCTTTATCCAATAACAGATTTTAAAAAGCTTCTAAATTAATACTATAAAAAACTGTAAATACCTATGAACAAAGAACAATTATGGAAATGAAGTCATTTACAGAATCACCAAATAATGCTGAGATACTTCTATAACAATATTTTTTCATGTTATAAGCAGTTATAAATAGATTTGCCATATAGTCTTCTTCCAGCCAAGCCATTTTACATCAGAGACTTACAGTGACACTATTGTAAATGATATTCAAAGCCAAAAGGCCTGGCAAGGGAAATATCTTAATCCATACAAAGTGTCATATGTAGCCAAAGGTAAAACCCAAGTGTTTCTCATTTCAGGATAATTACTTGTATTCCTTATTCTACTCATCTATAGAGAAGGACAACAGCACCTGTTTCCACAATCAGAGAATTATAGTAATGTCCACTGTCTCAACAGGGAGTTACTCTTCATTTTATGAATTACTCCCTACATCTTTTAATAGGTGATACTGGCTGAACCTTATTTTTAACCATCATCAGCACTTGGACTATAAGAACACAAGCTATTAAAAGAAACAAACTCTGCTCTAGCTATTACATAGCTTTTAGAATGTTTAATTTGGCACATTAAATTCACATTTTAACAGTCAGGCTGAAATCAGCTGTGCTTCCAGCTATAATTATGTGTGTAATATGTGTTTATGTATTTCTAATATACAGGAGTGGTGAATCAAAGCATCCAGCACATGAGTCATTGGCAATGTGACAGTAAAGAAAAAGTAAAGACAAGAGAAAAAAAGGATGCTTGCACTTAATTGCAGTGAACAATCTGTTGTGTAATCTAGTTTAGGTTGGTTTGTTTCATCCATAACTTAATCAGTCATGACAGTACAATAAAATAACTTGAACCTTTGAATTAGCTAAGCCATTAGAAGTATCCATGTCAACATATGCAAAATTGTAAGTTGGTTCAGCTACTACACTGGTTGAAAATAATTACCTTGGGAGGCACTGTCAAATGATTTGATGAGTGTTTTTACAGTAGGAGTTGGCTCTGAGGAGGTGGATGATCTGCGACTCAGGCCCATTCCTTGTCTCAGAGCTGCCAAATCTCTCTCTACAGCGTTCATGTAATTGTACACTCGACCACGTTCCTCTTCCTGCCTGAGATCAATATGCAGCCCATTTAAGACATTTAAAAAACATTTTAACATGCAAAGTCTTAAAATCAACACGAATTTGAAGCTAAATTAAAATCCATGGTCCAAATTGGTCATTATATTAACCTAGTTTTCTTTCCACTGTAATTCAGAAATAGATTATCAAGTTAAATTATCACTGTAAGTTCCTACTATTTGTCAGTAAGACAGCTTAAGCACCATGTGAAAATCCAATCAAATCAATGCTTGATTTCAGGCTTAATTCCTGCTTCTGTCTCTCAAACACCCACATGTACACATAGATGGAAAAAATTGCGCCTTAAGGATTTCACCGTTTCACATGAAAATAATCAGCTCTGAAGGGAGAGGCTTTTTTCCACCTTCATAAACAGAAAACAATTTGAATGAATACTAAGGAAGTGAGAATGTATTTCTGGCATATATCTTTAGGCAGCATATGAATCCGTTTAAAACAATTAGATTTTTAGTACAGAATGTTTACGGTGGTTACTGTATTCAGTGTCATTCACGAGACAAGGTTTGTTTGAAGCAACCTATTTTCTACAGTCTGCAAGTATTAAACATTGACTGATTTTTGCTTCAGACACTGTAACAGACTTTCCTAAAACCATCCCTACAATACAGTAGCTACCACTGCCCAGGAGTCTGATCCAGTTGCCATTTTGTTCTCTGTCTGCAGTGAATCAAATGTCAGAAGATGCTTGTGCATAGACAGTGATGAATACACTGACTGGAATCAGCAAGCCAATTCTACACTCCAACTGTAACCTCAAAGGTTCACTTGCAAGCAGTAATTGAACAATTACAATTCTGGCTGAAATATATTAGTAAGAATTGTTCATATTACTTAGTTTGGCAATCTCATTTCAGATAAGATGCCTTACGCCCATCACTTATTCATCCAGATAATATTCTATTTTCAGTGTAACCAGTCTGCTCTTCCTACCATGTGAGATAATCACCCTGTATTATCTCACAGCCTGCTGGAAGATGTGTTAAGTGTATTGTATCCTATAAAATGTCCAACCACGTGGAAAAAAAATTGTTTAATATATATACACCACAATCGTGATTGCTATAATTATAAGCTATATGCCTATTCAATGCCTAGAGAGACAATGTAGGCAGGATTCAAACGGTGCTGTACAAGATCTTCCTATTATACAGATTTGAAGGACTTTAATACTTCTGAAAGACACATAACTCAGTTTCTAAGCAACTCTAGCACCTAATTCAAGCCACAATACATCACAGGCTGAATTGTTTTTATGAAAAATGTTTTTATACATGAAGCATCTCTAATTAATTCCAGAAACAATTATCAGTGGAAAGAAAACAGTACAAGATATATGCAGAATTAAAAGGTTTCTTCTTAGGTAAAAATCCAGCTGTATTTTTAACCTTACCAAAAGCCTTGGCTGCTAATAAGATGTATTAATGATGGTACAGAAAAGCCAACACTGTTTGATTTTCACACTGAGGGACATTAAATCACATCCAACTGTTAAACGGGAAAAATCCTCCACTTCAACCTGGTTTTACAAAAGCATCAAACTGAATACTCTTGGATGGATTAAATATCGACTTAAAGAAACAAATATTGTTTTTATAAGTTTACCTGTTTTGACCCCTGAAAGCCTGTGTAAAGCAGCTTGTTGAAATAAAGATCCTCACTGTGAGAGAAATTATGAACTTTCAGAGGCTCAAGAATAGTTAAGACACTGGATTTCCAAAATTGTACACCCCCCCCCGCAAAAGAGACAATATCCCTGTGGTCTTTTGCATACTTGCGTGACTTTATTTCCTCCAATTCTTTAGTGAGCTTCTCATTTTTCTCCTGAGCTTCATGTAATCGACGCTTCAGGTCTCCTATCTCTTCTTGGGCCTCAGACTTTATATCATTCGCTATAACGACTGCAGTCTGTAGGTCAGCCTGGAACTGACGCCATTCTGCTGACTCCTCCTATAAGTAAATAAAACTTTAAATTAGAAGCAGTAGCAAGAATTTTGAAGTTAAAAATAAAAGTTATCCTTATTATTCATAGTTTCCCTATGCTGTTACAGAAGACAACTTAAAGGAATGATAAAGACACTCATCTCCAGCACTAGGCACTACCTAACTTAGAAGTTAAATAGAAGTTTTGCTGGAAATAACTAGAGTGCCAACGTCATGGATTTCTTTACTAGAAACAAAGAAAATGTTCAAAGTAGAGCAGAAAAAGAAATTAATATTAAGCTATGCATCAGAAGACACAGGAATGTTTTGTCCCAATCCCAATACCATCTTTGTGACACTGTAGGTTAGTAAATATATTTCCATATTATGCCTGTATCACAAAAATAATGATTTTAATGGTATTATATCTAATCATGTTACCTTTTCACAATTTCACACGCAGGTCTTATGAAATTCCAAGTTTACAATTTATTGAATTTTTACGTTTTAACCTACCCGGAGCCTCCTGTGAAGATTCTTTATCTCTCTTTCCATGTCATGTTTTTGGTCCTGAAGTTTTTTAACTGTATCTGGAAAGAAAGCCAAATTCTCTGTAAGATCTTAATCAGGGATCTATTTACTTAAAAAAGAGGAACTGAAACAACCTGCAAATGTTTTAAAAACTTACCTAGAGAATACATTTTTATAACCAAAGCTATATGGAGAAAAATAGTATGAGGAAAAATAATTTGACAGAAAATGCCAATAGGTACATACTTCTCTAGGACTGGGGAGGGGAACAGCATATGCAAACTCAATTCTTACACAAATCCCAGTCTCTTCTCCAACCTTCATAATATTAAAATGACAAAGCGATAACAAAGCAAATAAACAAGGTAGGTAATTTAACATGGGAGGACCCTAAAGACATGGATGTCTGGCGGGTTTTCCTCTTCAAAGGTAAGCTGCAGCTACACAACGCCTTTTGATTCACAGTTTACTCCCTGCCACAAAGCAGCTGACATAACAGTCACAACCATGTCTGCAACAGGGAAAAAAGTCTACTCATGTCCTCAAGAATCTTACATTCTTGTCTATCAAGCTACTATTTGAAGTTGAAACAAGCTATATTTACAGCAAAGGGACAAACAGTCTATGAGTTCATGTTATGAAAGAGATGGTCCCTTAAATCTGTCAGCAGCTACACAAATGGGTATGCAGCCTGATCACCACCAACTCCTCGTGCGGCGTCTGACAGACTGGCTACTGCAATTATTATTCATTTGTTACTTTTTTCAATACACAAGGACAATGTGATTGATTACTCCATTCTTATAACTAAGCAACTCATGAAGAAGAACACTGATCTTTGGATTCTTGGATGATTTTATTTCTACAGCATCATGTAGCTATTCCAAACTGTAAAAACGGTGGCCCAACTGACTGAAGGCACTTTTTTAGTTCATGTTCATTATTCCAAAACCTGCTGGAAACAAGGATTTTTCCTGTATATTAGCAATGGTCTTTCCACAAAAAGACTGAAGGTGCCTAATAAATTTAGGCTGTTCAAAATACAGAACCTTGGCATAAATCTATGGAACTGCAAAATAAATGTCTGAATAGTCAGAATATCAGTATATAGGTTCATACAAACAGATCGATACAGTAAAGTTTTGCGGCTCTCAATTTCTAACATGAAAAACTTTCCAGTGCTTTTATTTGGGTATGAGGTCTCAGGAAAACCAGTAAACTAGGGTTTATTCAAAGTGACTTGCTCTGCCAATACCTACCAGTGTCTTCCCAAGAAAGCCTATACTTTCAGTACTCCTAGTCTTTTATCAAATGGCTTTTCTTAACAAGAAAGATGAAGCTAGGGCAGACTAAATGGAAAATAATAAGCATTTCAAAATGTTTAAATCAGATGCAACAAAAACTAAGAACAGATTTAAGATGATTTATGCTGATGTGTACATTAAGCAGCCTCAGCTATGCTCGTAAGAACATTTCTATTTTTCAGCCATGGAATTCCTTTTGGTTTCTTCATCAGAAGAAAATCTTGAGTTTTGCCTCAACAGTCCCAAGCACGGAGGCTTTCAATGCCACAGTTAATTTCCTTACAAGAATGATATAAACCTCAGTTGGCCTGAAAACATGATAACCTTTCAGGCTTGGAAAAGTTGAAACACTAAAATTAGACAGATATTTCCGTATTTATCTCCTCCTTACAAGATTGCACATTTTATGATGCATCCAACTGATCTTTAAGCTTTGAAGATAAGCCTAACAGTGTGCCACTCAAATCTCACACTACCATGTTATTTAAGCAAAGCACTCCAATTTTTAGCTTGTCTCTGTGCACATAACTTGTTTAGGCTAAAGTCAGCACAGCTTTAGGTCAAAGATATAAAAGTTGCTCCCCCTCCCCACTTTTTTTTCCTTTAAACACATGCTTAAAAAAATCCACTGCAAATTAGATAACTTTCACCAACGACAGCAAGTCAACATGCCCTAAAGAGCTTTCAGTAGCGCTTTGAAACAAAATCTAGCAGATGACCATTTTCTCTTTTAAAGGCAGTTCAAAGAAGACGTGTTTTTAAAAATAAAATCTGTTCTACTACTAAAAGCAAGCTATAGTTTGTCTAAAAATAACCACAAACCAGAAACTATAAATGCATCCAGAGTTAAAGCTTGTGTAATGCCATTGTTTTGAGCTTTTGTGAGATATGAAATGGACCATTAAGTTTTAGTGTATTTATGCTTTGAAGTAAAACACAATGGTCTGAATATTCTGTAGTTACTATAAACAACACAGAGCATTTTACAGCAGTTGTTAGAAACAGTCCTCCAATCAATTGAAGAGATTTTAAAAAATAAAAAAGGAACTGAAAAGAACTACCAAATTGCGACTGAATTTGAAACGTAGTGAGAAATTAAGACTAGGATAAGTGATTTCACCTCTTACAGCCTGAAATCCATTCCTCACATTGTGCCACCGATTACAGCCTGAACACTGAAGTAGTCAAAACAGGTCCATAGGTAGCAATTCTCTGTACAGCTGCCCTGGGATATCCTTCCCTTCTGCAGCCTCACAACCTCCACGGTTCTTCTCTAACACACACAAGCCCTTTCCACCTGTACGCACTGCAATTTTCAGTATGGTAGGACACGTACTTCTCTTCTACCATTATCCAGTCTCCTCCTTTTAAGGAGCATAGACAAGAAAGACCATTGAGATAAAAAGAAATGTAACTATCGTTTAGGGTAAGTGAAGAACACAGAGACCATTCTCGTGAATGAATAGAATAATCACAAATGCCAAATCAGCAAGCTGCTTGTGTTTTAATGCAGGATTCAATTATATCTACAGGCTACAAAATTATATTGATTTAAATCACAGTTTAACAAGGCCTTGCTTTTAAAAAGATAGAAAAATAGACTATGGGAAACTCAGACTACAAATGGTAAAGAAAAACATTACAACTAGGGCTGGAGGTGGAACGAAGAAACTAAGATATCATCTGAATTTTGTAAGGCTGCTAGAGAAAACGTATCACTGTATTCTGTAACTCTTACTAATTATAATTGGCAGTTAGAATTTATCACTACGGAATACAAAAATGAATATCAACATTCAATTGTTTAATTTTAATAGTCTCTGGGGGAAAAAAAAAAAAAGAAAGAAAAAACCAGCCACGATATTCAGATATGCATAGTAGTTTCAAAAGATGACATTACAATGCCTGATAAGCAACACTAAATCAAGTAATCCTGACACAAGGAATTCCACAACAGGCAGTTTTTGTACTAGTTACACTGGTTTGCCTTATACTAGGATAGCATTTACTTTTTTTTAGCTTAGAAACGGGTATCTAAGTATTATCACATCTACACATAGTAGTGCCAGCATTACAGTTAATTTAAGAATTACAGCTTCCTTCTACAAGGGAGAGGCACTGGTTACAAATATACCAAAGCTCAGGCAATTTGCATATCAAGCTTGCTTTTGAGCTCACCACTGTCAGACAGTAGATCTATATAGCAAGAAAGCTGAATTTTTTAAAGGTCCAACATTAGCAAAAAATATTTTTAAATGTACTAACAATTAGAAAACTAACATCCAATTGACTTTTCCAACACTAGAGTAGAAAAGGTCTAAATATACTAATGTAAAAATTTAGTTTCACAACTGTTGTCAAGATCCTTTTCAAAATGAGATATAGCAGAATGAAAAAACTAATGCTGTCAGCTCCATAAAAGAACTATTTATCCACTGAACATTAGATAGCTCAACCTTCTTGCTCACCCACCCTTGTTCAAAACGTTTACTGACTTAAATAGTTACAGAATAAGAGAATTGGTATGTTCAGCACATATACCTTGTGCTAAGTGAACATCCAGTGAGCATTTTCAGGCTTCAGAAAAACCATCTGACAACTGGTAAGCTAACCTACAAATACAAATTTTCTGCAAATCAGAATACAGTTCACTGAAAAATTTTCCCCACAGGCTCTTAATAACTGCTTGGAAAAATAAGCCATCAAAGATGGCAAATGTGACAGCTTGGCTACCTGACTCCTGCAAGTTTTTCCGAAGCTAGAAATGAGAACTGGAGGAAACACGCCATCTAGCGCGATGCCCGCCTGCCCTGCCCTCTCCCAGTCCCTCACCCCCATGCCAGCACCTACAGACTCATCGCGCTACTGAGGATATAAAAACATACAGGCTATTTTAGTATTTCTTAGAATTCTAAGATGCAGCACAGAAGCACTATGCTTAAAACTCCTTGTCCCACAGTAATGAGTTCAGCTGCCACTGACTACAGTTCCTGCTGCATCTGGATGGACATCAAGAATACACTGAATGTTTTTAATCAATGCAATTTACATCCTACTGTTCACAAAGAGCTCCCAGTTTTTGCAGGTAGACGTATTAACAGCTAAAATGTGACAGTTCAATATTCAGACTACTGTGAAAAAAGTCTGTTGTGCTTCTTTTTGGAAAGCCCACAACAAAGTGCGGTCTAAGTACCAGCGCTAGAGTGTTTCACATTTCTACATTACTATTTAGTGTTGATTAATCATTAAGTTGAATGAACACTCACCACCTCACCTATGAAGCATCTTTCTCCTAACTGTAAAGTGTGTCTTTTGTGAATTCTTTAAGTGATAATTTTCCATCACTTGTCATTTATGAGTAGTCTTGCCATCACTTTCGTTCACTCAGTAACTTTTCTATTAGCAAATTCTCTCCTCACAGGGTGGGTTAGATTTCCTCATACTTTAAAATCTAAAATAAAATTTCACTAAAGAAAACCTTTATGGTTCTTTATTACACTTGGTTATTTGTGCTGAAAAAAACACCATTCTTCTAACTAGTACTTTATAATGCCTAAACCTACACTGAATTTTCCACATTGAAAAGCACAGGTGTTATAAATTTGGCTGACAGAATACCAGAACCGACCAAAAGTCTAATCATCAACTATTACTACTAAGATGTGCTTTTCTGTCACTTTAATACAAATTATTAAATTCTGTCTTTTACATGTTGTATGTACTTCCTCCAAATCTCAGATTTTCTGAGATGGTATTCTTTGCTGTCATTAATTAGAGGCTACCACCAAGAAACTCCTGTACGAGGTTTCATTATGAACCCATAATAAAACAGCGTCAAAGAAAAACATTTTTTTAAGTTTACTAGTCTTCGAGTGCCCTTCTTCCTTACCGCCACTAGATGCCACTCTCCTTCCTGCCTATAGCTAAAATGCAGCTTTATTCCCTAAAGGATCACACCAGGCCATCAGTTAGTACAGTCGAATTTTCCAAACTATTTCAAGCGCGATGAGTAACAGACTGTCGCAATTTTTGTTGAAAATTTCTGCCCAGGCAGAGGTTTGTCTGCCTGAATTTTTACGAGTTCAAGTGAAATATCTGACAACTGGTTTGTACCCCCAAAGCAGAAGCATCTAAAAATTAGAGCTGCCTTGTAATCAGGTATTAGTAGGCAGATACTTAAATGTTTACTTGACTACAGTGCTGTTTCCTGTATGAATGTGTTTCAAGTTAATGGACAAAACAATGCAAGTAGAAAAGTGTTCAAACTTTTAAGTCTTTGCTACAAAAAGACTTCAAGAACATAGTCAGAGCCACTGACCATGTGCCTGAGCTCCTGCTCCCAAGTAAATGTCTGTTTGGTTTTGGCACAGAAAGAGAGAAAAAAAATAATTGCAGAATAAAAACTCAAAGCAATTTTGTAAAGACAAGCAGTGATTGCCTTTCAAAATAAGGAAGGGCTGCTTAGGGAAACCAAACTGACACCCACACGTCTGAACACACCGAGCTTCAGTTGAATAAACAATTTAGCTTGCTTAAGACACCACCTTTTCTTGATAGCGGACCAATTTAAAATCCTTTCTAGGACTATTTCCCTTGCTGTTGAAAGGGATCATGCTTTAGGTTTTTTGCTATCTTGTTTTATCTTCGTCTACCATGAAAGAATAGCAGATATTTGAATCCTGTAAGTAGCACTGTGCAAATACAGCTTGCCAGGGTACAGTTGCCCAAGTTCATATTTAGATACAGACTAATTGTAGAATTCCAGCCTGTGGTAGGAATGTCTGAGCAGGTCTTGGAGATCAGAAAGGGAACTAAGGCACAGAGAGCTAGACCAGTAAACCTGAATTTCATTATAAACCCCAAACATTTGTTATACAGTGGCAAGAGTCAACAGATATAGTTTTAATCTAACTTGCTTGAAGTTCGATTCATTTTTAGGTTCACAGATCAGTTTCATGACTTCAGCAAATCTACACAGAAGGAGACAGGCAATGCATCCACATTGCCATGTCAGCTCTAACATTTGTAACTTTCCAGGCCTCCATTCACCCTCCATTCAGGGCCACCGATTCACTCCACTAAAAACACCTGTCTCCAGGTGGGAGAAATCATTAATTATACACATTCTCAAGCTACTTGGTAACTCCTAACATCTGGGCCCTTGAAAGAGAGAGCATTCTTAAAATAAAACACCAAAACACTAAATCAATCATTCAGTCTCCAAAATGCACAAGGAGCACACTATTATTAAGTCTTTAATTACACGTTCTTCTACTTTGAAAAACAACTTGGAAACAGCATTATCAGATTTCATATTTATTCTCAATTCACAGGTTTTCATTCCCACACCAACTACTACCAGGACTGGAAAAGCAAAGCCAACTTGATTTTTTTCACCTAGTGCAAAAGGGTTCTACAAAGCCCAGTCTGACTTGAATTCAGACACCCGAAAGACAAGTGGAAATATTTTCACTATTACAGCATTCTACCTCAGCTGTCCTTAAATTATCATTTCTCCCACAAGAGCAACTCATAGCACTTACTCTCCAAATCAGATATGATGAGATTGTCATGAAGCTTCACAGCACGATGCTGCTCTACTTCATCCTCCAACTCAAAGATAGTTTCTTTCATGTCGCTTCGTTCCGTCTCTTTCTCATCTAGTTCTGTCCGAAGTTTTTCTAGAGTCACATTGAGATCCTCAATTTGTTTCTTGGCTTCTTCTTGGAACACTCTGTATTCATCTTCAACCTGAAAAAAAATGCATCTTATCATAACTAAATTGGTTGCATTTTAAAACACATTTTTAGTTTTGTAACTACCATACATACAATATATTTCTGCAACCATAAAAAAGTATGGTATGGGACAAGAAGTCAAGTGTAAGCCTTTACAAATGTATTGTTCTAGTGCAACTATTTTCCTGAGTTAGTGTTAAACTCTTTTCCTCCCAAGCTGAATATATGAGACTCTAACAGCAGCAACCTGTATTCAAGTGAAGCAACACCACCATAGTACCAAGGCTGTGGTTTCACGAGTGGCTGATCCAATTTAACATCTAGCTGCCGTGGCAAAGGGAGGGGATGGTGGGGGAAACTCTTTACCATTTATTTCTCTTGCCAAAAAAAAAAAAATGCCTGCTCTCTTCTGTGCAATTTTAGTGCTTGCTGGACCTGTGAGATGGTTCATTTTCTTAAACAAGTAGCAGGATTCACATTTGTGTGTGAGATGTGTTAGTGAGTTGAAGTAGTTCCCAGAGGAGTCTTGCAAACTACTGAACTGAATTTAAAAAAGCAGGGAAGAGGCAGCAAACTTCTCCCTTTCAGGAGCAGTGAGACTATTTTATCCTGCCTCATGAAACTGCCATGTAAGTAACAAGCTGCGATCAGAGGCACAGGGACATTAACCCCCATGCCCAACAGCAAAAGTAAGGTGTCAGAAAAAGAAGAGAAATTAGGTCATGGCTTAGGGTGGGTCAGAACAGTCAGGCACCAATTTTAATCCACAAAACATCCTGCTTTAAATCATCTGTTTCAGTACTTTTTATTTTAATAGCACTACCCGACTTCAACTATTATGTATTTTATTTTTTATTCACTCCCAAATTGAGGTTGATTCTAACTGGCTGGTGATCCCGACTAACATGTTGATTTGCAACTAATATATAGTTCAAACATTATATTTTGGCATAGATTTTCTCATCAGGAAGATATACTTTTAAATGCATACTCAAAGTTATTTAATAAATTTTATCACATTCTTATTTTTATTCAATTACGGCAAATGCTCCTACTAGAGACATTTACTAGATAAATTGAGTTAAAATAGCTTTCTTTTATGAACTAGAAATACATATTTTGATCCAAAACAAGCTGCTTCTGGATGAATCCTTAGTAAAAAAAAAGTATGTGTATTTGCCATATTTAATAATAATTGCTTAAAAGCTTATAAAAATGTTTTGGTGGTGGTTTTTTTTTTTCATTTAAAATTAGAAATCAAATTAAATTTGGTAAAATTCTGTCTACCTCAACCTCAAAATCTCTGTCTACTTTCCATTTCTTGACTGGAGAAAGACAACGCTTCTCTGCTTTCCTTATAATTAGTTTTTCTAAGTTAGCTGAACCAACCTGCATAAGCTGAAACTTGAAAATATTTTTCAACACCTGTGAAAGGTCCTACAAGTCATCAACAGCTGGGTTGTCACCTCAAACCTTGACACCCAGTACTTTCTCAGTGACATCCCTCTTCCACCAGCTTGGCATTAACTCCTCAAAGCTCTTGCAGAAGGCATGCAACTTAAGCACAAAATTCATATGGTATCTTTAATACTGTTTACGTTTGGCCCTTGGGATGAATTGCTGAGTTTAAATACCAGTATTTTAAAAAGTAACCCGACAGTTAACCCTGTTGCTGAATGTATCCATACAATTTTTTAAAAGGCCTATGTCATTTCCATAAAAAATGTTAAGGTAAAGTAATCAATACTAACACTACTGCAATCTGATTAACCTCATGATTAATCCTTTACTTCTAGAAGAACTACAGTTACCAAGAGTAATTCATGGCTTATATGAGATGATAAAATGCAAGCTTGTTTTAAACACTACCTTAGCAATGGCATCTTGCAATCGATTGGCATCATTGCGAGTGTGTGCCAGCTCTTCTTGCAAACTACTGGCCAATGTCTCTGCTTTTTCTTTATCCCGCCTGACACTCTCCAGCAAGTCTTGTATATCTGATTTATCTCCAGAGTTGTGTATAGAATATAACTCAGCCACTTTTTGCTTCTCATGCTCTAACTGAGCTTTCAGCCTATTCATCTCAATCTGGTCACTGGCTACTGTGGCTTTGTACTCCTCTAAGGTAGACGCTATCGCTGTTTTGCTTTTCTGCTCTGACTCAATAATTCGTTCCATGTGGTGATTTCGTTCTTTTAATGCCCCTATCATTTCCTGGGCCTCCTTGTTGTCTTGTTCTGCCATCTTCAGGGTGTTGCTCAAGTGCTGCTGAACACCTAACAGCTGCTCTCGCTCAAACCGTGCGTTCTCTGCAAGGTCCATATAACGTTGCTCTAACTCCATGTAGCGACCACTTTTCATATCTTCATCAATGACATATGAAATATGGTGTTCATCTAAAAGGGACCGAAAATACTCAATCTGACGGCTGAAGTGTTCTAACTTGTCACTTTGCTGGCACAAAGATTCCATAAGGATTACTTTTTCCTCTCCAAGTCTTTCATTCTCACTGTTTAATTCTTGTGTTATTTGTTGCAAATCTGCAAGCTCTTGAAGCGTGGCTTGGAGCTCTTCAGCTGTACTGTGCTGATTCTCTTCCATCTGATGTATCCGTTCTGTCAGACAAGCTACAGATACTTCACTTGCATTGCCACTGCTTCCCTTCCTAGATCTTTCTATACTTGGTACACCTTCAGACTCCGAAGATGATGGAGCATCTAAGGCATCATCGCTTGATGTCAGTGGCTGATAAACCTCGCTGCACTCACTGTCTAAATTATCCATGGAATTACTATGTTGATTGTCCATCAAAGTGTTTTCATCTTGACTTAACAAGTCTTCCATTGACCCAGGAGCAGAACCTTCCACTGAAGATGTCAGAGTACCACCACCATCGCTGTGGTTGCCGGCTGTAATCTCTGGACTCAAAGACTGATAGCCAAAGAGTTTTTCAGAGTTGTCCAGCCTTTGTTCCAAAGAAAAGCCTAATGCGTTTAGTCTGTCTTTTAACATTCGGTTCTCGTTCTTCAGCTGGTTGAGCTCTTCTCGGATGGCAGTGTTTTGTTCTTGTAACTGTAGCAGTGTAGACTCTACATCAGTTGGCTGATGGACAACAATGGCTTCTTTCTCTTCGGATTTTTCATCACCTTCAAGTTGATCTTCATTAAGTCCCAGCTGAGCACGCATATCCCTTAGCTCATTCCGCAGATGCAAGATTTCCACATCTTTAGTTTTTGCTAATGTTAAAAGATCGTTCACCTTTGCTTCCAGCGCAGCTTTGTCACTAATTTGATTGTCTGATTTGGACTTGCTCATTCGAATATCCGATTCCGGATTGGTGCGACTACGGGAGCGTTTTGCCAGTACCGTATCACTGGTCCCCTGTCCAGTCAAAGGCAGCTTTTTGCTCTGGCTTAAACGAGAACGATCGCGTATCCTTTCTCTAGAAGAGCTTGACTCTTTATTTCCAGATGAAGTGCTACGCTTAGTTGTGGAACTTGTACCTATATGTTTTTTGAAAGTTAGGAACATTAATATAAAATACAGTATCTGTAATAGAAGACTGTATCAGCAATACAGTGGCTGACTTTCTGAATCACACTGGTAAATACATTTTATAAAATGCATTTAGAGTAAACATTTATACAACTTTAATCGTGAATCAGTGCAGTTATATTTTAATTGATACATGCTTTACCAATTGCTATGCTTTACCAGTATTGTGAAAATGAATTAGATCTTAAAGTTTAACATTTGCAAGTTTTTTTTCTGTCTTCAACAGCTTCTGATAAATTGTACAAAAAACCTGCAGCAGTGCTATTCCTACTAGTTCAAATTTGTCTCTCTTTTCAGTACATTTCAATGCAAACTTTTAAGTGATGAGTTGTGTATTATTCCCCAAAATGCAAATTAAGGGTAGATTATTACTACTTTACTTCCAGATGCTTTACAGCTTTGCAAGCATTACTGAGTCCAAAACATAGCAGGGGAAGGCAAGACGTATTTCCATCCATGTTGATAACACACTAAATAATTTCACTTTTCTGAACAGTTTCTGAAAGCTTTCTTACTTTATTTCTATAAAGCAGTACAGAATGTCCAAATTGTTGACTGCAACAAATTATCACATCTTAAAGATTTAGTGCTTGTGGCATTGATTTTTTTAAGATAAACTATTTTAGACATATCTATGATTCTTTAATTATTTATTTACATTATATAGTTTTATACAATAGTTGCATAATCAGTACTGAAAAAATTAAAAGGAACACCCTCCAAAAAGGCAATCATGTTATTAAAAAACAGGAAAAGAGTGAAGGAGGTTTTTGATTTAACCACAGCCTTACTGACCAAACTTCATTAGGCAGCCTAGATCCTCAACACATTATAGGAAAATAAAAAGTCACCCAACTACCGTATTTAAAGGATCAATACATCCACTTACCTGCAATGGTTTTGGGTTTATTTTCCAGACTGTTCATGGTCGTCCCTGAAGCTGAAGATGCTGTTGATACACAAGTGCTCTTCTTTGCCTTGACACCATTGGTCATTGTTACTCCACCGCCACCAGCCATCCCCGCTAAGAGGTCATCATTACTCTTAGTCTGAAAGAAAGGGAAGAAGCAGCTTTTAAGAGAGCTGGTTGAGAAGTCTGCATAGCCAACATTTCTTCTGTTAAAGATTCCATCAGTTTAAGAAGTACATATTTGATCAGTCATGCGTCTATGCAAGAATGTTGAAAATTATAAATGCGCTACACTGTGCAGAGTTGGTAAGTTGAAACTGAACTTCTACTCCTTATGTGTGACTGACCATAGAAACTGAGTCTTCTCTCTCCCAGACAAAATTACTAAAGTTGCAATACCAAGGAGAAGAAAAAAAAAAAAAAAAATCAAGGAAAGCACAGTAACACAACACAGTCACACTTTTCAATGTTGACTGAAAGTTTGCTTGAGCATAAAAATGAACACAATTCTTAGCTAATTAAACCAGCAAATACAGGAAGTTAGTATACCGTCCTTCAGTAGAATATGATGAAGCGTTTTCAGGTGCTCAAGCTCACAACAAAAAGATCAAACCAGACAACACCACAAATAGATCCAACATTAATAAAATACCCTTTCTAGCTCAAAATACTAAGCCACAAATCACTGGAGACTAGGGCATTATTTGGATGGGGAAAAAAAAAAGCCACCCTCACGATATATCCTTCCCTTATTTTCATGCTCTTTACTAGGCACTCTCAGAGATGGGATATTCATTTGATGGACTTCTGTCTGACCTTGTATGATCATTCCTGAAACTACTGTTAGCCACAAAAGCCACCTGGAATGTGACAAAGCAGTAAGTTCAGGAGCATAAAGAACCAGATTACCAAACAGAGAATACATCTTTCAGAATAAAGCCAACTCTAGAAATACTAAGTTCCTAGGTATTAACTGGCAGACTTTACAACTATTTAAAATGCAATTTTTCAAATGGAGAAACAAATCAAAAGAGGCTAAACATTCTTCCTATAAGGGCAAGAAAAATTAAAAGAAAACAGCTGTGTCAGCAGCATTCCTTGAGTAACTGTACTATTCAGCTGAATAATACATTTGAAGTCCCAACCACCACCCCAGCTAGGGTGGCACTTAGGACTTAACCAGTTGCTTTACATCATGACTTTCAAATTCTGCAGGTTTGTAACTTCTAGCTTCCACACATACTCGTGTTAAAACCTATATGCTAAACATTACGATTCTATACATTATGAATGAAGATACATTTACTTAATTAAAAAAAAAAAAAAGAGAAAGGTGCATCTCACTCCATTCTATATAGCTTCTTTTTGCAAATGCAAATTTCCAAACGGTTAGAACACTGATCACAGTATTGTGGAAAGGGTATAGATGGGATTTGTGCCATTTACAAAAAGCAGCTGCAAAACAAAAGGGAGCTTGGGAAGAGAACATATTTGTTCTGCATGCAGTTGTTAGAAATACAGATAATTTACAGATAGAACAGGTATTTGTAAGGGTAAAATCCTCTAGGACAAGAATGATTTTATTGAATTGTGTAGGAAACCTTCTAAAAAGGTTTATAAAAGGCTTGAAGAAAACATTACTCTGAGGCTCTAGTTTGATGTGCATCTAAGCTGGCTTTTCTGCTAAGAAAAAGCCACCATTGTTCTATGTCACTCTTCACCATGCACTTACATACTGTGCCAGGTAAACTGAAGCCTTTTCGAAGGGCTCCTTCCTCCCAGGAGCCAGATCAGCTCCTTGATCTGCTAAGTTGCACAGCCGTGCAAAACAGCAGATGCAATGGAAGTACCAACAGGAAAATAAAAATGTCGGAGGGCTACAAAATCGACAAAGTCCACACTTATTGTGTGGGGTGGGGGTGCGGGGGCAAGAGCTGAGCACAAGCTACTACTGTATGACAAGCCTCCGTTAACCTGTAATCTAATCAGATTTCATATCTGATCTAAACTAATTTTGTAGGCATGGGAGTAGAGGGGGAGGGAAATAACGCTGTGATGCAACTACCACCTAAAACAAGGTATTACCAAAAGGCATAGAACTCTGATTTTCTATTTTGCTACCAATCAGTCGGCAAACTTGATAGTTCAGAAGAACTATCTGAGCTGTCAACATTTTTACCCTGTTGAAAGAGTGGGGAAATTAGATTAAGCTTCTAGACACTTATAGTACATGTTATCAAGCCAAATAGGTCAAGATGTGACTCAGCTTGAAGAAAAAAAAAAGCTAAGTAAAATACACACTCTCTGACATTAGTCATCTCCAGTCCTTGCTAAACAAAGGAATTTTAGACAGCCATTCTTCTTCTGACTTACCCATAAACTATTTCTAGTCTAGATTGGAAGGCACTGCCTCTTCTGCAGCCAATTAGTAAACAGTTTCTCAAAACTGTAACACTATACTCTTGGCAAAGACAACTATTTAGCAAAGTTTTGGAAAAATTACAAACCAGCAGCTCTCTTTTCTTAATGCTCCATAATGGCAACCATTCTTGGCTTTAAAAAAAAAAAATCAAAGTATTTTTGTAGCATGTATTTTCAATGGAAGCAAAATCAATGTCGCATGTTTATTAAACAGCTTTTTTCCTCAAGGAGTAACAGTTTCTCCTGTTTGCTGAAAACAGTGCAATCCTGCTTAGCATTAAACCTCCTATATTAAAATATGAAACATTAGAAAATATCATAATTAGAAATGCTCATCCAGACCTATTTTGATTTTCTATATAAAAAAAACCCACTCTATAATTACGAAATTCATACTCCGTTTTCCCTCACATCCTTCTTTCAGTGCAATGAAACTTGAATGATCACCTCTACAATTCATTTCATCTTAGCTTCTCAACATGTATATCCTATTTACTGCACCTCATTGAAATCCTTTTTTTTATATATATAAATAAATATATATATATAATTATTCCTACCTGGGATTTTCTTTGATGCTTGCTGTTGCTGCATTTGAGTGCTTGAAACATCAAGCTTCACAACAATCTGTAATTAAGTTACTGCATTTTGCAAACAAAATACTGGAGCCTAGACACATGAATACTGAAAACACATTCTAATTTTTAATATTCAAATGTTGGTGTCCAAGTCCTGGCTTTCTAGGGACACTGGATTTTGCAATTCATTTTTATGAAATACAACTGCCGTCTAATTAAAGTTATGAGTGTTAGCATGATCACAAGCTCATTTGCTAAAGAAGTTCAAAAAATAATCATCTTAAAAAAGAAGAATACACTACTATATGCGGAGTATTTGACAGATTAAAAAGTAGAAGTGGCTGGCAGTTAACCTTCTGCTGTAGTAACCTGTGTGGAGTGGTGGGGATGCTGAACTTTTACAAAAGTCCTGGGCAAAGTGGGAGCCAAAAACCTTCAAAGAAGTAACCAACAAAGAGGCTTTCTGAAGCGGAGGGACAGCCCGACCTCTGAACAGCGTTCAGCTGTACAGAAGGGTGGGTCTCACAGTTTCTTCCTGTGCTCATTGTCCACACACTTAGAAAACTCCACAGAAAAGGACAAATCTATGGAACAATGCATACTAAAAGAATCCCACCCAAAGCTGAACACTGGGCTCGGGTTATATGATGAAGGGAATAGGAAAAAAACCAGACTACAAAGTAATTTTCAAATTTGCAACATCATTACTGACTGAATTGAGACAGGTATAGTACTGTGTGTATTTCCACTCCTTAATAGTGGCCTCTCATTCAATATCGAACTCAAAGTTTTCTGCACTTCTATGCACATTTACTTTGAGGACTGAATAAACAAGTAAGATGTTGCAATTAAAGTTATTTAATGCCGCCTTATTTTTTTCTTCGTCAAGGAATCCTAAATGAAATTCAGAAAATATACACCTATTCATCAAGTCTAAGAGAAGATCCTACAACCACTACGAGGAAAACAATGTGGCAAATGCTTCATCAACAAGATCAAATACAAAACTATACAATAAGTTATTTTAGAAACAATACAACTTGCTATTGATACTTCTTTCAAGCCAGTAATTATAAATGTGATTTGCCAGTATCACTAAATGAAAAAATACAAACAACTAACTTTGTTGTATAAGTATGGAACACTCAAAGAAGTTAAGAGTCGTCGTTATTATTAAGTCACCCAGTTGGCACACCAGCAGCTTAAGTAAAAGCCATTCAACTGTATGAATAAGCCTGGCTGTAACATAAAGCTGAGATAAGTCTTGGTAATTAAGAGAAAAATCTTCACTGTGCCTCAAATGTACAATTGTCATAAATTCTAAACCCTATACCCAAATATAGCCAGCAGTGTTACTAATATAAGTAAAACTGTGAAAGCATACTGGGTCAAATTTCCTCAGTGTTAGATCTTCCTCCTCTCTCTCACTGAGAGGTATGACATAAGAAACTCAATAAGCAAACTACAAAGGACTTTTGTTTCCATATTCTTTGAGAGGTTTCTAGAAATACAAAATAAGTAGTGTCAACAAGCATCAAAAGATTATTTAAAGTTAAGAAAACAGCAAGATACGTTGGGTGGCAAAGGAAAGGTGGGGGGCACCAGAAGAAAACCTAGCTGAAACCTGGCATGCAAGTTCATCAGCAAAATTATTAACCATTCTTCCATAAAAGAAAAACAAGAAGTAAAGAGAGAAAGGGAACACACCTTTTGACTTCAGTAATCCTGCATAGCTATTAGAGATACCTCAACCCTTCCCACTTCTTTAATTCTAGGTCTTTATTTGCCAGTTATTTAAATGGCCTATCTGGCTTCCTGTAGGTGACAGTGGTTCAGGCCCCAGATGCAGCCACCAGCTGTTTTCCTTGTTCTGTTCATTTGCTTCAGGGCAGCTCCGCATACTGGGCTGCAGAGAGGCAAAAGGAGGTGGGTCCAGCCACGTGTCCATGCCAGGAGAGGGAGGCAGACCAAGCAGGCTTGTACCATCTGTCCAACCCAGATGCGTTCACTCCCAGGTGAAAACTCCACACCAGCACACCTCAGTATGTCTTATTTTTCTTGGTTGTTGAAAACCATCTACCTTTGAACTCATTCTAGGAGCAAGAATCAACTTGTGAAAATTCATCTCGAGCAGTACTTCACACAAAGCAAAGGCCAAAACAGCCAGAAGAATGTAGCTGCACTGACCTGTCACGGATCACTGGAATCAAAAAGTTTCTCATGTTAGATACCTCATTAGTTCTTTTTTCAGAATTCTTAAATAGCTCTTATCAAGTCCCATTAGTCACTGACACGCCACTCAAGCATAACACATGACACTACTAATAACATTCATCAGAACGGAACTTCCACTCTGCTCCTTTTGCAGAAGAGCCAAGTTCTGCAAAGTATATTACTTTCCATCACATCACACATCGCAATATGAAAAATACAGCATGAATGTCACACAAGCTCCTGTTACCCTGGGCAGTGCTTTGTAACTACCCAAACTCCCTTCAGTTACCCGTATAACAAACCTTTAGTCTAGGCTGCATGAAAGATATGCCTTAAAATTCTATTCTTTTTAAAGCTTTATTGCAAAAAATATAAATAATCAGAACATTTTATTGGTTATTACCTTCAAAAGAGATGCTGATGTCCCAGTTTTGGAGAGTTTTGTTACTGCAGACACTGAGGAGCCGTTCTCTGGTTTGGCTTTTTCAGTTGTTTGAGTTTTATTTACTCCAGGCACTTTGGGCACTGAGCCAACACTCCTGCTTGCTTTCTTCATTCTGGGCTGTCTGTTTATGATGCATTTACAAACAAATCTACAAGCAGAAGGAAAGAAATTTTAAAAATAAAATACAAGTGAAAAGCCACATCTTTTTCTATAATGCTCTACTTAAGACCAGAAGTCCAGAAGAGCATTAAAGACCACAAATTAGAGCCAAATAGAATGCATGTGACTGACCAATGGTTTTTACCTTTTTTAAAAAAGGATTTTTACCAAGAACTAAACGCTTCCTACAGCTCCACTCCACATTATTTTTTTTTTCCAGTTCTCTTTCCACAAATGGCACTGAACCGAGGATATGTTATAAGTGACCCATGTTGCTGAGTTCACTCGTTAGCTAGCAAAAGAAAGGCTTATTAGGGCAGCAATGTTCTTTATTTCTGACTGTGGGAAGGAAAATACCGTGGGAGTGTTCAGGCAACAGCCTGACTACCAACAACACTGGATCTGAGAAAAGATTACCACCAGCTTGGTAATTAAAGCACTGAGAGTATAACTGCAGTTGCACTGAAAAAAGTATTTTTATTAAAAAAAAATTATAAAAATGCCAGGACAAAAAAATTAAAAGCAGTTGAAAAACTCAGATTCTCTGAAACCATTTATTATTAAAAATCATATTAATAAACACATGGTATTTTACAAAATTTAATATTAGGCATATGATAATGAGGATTATCTCTGAGAAGAAATGAGCAGTAACCCACCACGTTGCATGGTCCCTAGGCAGGACACTTCAGCATCTTTACCTTGCCTTTCTCAGAGACAACTCTCAATACTGTCATTCCAACCATGAGCAAATAAACTAAACCCTGGAAAACAAAGCTGACTACTCAAACCAGGAGCAGCTGCAGCAGACCCAAACTCTGCAGTTATCACAAGAACTGCTAATTCTGGAAGACAACCTAAGAAAGGGTAGATTAGCCAACAGCCATAACTTGAAGCATGGACTACCAGAAGGACTAGTCACATCAGGACCTTCTTTCCCCTTGCAAGAGTGGGATAGTTGGCAGCTGTTTTCTTCATCTCCTTTGAGTCAGAAGACATAGTAAGGAAGACCAAGAGGAGGAAACTTCCACTCCCCTTTCAGTCTGGGTGGAAGCGAGTGATTGGGTTTATCTGAGCCCAATATCCTGTGGCCGATGAGAAACATGAAACACATGTAGTTGTTTTCACCTCTTTAAGAGTGAAGCATTTCAAAGACACAAGCAGATTGATGATTGAGTGCATGAGATGTGCTACACAAAAATACAGTGATCAGGAGTACTAATTCATTTCAGCTAATGAAATTAACACCATACACTAACACGCACTCCTTCCCCCCATCACCACCACCTCAGCTGCATACAAACATGTTTCAAGTCTGACTTTTATCAAAGTCTGGAAAACTCCAGTTTTGTCTCCTTGGACCTTTAAGTGCTGCTAACAGAAGCAACAGGAAGTTCCATTGTCAGACACTGACAATATTTGTTTATAGCTTCCAGATTCCCTTTAGCTCTGAAAGCTGGCATGAACAGACACAGAAAACTTTGTTTGCTGTTGCAGTTTCATCATCAGAATGTCAAAAATGCACCCGTCCTGCCATATGGCTACTAGTAATCAGAACGCCTTCACAGAAGATTAAATAACAGAGACATAATTTGACATGAGACACTCCTAAGAAAACCAAAACCCAAACCAGAAAAGCCCCATGAAGGTAATATGTTTGCTATACACACATAATTTTAAGTGCTACAACTCCCTACTAGACTCCAGAAGCAGATGCTAATATTTACAGGTGGGACCAAGTCGCCACAGTTACATTTCTTGCCCTTTTCATGTTTATGAGTTGAACACTTTCTTGTGCTTTTGATCTTGCTCAGTTGAAAACTAAAACTGAAAAGACCAAAGAGGATACAGTTGTTTAGTGAAACTGGCATAATTACTATTGAATGATATTTTTGATGTTCTACAGCCTACTAAAAAAAGTTGTCCATAGCATGCTTGAGAAATAATCAAACACATTTCAGTGCACAGCTTGTTGTGAAGCTGATTGCATTAAAAAAGTTCCCCTCAAAGAAAAAAAAAATCTCTACTCTTGCAAAAAAGCCAGTAAATCAGAACCATGGCTTTCCGGCAGCTCATCGAGCTAGTAAACCCTTGCTATAATGAAGGTTTGGGTACTGGCAACGATACGACTAGCATATATTTGGGCAGAGTTTGACAACCATCTAGATAAAGCAGTAGCTCCAGCTGGGTGCAGACATCCAGCAACGGCCACTCACAATACACGCTCATCAAGTCTACGGAGCGCATTCATCAAGTCTGACACATCTTAAAATGTGCCAGATACACGCTGCACACATGGTCTTTGCATGCACTGTAAAAGATCAATACATTTGGGATACGCTTAGTATAGTGAATAATACAGTAACACAACCCACGGGATGTATAATCTCAAAAGGAAATGCAGGCTAACACTAGCTTTTACAGTACAAAGCATTCATGCTCTTACAAATATATCACACAGGTCAACAGTGCCAAAAGACTGTGTGAAGTCAAACGTTTCTCATCCATAACCGATTTGTAAAAAATGCCTGTTTTAGAAATGTTCCTGAAAACATCCAACAGTATTTGCTTCAAGAACAGCAACTGCATAGCAAATAAATGTAAATAAGTAAAACTAAACAAAGTAACTAAGTATAACCCTCATGTTTCACCACAGCATTAATTTAAAATACCCATAAATTTGACATTGAAAAACACTATTAGTGATTTACTGAAGTTCAAAGGAAGAACCACCTTTCCAGGAACTTCAAAGATACTTAGAGGCAAGGAGGGTTAGGTACTGCTGTTCCCATTTTTCTTCCAGACAAACTGAGCTCTAGCATTTACTTTCTTACTGAAAGAAGATCGTGTAATTATAGTTGCAAAACTAAGAAAAAGATACAAATGAGTCCAACTCAACTTAAAATAAGGACAAGATATTAATTAGCATTACAGGTTCTAATAGAAGCTGCTCACTCAGGCTCCTACAGTGAATTTATGACCTCTCAGTGCCAATTTCTCCCCTCCCACCTTCTCCAGGAAGGAAGAAGAGGATAGGGTTTCAGCACTGAAAACAGAAGACATCAATATTGTTGAATTGTAAGTGGAAAAAGCCCTATTTCATCCAGTTTCTCAAAAGGCAGGTATCACAGAGAAAGACTACCTTTATCCTTCTAAAGAACACCACATTCCTTAGGAAGACACAGTATTTGTCTCTGCCCAACACTAAGTTTAAAATAAGAAATAAAATGCTCACTGGCCAAACAAAGCTTTCTGAACATTTACGCAGAACACAAATAATTCAAATGAGAGCTAAAATACTATTTCACTATTGTTTTAAAAAGTAAATACTGCATATAAAACTATAGTTCATATTTTGCCCTAGGGAGAAAGATGGAATTACTAAAGACTTCCTTTCCCTTTATACACACCTCCTCCTGCCTCAAAGAGCGAAGCAGGAGCTTAACGCTAAAAAGTTGCAGTGTTATTAGGAGTTGTAACTCCATGAGATAGTCAAGAGAGACTTTTGGAGGTGACTCATAATACTAAACAAAATACTCATCTATCAACAGACACAAGATCTTACTGGAAAACCTTTGATTAATGCTAGCACTACAATATCAATTATAAAATTAATCAAGATGGAAAAAAGCCAAAACAAGCCCAAAATATCAGATAGAAAGACAGCATTCCTAAACTAAAATGTAACTATTTGCTCTAACCTGTACCCTTTCCCAGATGTCTCTCTTTCCACAGCACACATAGTACAGGAAACAAAAGGGAATCTTGTTCAGGAGCGCGCTCTCCTTGCTCTGGTGGAGGCATGTGAAACCAGTCCTGCGTTTTATACCAACTGCAAATGCAACTCCATAAATAATAATTTAAAAGTGTTTTGCCCAATAGCATGGCTCTGCTCTTTACTGTAAACTGATATGATACATCCACCCAGGCAACATGAAATGCTTTCAGGGTTACTCTTATGTACTCTTTAGAAACCTGAAAACTGAAGGGGGTGGAGAGGTAAGGGGTGTATGATTTCTTACTGTGATTATTTTAATCTCATCCATTATTTAATATTTTTATTTACTCTGATAATACAAAAGTAAAGTTCAATTACAAGGGTACAAAAAGTAGTTTCCTGTGCCTGTAAGGTGAGAGAAGGTTAAGCAGCAAAGGAGGTATTAGCCTTTTGCCCTTGGTTGAAAATACCAAGTATCAAGAGCTATTAAGCAGTTTTATCTATTTTAAAGTGTGAATTACTAAGAAAATTATTTATAATCTTAGAATTATCTTTTAAGAGTTCCAGGAAAAACAGATACAATTGACCCCTCAAATTTGAGGATACTGAGCATTTTTGAAACATCAAATACCAAAATACAGAGGAAAATTGAAATATTCACATCTAAGAGCAGTGGAGTTAGGACACTTTCACTCTCTATTTGTACAAGTTCTTTGGTTTTGATATATTTAGACTGACAACTTTTGTCCATTCCCTAAATAATTAGGGAATGACATTTTTAGGTCATTTTCACAGCCCCAAAAAGCAGAACTGTGAAGAAAAGATTATGAAATAAAGCCTTTTCAACCCCTTGTAAAACACAGATTCAGAACTTCCCCGCGTCTCTGCAGGTAAGACACCACAGTCACCAACTTCATGTCTGGGATAGGAAATAAGCTGCATACTAAAACACAGAGCTCTCTTTTATAACGCCCACAGCTCAAACTTTCAGCCTGCAAGCTGCAGAAGCACTCTAAAACGATACCTCTTGCTCAATAATTCCAAAAACATAATCCATTAACCACTGGATTCCAGAAGCCCAGAGAAGCAGTGCATTTGTTTTATTGCTTAAGACCAAGACTTGAAAGTTTGCTGATGCTAGAGGGTTATTTAAGATACCAAGGATAACAGGAAACTGTGTGGAATAACAGAAGACCCGTATGAGACTAACTGGACAATAAAAACAGCAAATAAAATTAAATATGGGTAAACACAAGGCAATCTATCTCTTGGGGAAAAGCAACCCTGGCTTCATATATAAATGTGCTCTCAACTCATCAATATTGCTCAGCAAGGCTTCAGTGTTTTGATTCACAGCTTCATTAAACTATGAGTACAGTGTTTGGAATAAGGCAAAAAAAAAAAAAAAAAGCAAAGCACTTCCAGGAATTACTAAAGAAAGGAACAGAGAATAAACCATAAAACACAAATATCGCACTCAAGAAATCCATTTTTTGCCCATCTATCCACACTTTAATTTGTATGTGCAGTTCTGGTCCCTCAACCTCAAAAAGATTTCTTATAGACCTCAAAAAGTTTCAGCAAGGGGCAAAAATAAGATCAAGGGTATATAATAGCTCCCATGAGACATCTCACAGGGAATATGATAAAAGCCTATCAAATCTTGAATGGCATCTAGAATGTAGATTGGGACTGGCTGTTAATCATCTCTTCCAGTACTAAAACTAGGGATCAACAAATGAAATTAGAGCAAGGTGCAAAATAAGAAAAATGAGACATATTTTTAATGCAGATTGAAAGAATGCTGTGGCTGGACGAAGCACAAGTGAAAGGAGAAGCTGGACATGCACAAGGCAGAGAAATTCCCTAATGGATGCTAAATAGCTGAGCACAAAGGGCTCAGAAACCCCTCTGAGCCAAAAATAATCGCACGGTGGGAAAGCAATCAGGGTAGGAGGGAAGACATAGGGTTTGGGTCTTTTTTTCCCTGGGGCATCTGCTCACAGCCATGGCTGGACCCAGAGCACCAGGTGGGATGGATCCCTGCACCAGGCAGGGCGGTGTCTGCTACGTTCTTATGCCGTGAGGAAAATACACAGATGTCAGTGATTTATGGGTGCTGCAATTTTGGAACAACTGCTGCAGGTAGTTATTTAGAGAGGAAAGACTTTCCTATTACTTTCTATCTAAAAAATTCAAAAGGGCCTTTACAGTTTTCCATTACAAGTTGTGGAATTATAAAAATAGGAATCCTACCTTTAAGTTATCTTACCCATCCCCTGTTCTCAAGCCACATTTGCTATTGCTACTTCTCTTTTAAACAGAAGGGCGGAAAGACCAGAGCTTTGGGCAAGAATTGGCTGTTATAACACCTAAATTTCTCTACTCCTTCTTTGGAGAAAACTTCAGAGCTGTAACTGCTGTGAGCAATGTGTAACCGTTGCAATACTTAACATTCCAGACAAGTGACAGGAACATTTACAGAACTCCTAAACTTACGAACTGTGCTCTAAAAGCCTTTTCATAACAAAATTAAATAATGTAGTCTTGTTTTCAAGCTCCTACTTTAAACAACCACAATGTCAAAACACTGCCGCGGAAAGAAAAAGCAACTGTTCATCAACTAAATCCAACCGATTTTTCCTACCGTGGGGAATCTGTCCCACAAGGAAGGGGAGCACTGTCCAAAAACTCGGTCTCAGCGCTAACTTCTACATTGACTGCACCTTCAGAACCTTTTTTTTAGGTTTTTTTGGAAACCAGAACAAAGGACCAGGTAAATTTATACCTTACTGGTACCCATCCTAGAGCTGGTTAAAAAACATTCTAAGTGGGCTAAGTACCCCATAGACACCCATTAACTACGGCTGCTCATACTAGAGATGAGAGTACCATCCACACTACTATTACAAAGGTTTTGTTTCATTGATTTTAAAAATACACATAATGAAAAACATCCTTATATCTGAAGGCAGTCTGTGTGCCCCTTGCGGTGCAAACTGAGAGAAACCTCAAGCAGCAGAACATGATAAAGGAAACAGAAGAGGGAATGTAATATGTAGAATATTAGTAAGAAAAACATGGAGGGACACTAAAATCTGGTTTTGGCTGTGGTGTCACTTTTCACTCCTTTTGGTAAGTTTCACTCTTGCATCCAAATTTCAAGCCTAACATATAACGCAATATATACCTATTTCCAGGATGGTAATTACTCCTCTATGTCAGATTTTAATGACTTCAACAAACTTAGCAGGAATATTAACCTTCTCTGTAGAACCCTTAGGTTTATATTTCAATAAAATACAACCAATTTTTACTTTGGCACTGCAGGTTTTCTGGGCAAAACCCATCTGAACACAATAAATTTCCCAGCCAAAGGACTGGCCAGCTTCAACTATAAAAGCAGCTAGTCTAAAAATTAATACTTGGTCAGTTAACCAGGTTAACTGAAAGCGATGTTATCTATCATCATTCCAAGCATGTTCTGAAGTGTTATTTCAAAAATCAGTAACCTTCCAGTTACAAAGGTGTCTTTAGTGTCACACAACCCTAAGTATATACTGTATTCCTTAACCAACAGATTCCCCTGCATGCATGGAAATTTTCCTTGCGCTGCCAGGGAAGTACTTTCAAAACCAGCAACGTACAATTTTTTTTTACAATTTGACCAACCAGCACACCAAATGGTGCACAACTAACACAATGACTTCCTTCTGTTTCAGACTGACTAACTAGCTCAGTAGATGACATTTCATTGCAATGTACTCTGTCTCTAGCCTTGCTGTTCCCAAAAGTGCCAGCTGGAGTAGGTGACCAGTGGTGACCTTTTCCCTTTTCTCCATTCAGAACGTTATCAGCTGAATTCTTGTGTCACCATCTGCAGCAAAGGCTTCTGTAGCATGAAGTTCACAGGGAGAAGAAAGGCAGGCAGGAGCCTGGCTGCCATCAGAGAAAGGGGGACAGAGAAAGGATGTGCTACATGGCATTTTTCAGGAGCTAGACCAGCGGCTCCCAGCATAAGTATGTTACAGGTAAAACCCATAAGGTAAGCAAGTAACTTTGACCAGGTCCCATGTTCATCCAAAACACTCCATCAGACCTTCAATTCATGCAAAACCCCAAAACCCCAAATCCTGTTTCCAGCATGGTTACGATGACAAATCTGTTTTTACCAGCTGTTGACTAATGTACTCTCAACTTGAGGACTCTCTATTGCCCAGATTTCTGAAACTGGGAGGTGACTGGGTGCTCACTATGTCCACTTCACCACCAGCCTGGTCTGGCAACATTCCTGAAGGCATTGCACCAAAAAAAATTAGAGAACAGGAGAAGCACACAGAGATATATCCCCTGAGGACCTTCCCAGCCCCCAGGTGCTTACAGCTCTGGGACGCCCAGCCCTAGAAGGACCCTCCTGGTCTCAACTCGACCAAGGGAATGGCCCATCCGCAAGCTAGACTTGCTAAGCCTGGGGCAGAGAAGTGCCTGCTGGGGATTGCTTAAGCTAGTCATGAAAATAATTTAATTGCACCCTGCCACCAAAAGAGGCAGTCCCACCCCTTCCTCAGTCCTCTCCCTTCTTTCAATTCTAGAGATCATAGCTCATTTTTTGATGAGTTGTTTTTTCAGTCGGATCAGGACTGATCTGACTCACCTTATAATTGGTAGATACTATGCAAAGGAAGCAGCGGGACTGGGAACAAGAAGAAAGGCTCACTCTTTCCGAGACGGTGCTGCCCCAACTTTGTTTTAATTCAGTCTCAGGCTATTGGACACTCAGCAACAGCCCTGATTTAAATGAACCTCTTCTTGCTGCCCAACCACCTTCCAAGCCACACTCTTCTGTGGAGCCACACAGTAAGACATATAAGGCAACAGACGAACTGTGTTATTTTTAAGCAATCAACACAAGACAATACAGGGCACTGACCATCACAGAGGGTCTGAAGATTGGCTATCTGTGTGTTTGAATTCTGTGCTCCGATCCACTTCTTCCTTCACCTCCAAGACCTGTCAGCAGCAGAGTCATTGTTTAGTTTAAAATCCTTCAGGCTTGGCAGACAGTGAAGAGACAGGACCGCATGCAAATCTTTCCTAAATATCCTGGTATCACTAGGGAAGGAGCATTTACCTAGCCCAGTGTGGAAGCCCAAGGACATACATTTGAGTTACACAGGAGAAAGTCTTTGGGACAGGACAGAGAGGCTCCCATCTGCTGCCACCATTTTTTTATTTTTTTTTCCTCCCCCAGGAAAAAGCATAAGATACTGTTTCACTTCCACATTTTTATTCTAAGCCTTCCAGAAAAGAGTGAATCACTAACCAGTTTAAGGAGTCCCTGCTTTCTCGGATAGGCTGGTTGTTGGAGCAATGCAGGACTCTACGTGGGGACAGAGCCTGGGAAAGCACTAAAAGCCAAGGATGAGTACGGCATCCCTAACTGATGTGACTGCTGATACCACCACGGAATGCCAAGTGCCTAACACTTTGGCATTTTCCATTGTGAAACACTTTTACGGCATTTCTTTGAGAAGCTCCTATACCTCCAGGTTTCTTGACGAGCCTTTGATGTTTGGCTAAAGGCCTCAGAATAGTTTTCCCATTCCCTCCGGAAAAATGTAGTCTTTCTACTAAAAAAGACTGAGCTGAAGTATTTATAGTTATTCTTTTCCTCCAGGTATCCTTTACTTACAAGACTAATGTCCATAAGTTACAGACTTAATGGAATTTTCTTCTGTAGATAGATACTATTCCTTTTTTACAGGTATAGATCAGAAACATTTTCAGAAAACTGCCAGGAAGTTCTTATAAAGTATATTTGTATAATTTTATGCTTTTAATACAGAAAATTTACTTCTAAACTTGAAATGCAAGTACACTGAAATCTCAAGTGCACACTTGGAACTATAATCTTTAAAATGTTTTAAATATTTTTCCTGAGTGAGCTTTCATAAACAGAATTTATATGGTTTACTATGAATTTGAAAGTGTTGGCTATCTTTCAATCAGACACATATAGTTAAAATGCCAAAAGAAACAGGTACAAAGCCTAGAATATCAACATATAGAAGAACAAACCTTGAAAGCAAAATGCAGACTTTAGAAGCACGTAGCATAAACAGCAGTTTTGGTTTCTTTGTGACAACTGATACATAAATACAACAAATCAATTCCTGCCATTAACAACAAGCTTTTAGGGCTGAAAACACATATAACTTCATAAGCATGGAGACAAAAGGAAGTTAGGAGAGTCACCCAAGATACACGATAAGCTAGTGGTCCATAGACACGGGACCAGCCCCCTCAGTATTTTGAGTCGACAAGAACGAAGGGCTGGCAGCACCATGGAACTGCACAAGCCATAGGAACCTCCAGCAACTTCACTCTCCATTAGACTCAGTGTCTTACCTACACCACTAATTGCATCTGGAAGAAGAAGACAACCAATGATAACAGCACTGAAGAAAGAGGGATAAGGCCATCCTTGAAAATCCATAATGCTCACTTAATTAGGCAGATTTCAATATCAAGGATGATAACTACTATGAAACAAGGACACTTTGCTATTAAATCAGGATTCTGGGTTCTATTCCTATTCCATTTTCCCTATGGCTTTGAAACAATCAGCTCCCTGTGCCTGAGCCTGGCAGTAATACCTATCATAGCAAGCTAGCAAAACCTTTGGAGATTGGCATGACAGCACCCTTAAACTTCGTCAAAGTCATAGGGATGCCAATACTTACAGGTTGAGGAAACTCTCTCCTGTAGTTTCATATAAAGTTAGAAAGAACAGCAATAGTTGGGGGCAAAAAAACCTAAACCAATATTTTAGAAAGTGTTCATCCTAACATATTAATTTTTGATGAGAAATTCTCAGTTATAGTCAAACCTGGTGATATTGCCATATTCAAGGATGTAACTCATATTTACAAATTATAAATCAAGAAAAATTTGGTGGCAAGAACTTCAAACAACTGTGCCTATTTAAGAATTTCATTATTTCCAGAAGACACGTACTTGTCCATTTGATATGAGTGCAGATAAAAAGTAGCCTTGCATGGTTTTGTCATTGCAAGGAAAGAAACTATTTTTTTTATCGCAGAAAAAAAAAATAAAAGCAAAACTAGAACTTCAAGTGATCAGCGTTATTCAATCAGATTTGTGGTAGTAATCATGTCTATAAAGAACAGTTTTTTTTTTTTTTCTTTTCCTCCAGGAAAGACCTTCAGGGACTTGAAGGAAATATTCGCCATTAACTATTTATAATACTGGTTACCTCTTAAGGAAAAGCAAATTGAAACAGTGAAGACCATTTTCTGCAAAGAAAGATTTTTAACTGCACGGTAGAAGCTACTTTAAATGCATACCCATTATCAAATCTCAGTATCATTTACCTTGCTAAATAAAAGAAACTATAAGCTCAGTACAACTTGGCAATTCAGTAAAAAGTGGGAAAAAAATAAAATTTAAAAATTCTATGGCTAAACAGAGAAAGTCAAGCTCTACTAGATCACTTTTTATCACTTGTCCGCTTCAGTTAAGACTTGTCAATATGAAGACTGCCAACATTTTAGCAATGAACAGTGAAATATGTCAAAGGCACCTCTCCAGCACCAACCCTCACAGAGCAATGGAATTCTGTAGCCGAAGTTTCAAGAAGGTTCCGTCTGCCAAAACCACTGCGTGCTTTTAATTAAGAACATATATAGAAATGTAAAAAGAACACAGAAAGTTTCAAGAAGTGTCAAGAATGCCAGCCTCTTGGTCAAGCTTTCCACTCACCCCCTCAAATGTATATCCCATCGGGAATCATTATCCACCGCACGTACCTGTGCAGAACACGTATCCTACTCCGGCTAAATGACCAAAGTCAAGGAAATATTTTTAGCATCAGAAAAATACTAATACCTTCAGGCTGATGTCATCAAATACATCACTCAAGCACTTCAATACTACCTTTATTCATTTAAAATGCTATTTAAATGCTAGATATTAGAAGCTCCATTTACCTTCCTGACTAAAACTGCATATATACCAGTTAGTTGCAGGCGATCATTAGCTTGGCTTCATTCTGGCAAACCATACTGGAAAATAAAATTAACTGAAGTCTTATCTTTCCCAAATGTGAAACCAAGTCTTGAAGTAAGTAAAAATGAGTTATTTTCTCTCTTGACATTTTGCCTAAGTGCCTTTACGACCCTTTAATATGTGACAAACAGCTAGTTCTAAATTACGATTTTTTTTTTTTTTGGTACTTGCAGATTGATCCCTTTTTAAAAGTCTCCTTTTACCTAACTTCACAATTCATTCTTGTATTACACCTCTTTTCTGTAATTTGGGAAGCTACTAGCTCTGCCTCTTATTTGGAACACAGTGTCAGTTCTTTGCAAAATTAAGGTATTCTGAGACATTTACTTACAAAGACAAAGATCAAAAGTTGTAGCACCTTTACAGTAAACAAAATGTCCTCTTTCCCAAAGAAAATCACGCATGTGTGTGTGAAAACTCTAATGATGAATTATTTATATGTTAAAAGATAGCATCCTATGATTACTTGCAGGCTGCATTAAACTGTTAAGTGCTCCAAATGGTGGCTTCTCTGATCATTTCAGTTGGAATAAGCTCAAAAGGAACAGGTAATGTGTTCCTTGTGACTAGTCATTTAAGGTCACAATTAAGTATATAACTCAGCTTCTAACACCCGTTTTTTCTCCCTTTTTCTGTATAAAGGCTAAAAGTAAGATCAAATGGGGTGATTTTTGAAGCCAGAAAGTACAAGCATAACACTCCTTATCCTGCTTTTCCCACTGTGCAGTAGAGATTCAGTTACATTAATAGCTTTATACACTTCTAGAACTGGATCCTAGTTGGCAAGACAGGCTCCAACGTCGCAAGATCAAGGCGAGAAAAAAAGAACTTCTTAAGTACATTAGTGAAAGATCTCTTAAGGAGTTTCCATCACATGCCTCTACCTTCTGAGAATGTATTTTCCTCTTTCATACTAACAGTAAAGCTAAAACACCACAAACTTATTTCCGTTCACCGTGGTACTTGTTTGTAAGTATTATATTATCCATACCTAAAATGTTAACTGCACATCACCTCATCTATTCTGTACAACAAAATCTTTGCAGCATAAAAATAACTATTCCAACAAGCACTTAGACAGAAACTTCTAAAACTCACTGCCTACACCTTACTCAAGTAACTAACACAAGCCAGAGATCGTTCTCCAGTCGGGAGGCAAACCTGCACTGCTTGGTTTGTGACTACACAGCCAAAACAGCTTTTCCCTCTCCCCAGTCCAGAAAAGGGGGGCCATATCCCATGTCTGTTTCGAGAAGTCCTGGCATTTGCCACCCTTGAATGATTTCCAGGTATGGCTAAGGAAAATGCTAGGTGGCCTAGCTGAGCCATGCTAGTGACTGTGCTGACAATTTACTAGCGTGAACGATCACATGCCAGACCTCACCCTAACACCCAAGTTTTCTTTTATTTGCTACTATGGACACACTCTCCGTTAAGGGAAACCTTTGCTCAAGCCTGATGCAGAAGATACCTCTGGTAGCATGCCTGGAAGGCCACAGAGATCACACTGCTTAGAACATGGAGGGAAAGGGAAAATACCACAGAGCTGGTAAGCTGCAAAACAAAATAAAAAGTACAGTCCATGAGAACTGGAAATCCCTGCACAGAGGTTTGCCCACTGTGACATTCCAACATCATCAAATTTTAATAAAGCAGTCATTTATACTACTGAAGAGAGAGCACAGATCTTTATTAATGATCACACCAAAATTCATGTCAACAAATAGCTCTTCAACTTGACCAGATAAAAGAACTGAAACGTTGACTGCAGTGTTTATCTAGATGGCACTGTATTTGACAGAAATGGTACAATAAGTTAAAAAGATTTGAGGTGTTTCGCTCCCCACAATTCTGTATTGTATTCAATAAAAAAAGAAAAATAGACATTGGTTTCAGACATACAAAAAGATCTGAAAAATCAAGTCGTCTTTTCTCTTATTTCATGTAGCCTACCAGCCTAGAAGCTGATTTTTCCATTAACTGAAAATTAAGTGGCAGTGTTACAAGAAACAAAAGACTACTCATGTCTCTTGTTTCTCAATTTTAATCTCAGTACATTTACAATGACCCACTCTTTTCATTTTTGCTAGCTACTACCTAACAACAATCAACTAGCTGGAGGGGGGAGGAGAAATTGTACTTCTGAGCTACTGCAGAACTATATTATGATCCACAAAGTGTTAATAAGCAGTCAGTGGCTTTAGTTTGCCTCCATTTCAGCAGCCAAAGTCCATACCATTAATTAAGCAGGAAGCAGCAACAGACGGTATATGTTTGCTTTTGGGGCAAGCAGAGCCTGCACAGACTGTCCTTTGACAGAACCTAAGTCTCTTCAGAACAATTTTCACCCACTGGAACCATTGAAAAGACAAATTTTCTGCAACAAAAGAGCTATGTTTTTCAGATCCTAGCGCAGACAGACACTTCATGCAACCCCAGACAGTGAGATGCTGTTGTGGAGAGCTGTGTGCAGTTTGCTGAGCATCAGCACCACATTGTTTTCCTCTCTGAGGACACAGAGTATAGCAGACTCTTAGAACAGACTGGTGACTCTCTGATTCTGGCCCAGTGACAGGAACCTGCATTCCTCCATCCCTGGCACTACCAGGTCACGTAAGGCTTGCAAGAAGGAATACCGCGAAGCACAGGAAGGCCAAGAGCAGGCACAAAAGTGGAACTTGGTGGATCTTTCAGCTATAAATATGCAGAAAAAGCAGCACTCTAGGCATGGGTGAGACCACAATCCGGACAAAGGTCCTCCCTGCCACACCAAAACCCAGCTACAGAGGTGCCACAGGGCGGGCACCCTACCTTTCCCCTCAGAAAGCTCCCACACGCCACACGCACCGCCACCGTCCCTCTCCGCAGAAACAAGCCAGCAGCGTGAAACAAATGAATTCGCCGTGGGATGCAAACCCGAGCTCGCCCCGCTAGCCGGGGACCGCGGAGCCCTCCGTTACCTCACCGCAGCCGGCCTCCCCCGGGGCGGCTCCCGCCGGCAGCGCCGCGAAGGGACAGTCACAAAATGGGTGACAGGGACGACGCGGGGCGCTGGGTCAGCGAGGGGAGGGGTGGAGGACGCCGCCGCCGCCGCCGCCGGGCGGGAGGGCGGCCCCTGAGGCTGCTGTCACCGCCACGGCCGGCTGAGAGAGGCGAGCGGCGCGTAGGGGGTGACAGCGCGGGCAGCGACCCCTCGGGGCACTGGGTGCGGGCGCCGGCGAGGAGGAGACCGAGCCCGGGGGCGGGAAGGGGTTCCCCGCGGCGGTAAGACGCTGTGGCCAGCAGCAGCCAGGCGAGCGGCGGGAACCCGGGATACAGGCCCTGTCGGGGCCTGCGCGGCGGCGTACGACCCCCCGGCGGGCGGGAGGGTGGGGGTCGGGGCTGGGCTGTTCTCGCCGGCGCTCGGCGCGTACCGGGCAGCCGCCTCTTTCCCGCTTCTTCGCGGCGCGGCCCGACTCTGAGGGGACGGGACCGG
>JAOXNO010000006.1:7687662-7746791 GCA_028565335.1 Limnodromus scolopaceus | reverse complement strand
CGGGCCCGGGCCGGGCCGGGCCGCGCGCGCCGCCGGCGGGAGGGGGAGGGGGGCGCGGAGGGGCGCGCGGGGAGGGCAGGGTCCCCTCCACCTCCGCCCCGCCCCTCGCGGGCGGGGCCGCCGCACTGCGCAGGCGCCAACAGCTCCCTCCCCCCCGCCGCCCAGAGGAGGGTGCGCGGCCGCGGGCGGCGCATGCGCCATCGTTCCCATCCCGCCGTCGCGGGAGGCGCTTCACCTGAGGGCGAGAGGGCGGTGGTGGGTCTCGGTGTGGGTTCGGAGCCCCGCGGGGACGGGACGGTAACTGGCTGGGGCTCCCCCGGCGCTGCCTGCGGGGGTGACGGACGGGAAGCCGGTGGTGAGGGGGTGCTACCCTCCCTAGTGGCGGCGGCCCGGCGCTGAGGGGGCCGCGCTGCCCCTCGGCTGAGGTGGGCCTGCGGGGCGCGGGGTTGACGCCGGCCCCTGCCCAAAGCCTGGGTCTTGCTCTGGTAAAAAAGCATTTAATTTTATTATTTTTTTCCGGAATAAACCCATAGATTTCAAGCTTCAGAGAAGCGTGCAGGAAAGCGTGAGGGTGGAGGCGCGGCGACCTCACCTCGCCGTTACAGCCCAAGCTGGAACCGCTTTCTCCAGAGCTCGCTCAGAGCGGCCCAGCTGTGGGTTTCCTAAACCTGTGCCTTGCAGAACAATATTAGATTAATTACAGCATCTCATTCAAATAAAGACGGTTTAAATGTGGAGAATAGTGTGTTCTTAGGTTACAAGAACTGTGTGTGAACACAAGGTTTCAGACTTTTTGCTCCTTTTAATAGACTATGCTAAGCTAAGTTTTGTTATGCAGGATGTATGACTGTTGTCATGAATAACAAGCAACTGCAGTTAATAAGCCCAAATTACAGTGTTGGTGCTCTAGTGGGAGGTATAGCAGAGCCTGTATTTACAGGCATTGGCTGGAAAGTGCTATGAACACAGTGACTAAGAAAATGTGCTGATTTGACATATCCCTGTGAAAGTTTCCCCATCAGGGTTTCTGTTTCGCTCAGGCCATGGATTAAAGCCTCCCTCCCAACAGCAATTCAGCTCTTTTATCAGAAGAAATGCTTCTGTGTAAGATTGTATTGCAGCCTCTCCCTTGAGGTACATGCCTTCCTAGAATTCATAGGGATGCAGATTGGCGAGGGCAAGTATGATTTACAGTCCTCTCGTTATCTTGGGTACAATTTAATTTTTAATATTGTAAATCAAAGTAAATTACATCTATATTTCATCAGAGTTCCCTTTAAAACTGAGAGGATGTATACTTCCAGATATTACAACATAGTTTGATTTACATTGTGGGAAAAACTTGCTACTTACGTGTCTTACTAAATCAGTAATTTTATTTAGATGTCCTTTCCAATCCATTTCTCTTTTGGTCTGCCTGTTCTTTTAGCTGGTGGGGATTCCCCTGGAAGGCTGCTGCATGGACACAGTGTGCTTGTTTGACACTGAAAGGAATATTAAGGAATATTTCTGATGTTTGTTATCTGACAATATGACCAGTGTCACTCCACTAGGTTTTCGGATCCATGGTTTGTTCAACAAAAGGTTGTTCTGTGTTTCTACCTTTGGGTTGATTTTTAAGTTATTTATCAGTTTAAAAATAGCATTTCAGTGACAATCAGCAGCATTCCTTCTGTATTAGGGATGTGAAATATGTCTGCATTTGATTTGTACAATGTATTTCTCGCAGTAGCCCACAAAGGGGCTCTGCTTTCTGTTTTCTAGCAGGAAACAGAACGTAGTTCATTCAGCTCAGTGAATTAATGAACAAGCTGACAGTGCGTGCAGCTGGTATCCTAGTTCAGGAACTTGAAAGGTCACTGAAAAAACCTGCATAATATGGCAGCGTTATATCCTGTAGCGCGTGCAAGAGTGGTTCAACTGTCTCTTAGGAAAACTTTCTCATTGTGGTTATATTCTAGATGAGATTGCCCAAGAGGATTACAGAATCTCCATAATTGGAGGCTTCTAACAAAGAGCAGACAAATGTCTCGGGAGAGGGGCAGGTACAGCCGATCCTGTCTCAGACTGATAGCTGTACCCTGCAGGGCAGCTGCCTTGCGGCAGCCTGTCCGAGCCTCGGGAAGCAGCTCGAGGGCTGCCTGGAAAATGAAAAGACACCTGTTCAGGAGGGGACTGTGTAGCAATTTGCACAGAACATCCATGGTTATTATGCACTCCTGTTCTTTCTCATCCTGCTCCAGCCATAAGTTCTGTTTGTTCTTTCTCATTACAGGGAAGCAGTGTAAGTGTGCAGCGGCTGAATTTGCACAAGCTTGTGCTCTGTGATTCATCTCAAGCCAGTGGCAGCGTTCAGTGTCACCCAGGGTCTTCAAGTGGGGTAAAGCAGCTCGGAGAAGCAGCTGAGAAGCCCCAGCGTGGTAGTTGGCGAAGAGCTTGACGTGGTAGTAGTGTGGCTGTGTGAGCAGAGCTCCTGGCAGGAGCCAGCACCAGGGGTAGGACATGACACCTTCCAGGCTCACTCAGGGGCAGCCTGATACCGTTCGGTGTGGTTGCACTACAAAGGTTTGCTTTGTAATTGAGTGAGAGCCATTTTGCAGAAAAATTCTACATTGAAGCTATCTGAAAACTATTTTGAAACTGTTTTATGTTATCCAGATACACCACTGGTAGGAAGCATTAACAGTACTTAGGAGTTTCCCATTCTTTTCCCTCTTCAGAGGTAAGCATGACATTTTTTCTTGACCTGCATCTCATTTCACTGTAGTTTTGAACACTGTACAGTCAGCTACATTTTTCTCTACTTTGGGTATTGCCATTGAGATGTGTCATGTTTGTGACCCACACCGAACGAAAATCAGTTAGACAGCTTTCAAGCATGTATCTTTTTATTATAGAGGTTTATATTCTATATTAAATTTTTACTATAGTAAGACAAATGTACTTTAATAACATTATTAATTTAAATATTTGATTTAAATAAAACACCAAGAGAACTTGATTTAAATACCTGATTTAGTTTCCACATCGATTCCTACAAAGCCCACTGATTTCATGCAGCGTTTGAAGGACTAGAGGCCAGAGCTGATTTCTTAGCTAATATATAACTACAGCTAAAGTGCTCTGTACACAAATGTAAAGGTTGTGATGTCTTGAGACTGGCTGCATTCTGAAGCAAAAGGCATAATACTCATCTGAAAAATGGACTGTTTTGCCCAGCTACTTCTCTACCTTACACGTAAACTCTTTCCACATGTTATAGTTGTTTTAGTTTAATTCAGCAATGACCCTCTACTAACCTCTAGATTTTAGGTGATACAGCTTTTACCTTGTAAAACATGAAATGCTGGTGCTAAATTCCATACCTCTAGCAAACTCAATTGAACGCAATTTGCACATTCAGTTTAACGTAGACCCAGTTTTTAGTTAAATAAGACCAAGTGAACCTGACAAACATAGATACAGGAGATTTTATTTAACATTGTGTACAAAGAAAGGCTACAAATGCCTTTTTTTTTTTCCCCAAATACAGTTTTTGGATCCCTTTTTCATACCACTTTTCTCAGAAAATTAAAAAAAAAAATCCAGAATTACATTCCCCCCTTTTTTTCCCTTTCCTTTTCCCCTCTCTTTGGGCCTAAACTGAGAGATGTTTAGCAGTACAGTTTCAACACCTTTCAGTATTAAACTATAAGGATTAGGTTTTCTTTTCCAAAAACCAGAGCACAATGAGATACTGAAGCGCTCGCAACAGCAGTATAAAATGTCAAAAACTGACTCCCTAACATGGTAATGTTAAAACAATGCCAACAACGTTAACTCTGATGAAACCCAAAATTGGCCAAACAATAACAAGTTGTCTTCTACACCTGATAATTTAGCACTGATTATATAATTTAATTGTATTTATATTTAAATAAATAGTCTTAAATCCTTTTCTTGGAATTCTTCATGGATTATAGATACTTGCAATACTAGAGATAAGAACAAACTACATAACTTACATACGCAAGAGAAGGCTTAGTTTTATTATTTATTTTTTTTGCTGGACAGACCCAGAAAGGACAACATTTCACAGTGTCCTGCTGTAAGATCATCTTTAAATTCAGTTTCACTGTGGTGTTTCTCAGCCATCCAAGACAACAATTCCTTATCCTCTTTTTGCTGCCTTGTACTTTTAGTACGGATAACCCGACTCTTGAAACATCTGTCCCTGTGTAGCTAAGTTTTATCCAGGATTCCATGTTTCATATGTAAGTGTGAAGCCCAAAAGAAGATTTCTCTTTGGCTGTAAGAAGCAGTGAAGGAGGGATTAGAAGAGGGTGTTGTGAAGAAGGGTCCTTTTGCTATGGCAGCTTTTACATTATCACCTATTATATTTGAAATAGTTTTTAGATATGGATCAGTTTTCAGCTCACTATTTGTGTAATCCCTAGAGTTAGTGTAGTCCCTATTTCTCTCAAAACAGGACTCAAATGTTGCTGCTTTATGGAGATTGGCATTTGATCATTCAGTTGGGCACAAAAAGAAGGAACCGGAATCTCTTCCTGTAACTGCCTTCTGGACCTTGCTCAAACTGCCCCAGGGGAGATGTGAGCATCTAAGGACCGAGGCCATCTGCGCACTGGTGGGCTCTGCTCGTTGTGATCCTTGTTTGGGGTCATCTGCAGAACGCGGCTGCATTCTCCTCCCAGGCAGGAAGCTGTTTTGTACACAAGCCTGCCCTTGTGTACATCCCCAGGGATATAACATGGCCTTGTCATATAAATCATTCTGCAGATTAGAGAAATGGATCATCTGTAGGATGTCTTGGGTTCTCAGAACATCTTACCACGGGGGAAAAAGACTGCAATAGTTACACAAACAGAAGCGCTAGTGGAAAATAAAAAAAAAAGTTTTCCCCACTCTGATGAACCATTTTTGACGAGAAGATTTGAACATGACTGCAATTAAGACAAAGCAGTAGAGCAAACGCTCCTGCTAGGCCTGGGGACTCTGTAATCATATTGATTCCCAAAGATGTTGGAACAGGTATAAATAAAAGAATCTTGACTCACAAACCAGGCCTACACAAGCCCAGAGCTTTAGCAGACCCTGGCCGTTGTGCACCAGGAAGACTGGAAATATTTTAGTTATGTCCAGGGATAGCTCCGCTACAAACTGAACCTCCTGGTGGGGTAGTTCCTACAGTGCAGAATGATGTGAAGGGGTTTCTGCTGGAAAAGGAGGGGTCTTTCTTACTGCAAGGTGAAACATGACAGTAGGGAATAAATGACTTGGAAAAGACTCCCATGGTTCACCTGCACGTATTTACAATGGTCGCCAGCAATTCCCCTGTATGATGGTAACACAATCAACAGTGGAGGCAAACTAGGTCATTTAATAATTTCCTAATTCGTGGCGATAGCATTTATGTATTTGCTTGACCTGAAAGGCCTAAATCTAGTGATATGGCTATGGAAGGAGGAGAATCAAGACAACTCGTACACACGGGTTTGCTTCGGTCCTATTGTTTCAGCCACTTCATGATTATGGCATGTTGTGGTATTTTATCCTTGCAGCCGAGAAACAGACTTTTAGCTTCAACAATAGTGTAACTTTTTCCTTCTTTGTGGTGGTGTTTCACCTACAGTAATACACAGACTGTATTATTGCTCCTCCCTATCTGTTGCCCCAGTGGGAATCAAAAGGTAGAGAGCAAGCGATGAGCTTTGCTTCCTTAGCACTGAACTGTGCATTTCCAGTGGCAAGAAAGAGGGGTATCAGCACTGGGAGGCTGCAGTAGCTAAATTCCTGGCGTTCCTATATGGATGTTTATTTACTGGCAAGACGGTCTTTGCTCACAGTTATCTAGAGCATAAGCCTTTCTCTGTGACTTGTAATGAGAACCTCTTCCTGGTTCCAGACGATGTGATCTGAGTGACTCCTAATTATGCTTCTCTCTTCCATTTGTGTTACTTTTATTCCCTAGAACCTTGTAAAGCAATACTCATTAACTGTAAACGCTTTCTTTAGAGCTTCTGTTGATTTTAAGGGCAATCACATATTTAATTGTATTAAATGAGAAAATTCATAGAATAGATAAGAACATTCATTTCATTGCTAATACTAATCTAAGGCTCCAGTATCTCAGCTGCACGTACCCTGTGCTACAGGAAGTGAATGGTATCATATTTATTCTTCTGATAACAGTACTATGACAATGTGAGCAAAGTTTAAGAAGAAAAACATACCTGGACTACAAATTTAATATGGCATAAGCAAGTGACTTGCTAACTACACCAAGAATTTGATTAATTGGATCCTATCTACTTAGGAATTGCCCTTTCAGACTTTTCTTCAGGGAACAGAAACTTTTAGTTTAGTCCCTTTTAGTCTAGCATGATCGTCCTCGTCTTCTATTATTAAAAGTCCCCATCTTCTCGAATTAAAGTAAAAAGAGAAAGAGTAGGGTTTTTTTCTTGAAACGTTTCTTACTAAAATTTCCATAATAATAATGCCACATCTGATGTTATCCCAGTAGATGACCAAGCACTGAAACAAAAAGATTAACCAGAGAGGAATCAAAGAGGATCGGGTTTTTGCCATCAGATTTTAAACATTTTTAAAAGCCATGTTGGTCAATTTACATTTCATACATACTTAAAAGAATGGCACGTTAAGATAAATGAACACATTGTGATGCCTTCCAGTGTTACAAGGGCAACAAACAAATTTGGAGATCCACGTATGCTTTAAAGAACATTTGTTTAAATAAATTCATAGAAAACTAACATAAACAACTATAAAACAGATTTTTAAACAGGTAAAATGAATAAACTGTAAAAATACTGCATCTCCCATAAACACACTCTGTGGTTCCACCACCTTGTGGCCAACAAAAAAAGCTGCAGTTTTGCTTCCTAGGGTGCAGGCTGATGGCCTTGTGTTAGCGGCTGAAGGTCAGGCCCGAGGCGGGCAGCAGGCACCAGCAAACACAGTCACCACACTGCTGGCTTTTGCCCTTAGCTGATACATTGAAAAAATAGCAGCATTAAAATACAGCCTGAAATAGCTTAGCTACTACCTCAACTTGTTAAAATTGTGCAAGAATAAAGAACACCAGCAGCATTTTAATGGATGTGTTTCAATTTGGTTTCAGACGCTCCCCTCCCATACAAAGCACACACAAACACAAAGCTGAAACTGATCTAGTAACTCATATTACTTGTCCGTCCTTGAAAACTTTTCCCATAGTTTGCTTTATTTAACTTTTTAAAGTTTCACTTAAAAACCTATTCCGTGTTAAAAAAAAACACAACCCACCATGAAAATTTTAAAACCGTTTCTAATTGCCAGGAAACTGGTGCTTATTCCTCTCCTTAAACTGGCGACACACAGACTGTCCTAATCACCTGAATTTCCTTAGTTGAAAGTTTTAATATTTCAGATTCCTGTTACTGAAACCTACATTTTTAGAAAGGTCTCTCCAATACTCAAGAAACTGAAAGAGCATAAACTCCCAGTGCACATGTAAAGGGTAATTTTTTGCTAGTTTGCTCTTATTTTATTTATATTGTACCTTTTAATATAGAAGATGGAAGAGTTAGGTTTTCTGACCCAAATTGCAAGGAAATCTGAGTAGAAATCAGAAGGCCTTCTCTAAGGCCAAGTTTTGCAAGTCCCTTTTTGTTTAAGTATGATAAGGCTTATTAAAAAAATGACAAAGTGAAAAAAAAAAAACACCACCAAAACAAACCCAACCAACATCCCTGGGAAACATAAAACACAAAAGCCTTTTAGAAATACTTAATTTTTGAAAACATAAGACTATTTGAAAAAAATTAATTGTAAAATTAAAGGAAATTCAAGAAATCAATTCTCGTATTTCAAATCAGTCCATGATTTCATCATCAGCAATAAGATGTGCTATCTTTTCCAGCCCAAAATTACCAGCTTTGGGGAAAAACATATTCATACTTAACAGAAATAATTAACGGGTTAAGTTAAATTAACTTTTTTTTTCCCTGATCCACATGCCTGCATGTTAGATAACCTTACATTAAAACTGAGCATTGTAATGAAAGACTAAAAGCAACAACCTGTAACAGTAACCAAAGCAAAAGCAAATTTCTCATGGTTACATACTATCGATCAGTAACAATATTAAAATTAACTTCCTGTATAAATAAAAATAAAAAAACTTGGGCAAAAGTAAATTGGCACAGTCATTATGGTATTGCTTTCCAGTTTCAACACTGCAAAGAGCAGCCACGGATTCCAAACAGCGAAAGGAAAAGGCCATCACCCAACTGGCGTCGTTTGGTTGGGTTTTTCCCTTTTCCAGGAAGCCGTGAGCAGGCGCTGCTGCCTGCGACGCACCGCACACCAGCCTGGGAGGGGCGGGTGCGCAGGCAAAGGATTGCTATAGAACCGCCAAGTGAAAATGAGAACAAATACATAAAAACAAAACCATAGAGTGTGGTTTACTGGTCTACGTGACTTTTCTTAAGTCAATGTTTTTCAGGATTGTGACACCATTTTTGCCTTCAAAAAGGCAAAAAAATACAGTAAAATAAAAAAAAAAATTAAAATCGTAAGCCTTCAAGTTTCCTTGCCTTCATTCCCTCCCTCCCCCAAAAAAGCACCTCCTACTATAAACACTTTTTCTGTTTTACGGGTTCAGAAGTTGGAATGTAGTGGAAATACATACAAGAAAGAAGGAATTTCTAGTTGTACATTACATTACAAAGAGGTTTGCTCCCAGACCTAAAGAGGGAGGGATACTAAGCAATATTAAATTCCTATAAGAATCCTTACAAAGCATGCAAAATATTGATATACTCACAAAATTGAAATTTATATTGGTTCCTTTTTGAATTTGCAACTTCACAGTACAATAATTTCTAGTATTATGCAGCAGTCAGAATTACAGTGACTACAAAGTAGTTTCCCCTTAATTTTTTCATTCCATTTGTTTGAAAGACTCCTTCGTTATTTTTATGTTTTAATTGAGAGGTTGCAGATCACTCATCAGGAAATGTGCAATTCAGCATAACAGGGGTTGCTTTCTTTGTCGTATTTCCCCTCAAATGATGTTGACAACCCAACTCCACCAATCTTTCTGCATCTGTGCCTCTCTCCCCTTCCCAGGCCGGCTCCTTCCCTTCTCTTCAAGCGGTACTTCTCGCTGGGATGATGATGGATGGATGCCACTAAACGGATGCTGCAGCACTGGGTAGGAAGCGAAGGGGACTGGGGTAACTTGTGAAAGTGAAATCACCCCCGTCCCCCCACGATGTTTTGGCACAACTGCTTCACAGCCAGAACGCTTGGCTCTGGATACCAGCAATGGGATCCTGCCGTCAGGATCCCCAGGCAAACACTGCTGCCCTTTACGCCCAAGTCACCCCTGGGGCTTGAGCTGATGCAGGCAGGGAAACACAAAGGCAGAATTTGGCTGCACCGTTTGTACTGCTCGATGTAGTTCCACAGAAATTCCTTCACTGTTCTTATTTAAAAGAGGGTTGGAATTTCTGGGGAACACACAATGCATGCTACTGCTAGATTGTCCATAAAGCACATTCTGACACATTTTATCAAAGTATTTGTATCGATCAGAAAAAGACTCGTGTAGAAGCAACGTACAAAGCCTCCAAAAATTCAAGTATCAAAAAAAAAAAATGTTCTGATAAAAGTTTGGAGTAAGCAGTGAGCCAAACTGATAGCCACTGATTATTTTTGTGTGTGTCCACAAATGCTTCAATTAGATGATAACAAAAGATGATAACAACTTTTCTTTGGAGTGTTGGGAATTAATAGCCTTCCCAATTAATTTTCATTAAGTTTGGTGGGGTCTAAGGAATTTAGCAGTCCTGCCTGGATAATATTGTCCCTGCTTTTATATGCAAACAAACAACAGAATCACTAACAGAGTCACTGACTCTAATCCTCCCTGCCTCTCTTTAACTTGCTATATTTATTTATAGCAGAACGTCACTGGGTCTGGCTCCCTTAACCCAAAGAAAACCATCAGAAGTGCAACAGGCAAGAGCAGGGCATCTCCTTCCCCAGAGCTGTATAAACATTTGCAAGGGAAGGAGTTGGTGAGACAAAAAAAAAAAAAAAAAAAAACCACAACCAAACAAAACAACCCCCAACAAACCAACAGTTGAAGTTGTATGCAAAACTGTTTCATTTCTTCAGAACCCTGTTCAAATCAAGACTTGAATTTCTGAGGAGGGAGTCTCAGATCCCAGACCCTTCTCCTCTTGCAAAGCAATGCTATTTTTGTGGCCTAGAACAGTACTTTAAAAACAGCAGTTATTAAAGACACAGTTGTGATATATCCTTTAACTCCCCCTCACCCAAAAAGGGGTATCCTATCAAGTGGTCCAGTAGAAATCTTGAAGTTTCTTTATGATAAATTAAATCCATAAAACGAGGAATACCTTCTGTCACATTCCCACCAAGAATAAATGCCACACTCTGTGGTGCATTTGTCCAAGTGTCTATTGCTCCTTCTAGTGGAGATTCCACACATCTCCATCTCCAGCTCAGTTCTGCTCCTAGCAATCAAAAGCAGAAATTATTCTCCTTTTCCTTCAGCCTGTCCCTAGTTAACAAACAGCAGAAGCACGGAGGGCCATAATTCCCCAGGACAGGAACAGGCTGGCAATGTCTGAAGAAACATCAGTTGTCTTTTTCTCAGGTGTGGCAGATTTAGGCCAAGAGCAGTTTTTTTGCATCCTGTTGGTACCACAGACACCTACACCTCCGTGGAAAAGAGAATACTTTGCCTCTTGCTGTCCGGGGTAGGGATAGTCTCTAGCTGCAGGAAGTACAGAAGAACTTGAACCTGGAAAGAGAAAGAAAGAGGTGATGATAACGCTCGTTAACTCATTCTCATCCTGGCTATTCCAGCATTGGCAGACACGTCTACAGCTCTCTCCACAGGGACATCTTGTAAGATGTATTACATGTTAAATGTTATGTATTTGTTTTAATACAGTGTATAACAGCAGAGATAGTAAAACTTGCAGTGCTTCACAGACACTCATTTCAGCTTCCAGGGTATAAAAATGGTGCTGGTGTTCCCCTGCACTGAACAAAGTCTGATCTATCATCTGCCATCACTCAGCCAAGAGAGTACAAACCCGCCTGGGCAGCTGGCACAGCCTCTATGCGCAAATTCTCTGCATCGCCTTCAAAAGGCAGCAGTGGCCAAAGAAATCCAAATTTAGGAAAGAATTTTGTTGTGCATCAGTGAAGGTGGTTAAAGTGTTGAGGAGCATAACGGAAAAACACTGATGATCCTTTTACCCTAGGCCAGTGATACGGTGCTCTGAGATGGCCCTCAAAAACCTTACTACGCGCAAACCCAAGACACACAGGATCGCGTGCACAGTGACAGTTTTTCATGACAAGCTGTATTAGTACAGATGCAAACAGAACTGCCCAAAGAAACTCAGTTCTACAAACAGTCTAAAGTGTCTGTGTGAGGGTGAAAGTTGTTTATGTTTCTCAAAAGAACCTGCCATGAAAGCACAGCAGGATGGCTGAGCCAGGCCTGCTGGAGGACTGCAGTTTCAGGCCTTCACAAGATTCAAGAGCACCCTTAGGATTTACCTGGGACATGACTTCTAGTGACCAACTGTCCGTCATTGTGATCGGCTGGGTTGGGTTTGCAGGGATTTTACTGTCCTTCTCTGAAGGCCTGAGCAGTGTTGGTCCAAAGACAGTTGCAAGATTATGCAGGGACATCTTGTTAATGCTCTCCCGCTCAGCAACCCTGGGAGAAGAAACAACGAACAAGGCAGGTCTTCATAAACATCTGAGTTTGGAAGTGTCCGGAAGTAAGAAACCATATTTATTCCTTTTGTAAAAAGTCTTAGATACATTCAATGAACCACTCTCTCCATATGTGCCTCAATGAACTTTATATATACGCAATACCTTAATCTGACACAACCACTGTCTCCAGGCACTCAACAGACATGGCTCAAATCCAGGAAAGAGACTGCTGTTGACTGTCCGGACAGCAATAAAGGAAAGTTTTTGTCCCAGTTTCACAAACAACAAACTGAGACACACAAGTTAAAAAAATTTACCCAAGGGCAGAGAAGTCTGCAGCAGAAACACAAGTAAAACCCAGATTTCCTGGATTTTAATCCAGAACCTCAGTCACAAGATTATCTTTCATCTCTCCAGTGACAGTCTCTGATGTGTACAAAATACATATGTAAATTAACACACTGTGCATGTATTAAGCTTATTGCATTAATATCAAACACATGGAAATACTTTTCACAGTTGCAACCATGATTACAAAGAAACAGACAAGATCAGAAAGACTAGTCTAGGCATGGAACTGACAGCTCCAGTTAGCAGAAGTGCAAAGTTGGAATTTTAAAAAATATTAGATTGCAGATGCCTTTTGAGACAGGGCTCACAAGTCCTTAAACATGGCCAAAGCGTCACAATTTATACTAAAACCTTTATTGATCTTTGTATCCAGATGCAGGCGCAGTTTTGCAGCGATATTGCAGCAAGAATTTGCATTTGCACTAGATTAGCCCCAAAACTTTTGTTACCCCTTTCCTTCAGTTCTAATCCTTTCAGTACAAGTGAGAATGGAATTCAGGATTTAGTGTCTCACTAAGTGAGTCTGAGACAATACTTATCCGATGAGCATTCACAACAAATCAGCAAATGCTTCTTCATTTGTGTCATTCAGCACAAATTCAAGGAAAAGGCTCCTCTTTTCAAAGCAATGATGTTTTACACAGTAAAGCCGCGTCTAGAGGACCCCCATTTACCTTTTTAAATGGTCCAAAAGGAAAAGGAATGTCACAAGGTTGGGTTCTGGAAGCGATAACAACAGATTCAACATACAGCTTTCCTTTGCAACAGGGTCTGAAAGTGCTACAAGACAGAAAATAACAAAACATCACCAGAGGCAGTGATAGCAATTTGACTGCCTGCCTCATTTCTCACACCATCAAATACGGATGGTCCCGAATGGACAGCAATTACATTGAAGGTGGGTAGATCAGAGTTGCACATCAAAGCCCCACAGGATCCCTTTCCTTTATTTCATAGATATGTAAAGATTCCCTTACTCTCAAGCGGTTCAAGTCTATTCAGACTTTCAACCATTATGATTGTTTTCCCCTGCATGAAGATAAGACAACGCATATCCCCCCCCCGCTCCCCAAAGACTTCCCTGGGAGACTGAATGGGGCAAAGAGCAAGCAGTGGGCTGTCATTCTATTCTTAACCTATCCTTCAGAACCTGGGCATTTTCCACTTCCAAAAAGACATGGCAACTGCCCATATTCGAGCTCATCGGAAGAATATGTCATTCCAACGCTCATATCTGAGCTCCATTTCACTTCCCTCACAGCTTGTTCCAGGCTTCTGTCCAACACTATAAATATGGGTTTGTATCGCTTGAGGAGCAGCCTCCTACAGAACAGCGTCTTTAGCACGGACCCCGGTACCAAGGGTTATTTCTGCTACTACCTACCAATGCCCTCAGCAAAGTTGGGGTACAGCTCATCCGTAAAGAGGGGTTCAGGCAGCTCCCGGAAGTAGAGTTTCAGGGTGCCCGCAATGGCATTGACATCCATCTCGCTCATCATCACCGACACGTCTTTGTTATCTGAAAGAGGAAGGAGGGGACGCAGGGTAAAGAAGCTGCTGGCCTTGCATTCAGCCTTTTTCTTGGAGTCTCTTTGTTTATCCTTTGTCTTTGCCCAAAGAGCTGAGAGTTTTCCTGTTTACATTTCTCCGGATTAAATGAGCTGTTTTCTGACAACTGGAAAGTGCTGCACAAATAACTGCAAACAGTTTATAGCTTTAAATCAAGTAGAGGGAACCTCACACTACCCAGGGTTAGTTACGCTGTGCCAGCGACCTCAGCCTGATCTGGAACAAGCCCTGCTTGACTGTATTTATATGCATTTCAACTTTTGTTAGTGACAACAATTGTTATTCCAATCCCCTGCCTCTAACAGCTTCAAATAAGGGGCTCCGAGGCTGCCTGACTCCCCACCCAGCGTAGCTAAAGCACACAGGCAATTCAGGGCTCGCATTTCAGTTTTATTACTATTACGGACAACAAAACCACCCTCTTTCCCTAAAACAAACAGACCAACCAGCAGAGCCAGTGCTGGTTTCACAAAGCTTAGTGTAAACCAGCATTTCATATAAATGAAAAATGTTGGTTTTCAAAATGTGAAACACCTTTACTTGAACTAGTGAAGATTGATAAACCAATGTGTATGGTAGCTTAGGGGGACTGAAAAGAAAATATAAGGAGGAAGAAAGTTCACAAAATAAGTGAAGAAAAAGTGCAGAGAGGGTGAATTTGGGCACCTGGCACTGGCCTCATGACTGCTTGCATCAAAAGAGAGCTCAGGTGTGGCTTGAACCGTCATGTTGCGGCTGGAAGCAGGGCAGAATTTCACTTTTTGTACCTCAGAAACTTGGAGGTGTTTCATCTGCCTGATCTTGGATGCCTTTTGGGACGCACAGGCCATTCTTTTAAACACTTTACAAAGGTTGGTCAAAATTATCTAATTTTACAATGTGCACGCATCAATCTGGACACAATGTTAAGACGACTCGGGAGCCCTGACCACCCAACTTCAGTTTCATGAACACCCTTCCTAGTCAGCTTTAGAAATTATTGTTTTGTGAAAGGAAGCCAGCAAAAAAAATTCTTGATTTCAAGGACTTCCATTAATTTGGAGACCTCACAATAGTGAGGAAAGTATGGCTTCTGATCGCTGCCACTTCCCCTGAGGAAGGTGTCTGCCATTTACAAAGATTTGGCAAGGCAGGCAAGCCCCCATTTCACCTCTGCTGGGAAGAATAACAAATGCATTATTTGGTAGAAGGATCCATCCCGTTGTATGTCTTACGTTATAGCTGTAGCTGAAGAATATTAATAAAACATGCAGCCAGGGTTAAAATGGTTCTCCTTGTGCAAGAATCTCTACCTCTTAATGCTTCTCAGGGAACATAAGATTAAAAATAGCACAGCCACCTGACAGGGAGCTCACACAGGTTCTCAGAGCGCAAAGGAAAACATCAGGCACGATTTACTTACTGACATCAAAGGCAGCTTTCAGAGCTTGGATATCGGTTGCAACCCCAGAGACACGGTAGATGCCCACCTCCTCCATCCCACGCCGCTCGATCTCCTCCACACACTGGCGCACTATGTAAGGCACCTTCGACCTCTCCCTCCTTAAGAAAAGCCAGAGAGGAGGGTCAGTACAGCCTGGGCCCCCAGTGCCTGTTACCCCCAGCCAGGCTGCCTACAATCACCCCAGCGCTTCCCTGTGCAAACCTCTTCTGGAAAATGGGGTGGGAGAAAGTCTGAGCAGGCAAACAAGACTGAGCTGAAAAACTCCTTTTAGGACCAGAGAGAGTTTTCTGAGTGTCTCAGCCTGGCTTTGGCTGTTCTGCAGCCGCCCTGAGCACTGGGGCTTCTGGCCAGGTCCCAGTGCCCCCAGAGTCTGTGACTTGCACAGGTGATCGGAGGATTCCCAAACAGACCTTGGGTACATAGCAACACTCTTGCTTTCCAATTAATGCAGTTCCATAGGGAGGAAATACCACACTTCCCAAACTATATAACAGAACAAACAGGTTTCTTCTGGCAAACTATTCATGACAAAAGATCAGGGGTTAAAATAATACAACAGGATCCAAAGAACTTGAACATTTCCGATTATGGAAAGGAAACATCACTGTTCAGTGACTCTGGAAATTTGTGACCTAGTCAGCCAACTACAGAGGAAAGGGGCAAGGGGTATTTCCGGAACTTAGAACAGCAATATGCTGTAAGTAAACACCCTGGGTTTCAAAGCCTGTGTGAATGCTGGCTTTTCCCTTGCAAAAAATGAAGCCCAGAGGATGTACAGCGTCTCCTGTCTGCAGCCACCTACACCACTACCCACGTGGAGAGGCTGGACTGACAAACGCCTCAGTGGGGTAGAGACAGACACAACCCACTGGCCAGTTGGCTCTTTGAAAAACAATGGGGAGAAATGTGACCCATCAGCTCACTTGGTGACAATAGCGATCTTGACCCCAAACACCCCAGTCTGCTTCCGGGACGGCATCCTTTTCAGGCTAAACTCCCGACTGGTAAACTTCACCGACAGCTTCACTTCCACCTGAATAAAAGAGAACTGCTGTTACTTTTCAAACAACTTATTTTACTTTTTTCTCCAATGAAAAGCAGAGAAATAAAGCACATAAGAGGTACAGAAGCAGTGCTAACTTCCCTTTTCCATACTTACTCCATTCATTGAGATGACTGTGCGTTGCCAATCTTTGTCCTGCAGCGCCTGTGGATCCAGCTGAAAAACATGGAAGTCACCCATGAGCTAGGAACAGAGTGCAGAGAAATCAGCCAACCTTAAGGCTTCCGTAAGTGAGCAGAGCACTACCACTCTCAGCATGTTAATTCTTTTCCATAGGAAAACAAACATTCCATGGTTTCCCCGGTTGCAGGTAACGGGACACTCAGATATTGTGCAGTTCTCTAAGCAGGGCTGATGAGGACTCACACACGTGGAAAATCCAGCAACATGCATGCAATGTCTGCTCAACAACAGAGGTGACCTCAGTGAGCAAAATCAGCGTTTGAAAGCCAATAACCTCAGCTTTCATAGAAAGAGAGACTGCACTCGTTGCTGTAGCTCAACAGGCACATTAACAGACAAATCTGTCCCATCCCACAGGGCTAGGAGTCAGAAAAGGGGAGGAGGAATTTCTGAAATAACTCTGATCTGAAAGAGATCTCCCTCTGCAGTTTTCTGGGGACAGGTGAGGTTGGATGAGTGCGAAATTACTGCATTGAAATAAAAAGCCAGGCTGAAGAACTTCAGAGCTCTTGGCTGTGAAGCCGATAGCTTCCAAGAAGGACTATGTCCCACTGAATTCAAAAGACATAATGACCCTAACAGTAAGGTCAAGGAAGAGAAATATGAAGTAATCTGTACATAAACAAGTAACAAACTAAACCCCTGACAGGATCATGGAGAAAATTGGCCCAGAAATCATAGAAAGTTGTCCTCCTTCAATCTGTCCCTTTTCATTTCTATGTGAGCACAGAGGCAGGAAGAACTCCCTTCTGACCTGCTATTGCAACAATTCATTAAACAGAAACCAGTAGACACAAAGCTCTGATCCCATTTTCAGCTTTGCTTGATCTCTTTGGAGTGGACAGTTGTGAAGCTGGGGAGTAGCTGACTCAAAAACTCAAACATCACCCAGCCATTCCAGTAGTGCCTGGGAGGGTCCAAACACATCCGAACCCTGAAGAGCAGCACTCAGCTCAAGCTAGACTGGCAAAAGAGAGAACAGACCTGTCTGCAAGGGGACTTCTACCAGCAATCAATCAGAACCAGCCAAAGCAAGGACTGTGGTGCCTCCTGAGGTGGCTTTGTAACACTCGGCTCTTGAACAATGAGACACAGGAAAATCAGGAGGCAACTGCAGTTGACTGTGTTTTGAATTTACTGTCATCAGCAAACAAAAAGACACTCAGTAAAACTAGAGCTACTTCTGCAGCACAGCTTCTCCCTCTCACAGAGCCCCGTGCAAAAACAGAGCTCCCCGATAGGCAGAGGTAAGTGTTGAAGCAATGGCAGCTGCAGTATATTCTGGGAGATCTTAGATGCAATCATGCTCATCTAGATCATCAACAAACCAGCACGATGCTTCTGACAGCTACAGAGACAAGTCCCCCCACTCCCCCAAAAAGACAACCAGCAGATAGGAGTTTCTCTCTCCTTGCTCACACTGCAGAGACCCCAAGAAGCAACAGACAAGCAAGTCAGGCCAACCTTATCCCTGCGCACTTTGTTACGGACGTGGGTCCACAGAGGGATGCTGCCAGCACACACATGCTTTCCTGTCGAATTGGACCGGTTCCTGTAGGTGCAACTCTGGCAGAAATTCCTGAAGACTCCTTGTAAGGAATAGTCAGTAACCAGTAGCTCCCACATTTTGGGACTGCACGAAGGTCTGGGAGGCCAATGGGCAGCAGTGCTTAGCTCCAGCGCTTCAGCAAACCCAAATAACTCACTGCTTGCCAACAGGGCTTGCTTATAACTCTGGCGGAACAGATCCACCCCCGCCTGCGCGGCTCGCCAAGGTCCCTACAAGTTCGCCAGAATCTGGGCTGTTCTTCCCTCAGTTTCCGTGCTGGAAGTTTGGTGTCTTTCAACAACTGCGTTCTTTCCCAGAATCAAGAGGAAACCATTTCTGAAGTGTCTGGTTTCCTATGAGGAGCAACCATGCTCATTATTCCTGAAAGCTTGATCTCCAGCTGCCTAAACAGTCATCTCGTTAAGCTGCCACAATGGCCCTGCTGATAGGCACACTCACAGCCGATCCTCCAGCTCGGAAGCAGTTTTCCATATGCTTTTAGAATGGAGCCACCGAGAGCGTATTATTTATAGCAGGGACAGACTGCTTAAGACTGAAGGAGAAAGAAGGTTTTGAATATTTGCCAAAAAACGTTAAAGGAAGAGTCCAGCAGGGTCCAGTTACAGTTTGTTTAAGCTAACAGGTATTACTGGTTATGTCTCAGTGATGACCAGGGAGCTCCTAAGCACTGTGCAAAATGAAAGCACAAGAAGAGCTGTTAAAAAGTACGAGCCATAGAAAGTTCTACTCTACCTCAAGAGTGAATACCATATGGCTGCAAAGGACTAGCAAAAGCAGTTGCTGGAGCTGAGAGCTCACAGGCTCTTCCTTGCAGGGTAACTACTGGAGCTGAGCAAGGACCGAGAGTGTACCCGCTGCTACCTCCTGCTCCCTTGTCCCTGAACTCCGTGTCAGGGCTGGCCGGACCCCCACTCCCCGCCTGCTGGAGAACAGCTTGTATGGAATGGAGACAGCTCGAGAGAACCACCACCAGGGAGCGGGTCTGGCTAACCTGAGCCAACCCTGCATAAATCACTGGCCATAACAACAGCAATTAAAAAAAAAAAATAAAAAACCCTCCCAACGTGCTTTTTAAATAACAAAGTGAAATGATGAAAGCAAATAAAAGAGCAAAGCCTGAATAAGCTCTCAGCAACACTGAGCGAGACAGGAAGATCAGGTCTAACAGTCTGATAAAGTCACAGTAGGATATAACAGAGTCAATAGGAAACCAGGAACGTCATTTAGACTTTGAGCAAGTTTTCAGTCCTGGACCTTACAGACGACTGACCTTCTAAGGCCAGCGAGAGCGACACAGGGAAGGGGCAGCTGGAGCAGACAGGTTACAAAGCAGACTGAGGACAAAGCAAGTCAGTGAGCATGATGCTCCAGCACAGAGAAGGCCTGTGACAAATGGGGTCATGCTGTCTTCTGGCCTGATTTGGAGATCAATGACCTGGAAGAAGGAACACCGAGTAGAAGAATGCAACCGACAGTGTGCCAAAAGCAGGCTGTTCCAAGCGAGCAAGCACACAGCCCTCGCTTCGCCAGCTCAAGCAGGGGGAGGCACTGTGAAATGGCTGCTCCTGCATTAATTTGACAGCAAAATTTGCTGCACCTCTAAACATTTCCTTCAAACAGTTGCTTGGTTTGAGTGACAAAAGGACCTGTCCCATCTCCACCGAAGCTGTGAAAAACCGTGTTGTTTCCATGACCTATGCAAATAGGACAGACCTGTTAAAACTCTCAGAGACTGTATCTCACAGGCTTGTTTGCACAGTTCCCACCAAAAGTGCACACTGCACAGGAAAAATACAAACAAACCAGTTTGTATTTACTCCTCCAGCACCTCCAGTCCCCTTGTGACCTCTTCTTTGGCATTTGCAGTGGCAAGCCCCAAATCCACTAATGAATGAAGGAAATGCTTCTCTGTATCCTGCACAAAACACAGTAGAACAAAGCAGCCCAGCACCACAGGGATTTCTGAGTGCAAGTCTCTGGCCCTCGTAGCAGCTTAGCTCTGATTTAAGACAATTAGTGCACAGAAGTCAGTAGAGGCTGAGTGTGCAGAACACAGAGTGCTGAGGACCTGGGAAAAAGGCAAACTGAGGATGCTGGCCAATGGCAAATGCAAGGCAGACACTAAGAGGAAGGGTGTCCATGCTCTGCCTTAGGAAACCACCACAGAGAGTTTGATGATTTTTATTCCCCCTCCCAGAAGAGAAAAGAAAACATACAGAAACAGGAAAAAATGAAGAAGCATCAGTAGAAATGAAGTGCCTGAGAGCAAGGACTGAGGCAACCTTAAGGTTAGTGTGTTTTATGCTATTTATTCACATTACTTCCTCCTTTTATTAAATCTCCCTGGCAACTTTACACTCCATCAATTTTTAATCGTAAATAGTGTCACATACATGTTGTCAGAGTCTCACTGAGGCTGGAAACTCCCAGTCCAGCCATAACCCCATCCTTCTCAAAGCTCCCCACTGACATGTTAATCTTTCCCGCCATCACCCTTTAGACATGACCCATTGCCTTCTTCATTTCCACCCTATTTTCACTGCTGGGATACTTTTCTGCATGAGCAAACTGTTTAAATCAACTCGAGTGTGTAAGAGGTTTTCTGAGTTGACACTTGGGAGGTGCAGCATGTGACAATCTATTTTACATGGAAAACAACATAGATGTCTGAAATAGCCATGTGCACTGCTATGAGACATCCCAGATAATTAAGCAGATAAGAGTGATTGTTTTGCATGGCAACAGAGGAATGGTGTTGCGCTGCTACCACAGAATGACTGATCTAAGGTCATATCCTCTCTTGATTTTCCAGCAGTCCTCTGAGGGAGAAGGAAATGGTTTGCCTGAGCTGATCATGCAGAAAAAAACCCCACCAAACAACAAAGGAAACAGCATTTCTAGGAGGCACCAACTGGAGGAGACAGATCACAGGATGAAGCATCATCACTCATGCAATCTGTTCCCAAGGCAGAGGCCAGTTTTGCTGACTTATGTGCCCGCTTAGATGCAGAGTCTCAGGACCAAACTTAAGGCTGCTACACTCATAACACGTGGACCTGCCTGCCACGTGAACCGCAAAATTCAAAGAGCGAAAGGGCCAACCTCCCAAGTACCAAAGATGCAAGGTAACAACAGAGAGAAAAAGAAAATAAAAGAGTTCAAAATGAGAAGAGCTGATGATTACAACTGAGCTAAGCCTCACGTTTCCTCCTGTAAGATGATGCCCATTTCTTCCTCCCCCAAGTTCCCCAATAATTTCAGTTTTGCAGAGTACCCAGGAATGGCACCTTCTCCCTGTATTTCTCATGCCTGAAAGGTAACAGAAGCCACCAACCATGTGTGCTGGCTAGTTAAATGCTGCACATCCAGTGCTGCCGTTCCCAGAAGGTCTGATAAGGACTTCACTTCTACATTTACATGAGGTTCTCCCATATTAAACCTCGTGGTTTTGTTTTTCAGGGATAAAACTTGCAGGTTGGCAAGCAATGAAGCTCTTGCATGTGGCTATGAAAACAGGTAAATTAAATATTCCATAGGAAAAGAAAATATGAGCAATGGGAGCTATTAAAATTGCCCATTCCTGGAAGCTTCTGACCACATGGACCAATTTCTAGTCTTCCTTCCTCCAGTGCCTTTATGTAACGGAGAGATTTAATAAACATTTCATAGCAAAAACAGTCCTCCTCTCCTTGATGCATTGTCCTCATCACTGCAGCTCAGAGAATTTGGTGAGTCAGAAGTCCCAGTAATGGGAAGTTACAGATTTACAATAATACACGGCTTAACAATACATTGAGATTTAGCCAACACAGAAATTTCCCTGTTTTTATCAGCAGGAGGATGCAGACACGACTCTTGATGATTATAGAGTTTTTAACTAAAGGGAATTCAGGGGAAAAAAAAGAGCCTCATCCAACTTCACAGACCTTTACATAAGACAGACTTTGGCTCAATAGTGACAACACAACAACAACAACAACAAACCAGAAAGCCCTAGATACACTAGCAACTCTAAAGTAAACAAAATCTGATGTAAAAGCACTGGGGAAAATCCTGGAAGAAAATTACTATAAAACCAGTGATTGGAAAAGATGCTGACAGCATTAATACAGCTAAACTTCAGCCACGGGTCGTAATTTGATTTTGTTGTTGCATTATTATGATTTCTTAATAGAGAAGTGGTGTTTGCTTTAGAAACAATACTAAAGCAAAACAGAAGCCTTTAATAATTCTTATCAACCCAACATCTTACCAGACTCTCTTATGACTTCTCTTTGCAATTATTCAATAGCATCAAGAAGTTGTGTGATGGGGGAGAAATCGGACAACTAAGATGATGTTCTGAGAGTTCACTAAATTTCTTTATAAATTGCAAGGGGGATTTAGTGAAAGCAAGAGAACTTCTGCATTTGCCTTTTACGATACAACGGAATGCAACTTTTGCACATTAATCAAAACCTGTTTTTATTGATTTTTTTCTTTGGTTGGGTTTTTTTTTTTTTTACTTTCAAATGTTCAGGTTTCTCTAAAAGAATCAAGATGCAATTAATATTCAAGTGCCACAAAAAAGTATTTTTACCTATTAACTTAAGTATGAAATGTTTTTACAGAATATAGAAGTGCTGTGCATAAAAATGCGCAGTCTTGAGAAAAAAACTTAAAAATTTAAAAGATTTTATTCATTTTTTAATCATTCTATGTAAAATACTCGAAGAATTTAGAGGGTCAGTGATTTCAGGGCTCTCCATTATGAGCACACAAATCTCCAGGGCGTTTCTGGGCTGATAACTTTCTCTTTTGTAGTTGTTCAGCTCCAAGCAAAATAAGCTTTTGTTAGTAGAAAGCACATACGGATTTCTCTTCCGCCTGAGACACATATAGGAGGCACCCACCCTCTAACCAGCGTTTACTGATTTGTGCATGAGGTTTCTTTCAATCACTCACCACGTTTGGCCGCAAAAGCCGTCCCTGAAAAGGCCACTACAGCCTCAGGGCTGCAAGGAGGGAGGGAAAGGAACAGGCCTAATGAAACTCATTCAGACAACGAATCCTTCTGGAGTAAAGGTGAGATATGATCCTTCAGGCTGCCCTCAATCAGAGCTGCTTCTGAAATCCTGCAAATGGCCTTAGCCTGTGTGACCATCACTCAAATGTTGGAGAGAGCTGTCATCCATAGAGCGATGAAGAGTCAAAGGTAAATGGAGGAGAACTGGTGCTATTTTTCAGCGTGGCAGAGAGAAAAAAAATATATCTGGGCAGGGTGTCTGCTCTGTACAACAGCCGGTCCCACACAAAGAAAGGGTCTGCAAAGCAAGTATTTTAACACCCTCGTAGAGCTGTCGCCAGACAGTGCAACAAACTGGAAGGAGAGGGGGAACACACGTTCTCCATGTCATCCTCCACTGATGGCCTGATTTCTCCTGCATGGATCTTTAGCAGTTTATCACACAGCAGCTCCCTGAGAGCAGAATCCATTTACAATCATCTCATCACCTCCCCTATTACAAATTTGCCACAAACACAAAGTGTCCCATGCTGATTCTCAGCGGTGGAAATCCCTCTCAGATGCAGCCTGCTGTCATGGACACTATCCCCTGGACATGGCAGTTATCAGGACAATAAGCCTGTCCTCCAAGGCCTTGCTATCACATCAATCAACTTCCAGCATGTACAGAACGTAGCATTTCTTCCATGGGATTTACAGAGGGGATAGTATATTCATTGCTTCCTCTTTTGTCACAAATGGAGCATCCTGAACAGCAACCAGGGCTCAGCGACAGTGCAGTTGCTATATATTGTGCTGGAAGTTTTGAGGTTAACAGGCAAATCAGAGATCAAAAATGTAAACTTTAATGAAAAAGCACCTATTCCAGAAGGGTACTGAGGTAGGCATAGGGGACAAGGCAAGTGGGAAAAAGCTGCTGACTTCCCACCTCTGAATCACACCATATAATTCACTATCTGGAGAAAAATCTCCAATGCTGAGACAATCAGAAGGCAGAAAAAAAACGCTCTTGGGTGCACTCCAGAATTCAAAAGTCACGTCATGTTTTGCAGTAGGGGTAGCAGGAATGAATTAAGCACAGTCTTACCTGAATCTGTCCTTTCCCCATTATGCGATCTGTGCTCTCTCCGTCCTCTTTGGTGAGCTTGGTTTTGTTGTAGCACTTCTCATAGCACAGAATCCGCAGAGTTTGTGAACCTTCCAGCTCAATCTCAAACTCCTGCAGGGCACCAGCAAAGGAAAGAGCAATGAATACATCACAGCAGCACACTAGTCTCTTAGCGATCAATATAGTCTCCTTAAATTCATCAGCAGGAAGCACTTAAGGACTGACCAAAACCTCTTCCCTAATGGAGATGGTCTAGAAATAAACTGAAATTGTATTTTGTAAATATAAGGTGGTCAAATCAGAGACTGAGTTAACCGTACTAGTCAGGTTTCTCTAAGTTTCAGCAAAGCATCATTCAAGGAAACAAACTCACCCACCGTCCTTGTATTTAATTTTGCTCCCCAGCAGGTTTGAGTTGGCTGTAAACAGGCAAAGTATCTATAGCTAATTCTTCCCCCTCACAACAAATAAACAAAACCACCTCCTCCGTCAACATATTCTCACTTATGTCTTTCAAAAATATAATCAAACATGCATCTGTTTAAATGATGAAATGCTGGACAAGACTCCTTTGTACTGAAATGTTTGTTTAACTGTAGCTAATCCAAGAGAAAATCTTCTGCAAGCCCTGACAGCCAAATGAGCCTGGCATAGAAGCGTTTTCTGAGCGGCAGCATATGCAGCACAGTGCTAAGCATGCAGCAAGTTCTCCCATTTGCGGGTTTTCTGCAGACGTGCGTTGATGTTTGGCACATGGAACAAGTCACAGTAAAAAAAAGCCAACCTACCTCATTCCAGTTGGGCTCCGTGGTGTCTCTGTAAACTCTAGTTTTAGCCTTGTTCACGAAATAACCAAAAGAATCCACCTCTAACGTGCAGTACAAATCTGAGGAGAGGAGACAGCGACAGAAACCTTTTTAAAATTTCTAGAATCTCCGAACTTGTGTTAATCACTTTCAGGGTGTGTCTTCATTTGCATGTTCTTTGTATTAGCATCAGTAACACTATCCAGCACAAATCTCATCATCTGGACTGGCAGAGTTGCCTTGATGAAGCTGAAGTACCAGCACAGCTGTATAAATGACCTCAGCACAGACAAGCCCTTCACCTCTATCAAGAATCAGGTGTTTGCTGTTATCCACTATTTCCCAAATCAATCCACAATGTGAAAGTGTACAGCAATGAGAAATGAACCTTCCTCAGGTAGATATTGGACCGTATCAACACATCAGAACCAATTTCCCTAAGAACATCATCAGTCTAATATCTCTCAGAGAGTAGGTGAGGGACCAACCCTCAAAAACTCATTATCTTTGTGAAGTGTTTAATTATGTGGTACCTGGTGTTTTTTAAGAACTAGTAATGAGCTGCAGACATTGCCCCTGTTTGTAAGTTGTGTTGTAAGGGATGTCAGTGGTTCAGCAGGAGGTTGGCTAGCAGAAAGCAGGTACAGCCAGTACATTTCCTCCTGAGACTGCACAGGCAGTTTAGATAAAAGCAGGATCCCCAGCCACACAGTCAGTGAAGCTTTGCAGCTTTGCCTGGATTACTCTCATCAGTGGCTAAGAAATACATTTATTTCTACAGGTGTCCTCTTCACACTATTTTTTCACCTGTTTTGATCCTTCTGTCAAATCACTCACCTGAATTTTAACAACCCTTTCTTTACATCAAAAATTCTGGATGTCAGAGAACGCCTTCCATTCTTTCATCGCAAATCAAAACACAATTGAAAGAATTCAGGATAAGGGCTGACTTTTATCTAAAACTGCTGGGTAATTAGCAAACACTGCTTAAAAAAAAAAACCACTAACAGACTAGGCCTAAAAAATAATGCTGCATGCTTGATCCTGATCTTTCTGAGAGTTAAAAAATTGCATTCCCCTAAATTTACACCAATGTCCCAATTTCCCTTCCAGTTCCCCAAATCACCTCTCCTCCTCTCCATCATCACAACCCTACCCCAGTCAACGCCCAGCTGTCACAGCACCCGAATTGCTAACCCCTTTCAGTACCTCTGTGTATTACAGACTGCAACTCACTTGAACTTTGCTTGAATCCTGTGGCAGAGTGGACAATGACATTCAGGAATCCATAGAGACCTGGGGATTCATCATCTGTATAAAAGACCCAAGGAATTTTGTTACGTTCACAGAAAAGCCAAGAGCGAAAGACAGAGTGATGAGACTGGTATTACACAGGTTAATGAGCAGAGGGTAAACTGTCCCTAAAACTGGTGGCAGGAGCATGTAATCTAACCATTTCAGCAAGAGAAGACTGTTCCAGGTTCAGTGTTGGTTTCACTTGTAACGCCTTCTGGCAATGTGTAGCTTTTACAATGACATTTTTAGGGTCAGCAAGACAGCATGGAAGAAATTCAAATGAGAAAAAATAAAATATAGAGGCTAAGTCCATGCTAGCAGATTAAACAGTAATTTAGGATGGTCTCTGACACAATTTTGGCCAACTACTGTTCTTCCAAAGGATTCCCAGGCATAGTTCAAAGTTGTCCCAGACTAGGACTTCCAACAGGCACTCTAATTCCTGGTGTGATGGCTGCATGTAAAGACCATTTAATAGTCAGTGAATGCATATTGGAGGATGGCCAGGAATATTTTACTAATTTATATGTAGCCATATCATTTGGAGCTTGTATTTTTATTGTTGCAGCAAGTAACGTTGGGATGACAGATTGTTCTTGTTCCTGCTGCTCTCTTTTTGTACGCTATCATCTCCTTCAACTAAACTACACAAGTTGGGTACATATGGTCTCAGCTTTTTTTTTTTTTTTTTTTTAACAGGAACTCTCAGTTTGTAACTCATCACCAGGTTGAAGCCTATAGCAAAAAGAAACAATAAGAGCAGTTCTAGGGAAAATGCACAAAGGCAGGCAGAGGTAGATTTTTCACTGCAGCTGTACCATGTAAAAGTGTAAACCAAAGGTCTCACCTTCCTTATTGATAGTGAGGGGAATGTTGTGGACTGTCTGAAGCTTCACACAGGAGTTTGTCAGCATCTGGAGCTCTACGGATGTGAGTGAGAAGCTTTTAAAGCCTGCCAGAGAGATTCAAAGAGGGAGGAATTAAAATTCGAAGCAGAGGCTCGATGCATGCTCCCTCAATCTGGGCGTACATGGGAGAGCTGCTCCCTGGGCAATGCTCAGCAGGAGTACCGTGGTGCTCAGGACTGTGCTGCTGCTGCAGCCCAGCTCTACTCAGGACATATTTAAATACTCTTTGGAGTAAAAAACCCCTGGAAACAAGGGCAGGCTCTTATTTTCTTGCAAAGCCAAACAACATCCATGCCAAAAATTTCTTTGGACTGGAGGCAGGTAAAAGGGGGCAGCTGTTCCCTGTACCTGGAGCTGCACAGAGTTCTGATCTCTGGGTTAAATGAGACAATCTCTCCCCATGCTTACTAAGGGCTCTCCCTACACATTCTCTACATGTTGCTGCAAGCAAAAGTCCCCCAGACAGGCTCAGATGTGCAGAGACAGAAGACGTCATTATTGTGCTGTGGATTTCAATGCACATCTCTCTTTGCAGGGAACCCTGCCCCACACTTCCTCCTCTGGACTCCTGTCCTCTAATAAGATCACATTGTACCAATGACCAGTTGAGAGACACTCACATTTCTTCTGCTGCTCCCGGATGTTCTCCCTCCACTCTGCCCTTTCATAGTCTGATGAAATGAGGAATGTGTAACTCTATCCAGAAAACCAGAAGAAAACAGGGTATGCGTTAGCCTGAGTGACCACTGAGAGCAGGTCTGCCTGCCTCCCCCCTCCTCCAGTGTAAGTTGTTGGATGTACTGTCCTTCTAGTGCTCCTGCCAGTAGCCCAACGTCACAGCTTTGTCAGTGACAGGCAGGACTCTGGCAACGTGCCTTCTCAGCAGCGTGCCAGCAGCACCAACGCGGACTCCTGCAGTCAGAGCTTTCACAGCGTTCCACCCTGCTAGCAGCAGCTGCGTCCCTGGCAGCATGAGGTCCCACGGCAGCTCTCTGCTATTCCTCACGACGGTTGCGCCAAGAAACCCAAAAGCCTCAGGCACAGGCCGAGGCACTGATGCAAACTGAGGAAGCAGTGACCAGCTTGTGGATTTCTACTGAGTAGCAACAGGATCTCGTGAGAATCCTTTGCCGTGTGCATGGAAAGGCCACAGTGACAGGTGACAGCACTGCCAGAGCAGGGGATACCTCTGGCACGCCCAGCATCCCACAGAGCCAAAGGAGCCTGTTCACAACCTTTCAGCACCCCCGGTGCCAAGCGCAGCCTGCAGTCCTGAGAAGACAGCCCTGAGCGCGCTAAGCCTTGAACATGAAGGGGACTCTAGAAGGCAGCTGCTTTATCTGCTGCAGAGCTTTATCTTGGGTGAAGAGAGCTGTTCCTATCGGTCTGCTCAGGCAGGTGCCGAGGTAGAGGATTCATTTCTAACACTATTTTTTAAATGCCAATGTTGCACACAAATTAGTCATAGCCATACAAGACGTCATCATAACCTCTGGGGTAGCGAGGGTTTGGTGTATGCTGCTTGGAAAGTGCTTTCAATAGACAGAAGAGGGCATGAAGACCTCCTTGTACAACAGCGTGTACAAACGCACACACACACTCCCCTTGACCTCTGTCTTGTACACTGAGGGAGACCAGAAGAGCCACTCACCTTGCCATTGCGATTGTGTACCCGGAAGGCCATGTTGGGAGACATCAGCAGTAGGAGGGATTCCTGCTCCGAGAGCTTCTTTTTCAACCTCTCAATGACCTTGCTGCCTTTATTGGCCCTCTGAAAGGTGGGGGAGAGAGCGAGACAGAGGATACACGTCATTCTCCAACGTCTGCCCCATTTGCACTGAGACATTTTTAGATCCACAGTCCCTTCCCTCTGTGAGCAGCCAAATGGCCCCAGGCAGGAGGAATGACTTCAACAGGATCCGTGGGGCTCCCAGCTGCTCAGGAAGATGTTACCTGCAGTATCTCTATGCTCAGACTGTGCTCTGTTCCCCATTCCAGCTGGCCCAGATGAAGGTGCAGAGGCATGTGGCCACTGTCCCAGCTATACCCTGTACTTTGTTCCAGAGACTGCGGTATCATCTCACTGCCATAGCACTGCCAGGCCCTCCACAAGCATCCTTAACTAAGGACACTGTAAGGAACTTCTCTAGAAGCTGCCCGGAAGCTTGTTGCTGAAATTCTCTCCCACCCACCAATCCATTTTCAACAGAGGTCAGCTAAAAACAAGGGGTTTTTTGGATAAAACCCAGTTCTAAACCCAACCACGTATATTGTTTGGCACTGATGCACCAAAGTGTGTATCTTAGACACCTGCACCTTGTGAGTAAGAGGCTTCCACACAGCGTTCCTCCTACTATCTCACTTTTTCCAGGAAGCCCTTTCTGAAAGCCAGCCAGGGCAGAGAGGCACAATCATGTTCTTTGGAAAAGTGGGGAACACTTTTCTCACGGTACAAGCAGTGTTATTTATATCCTGTTCTACACACCAGCAGGCTTCCAGTTTTCAAACTTTTATTTCTCTTTTGGGTTCCAGGAAGGTTTGCAGTCTAACACCTCTGAGAAAACACGTCTTGCAAGCAAAGAGAAGTCTGGGCCAGAGACACTGTGTCTGTGTCAGACTGTCCAGTCAGTATAATTGGTGTTCTCTATATATTTGCTGATGCTTTGACACTGGTGAAGTCAGAAAAAGCATCAAAATCATAACTGAGCCTACAAAAATTCAGAAGTACATGGCTTCTGACCAAAATCACTCGCAGGATCTTACTTTAACAGCCAGAAACTGGCATGTGACCCTCCCAGTCGTTGTGTCCACAGCATAAGAGCCCTGACCTCCACATGGATGCTCAGGGACAGCAGTCACAGGTAGATCCGTGCAAGTGTACAAGCTACTGGGAACAGCTACAGGGTCTTTTTGTTTCTCACAGGACATCATCATCCAAACCATGCACTAGGACAAGCAACGGTGGGCTGCAGAGCATCTGGATGTCCCTGATAACAGAGCTGCCCCACAAGTCTCTGTTGAACAGTCTGTTTCAGCGTGACTCCCCACACTGTGCAGCTCTGGGAACGCTGCTTCTATCAGCACCTCATCTCAGTAGAGACATTGAGTCTGAGCTTGGCATGGAGTACTTAGCCCTTTTTACCTTTTCACGCTGGATGTCATTCTTGATCTGGGAGATCTTGATTTTCATGGCATCCAGTTCCTCATCAGGTACCAGTGGGATATTGGGCACCGCTTCAGACTCATCCACCATTTGGAAACTAAGGTCAGTGAGCGGGATGTACCATTTGCAGTCATATTGCTGGCTTTTTCTGAAAGACAGAAGCTCCAAATGTTTTACTATTACTGGTGCTTGGCAACTCCCGCTCCCCCGTCCCACAAGTCCTTCCCCAATATACTGCATAAGATACAAAAAATGGGCACAACTTCACTGTGACTCCCATGTGGAAAACGTCTGGTAAAGGGCTGCTTTCCAGCAAGAAAGCCTGGAAGGGCCGATAGCCAGTACAAGACATAAGGAGGCAACTTGTTTAGTTATCTAGTTCTTTCATCCTAAGGAACCACAATGACCCTTTGCAAACCCTTTCAGTCCCGCATGCTCTCCCTTTGAAGCCTCCATAGAGGCAAAGTTCAAAAGCCACACCACATCTCTGACCTGGCTGCTACCTGAGATCTAAACCCAGGTCTCTCCTGCCTGAGCCAGGAGGGCCAAGTTGGGCAGGTGAGCCAATATGGATAAGCCTCTGTGTAATCCAACCAGAAGAGAGAAATGACAGCTCGTAACTGCCATTCTCCAGTGATTTCACCAAGATAACCAGTTCACTTTTTCAATGTTTCAACCCTCTCCACCTCTACTGTCAGGAACATCCGACCCTTGGGAATGTCCCACTCCTGAAGGCTCATTCCTCACAAGCATGTGCTTTGAAATGGGCAGGGACAACTTTTTGCTTGAGGAGGGCAAGAAGATGAGAGGGGTCTCCACAAGCAGAACATTTACAGAATGAGGAGAAGCCCTGGTTGAGGCAAAGATAAAGGTTGGTAAAGGTTCCTCCACCCTCATTTGTGAAAAATGGCAACAAAACTGTTTGTATAGCTGCACTTTAAGGTTGACACATAGTCTGTTTATTGTACCTTTTCCATTTTTCTACAAAACTATTAACTGGCTGTAGCTGCAAGGCAAAAATTAATGACCTTAGTAGCAAAATAAAGTGAAGAATGTCACCTATTAAAGGATAGGGGAAGCAGAAAAATGAATGGTGTTTTTCCAGAATACCAGCAGCTACAGAAGATCCTATTTTCCTAGCAAGGCTTGAAGCAGGGACGGGAGGAATTAACCTTTCCTGAATAATCACGACTTGGCCAAGATCTCATTAAGTACACAGTACTACCTTGCTGATCATTTCTTGTCAAACTAGATCTCATTATATAGGATTATGATTATCCAGGTCTAATTCAACATTCAACTAAAACTGCTGGCTAAACCCATGATTCTCCTGAAGCTGAGATGCAAAGGACATAGTCCAGAAGGAAAACCTCACCCTCCAATCTGCTTCTTCAACTTGGCACACAGGAACAGATCCGTAAAAAGAAAAACATGGCGCAGCTTGCGAGCCCCCTCAACCAGCTCCACCATGAAACTGTCCTTCAGCAGCTGCCGGTGCTAGTGAAAAAAAACAGAAAAAAATGTTTTAGTGCAGTATAAGCCCCAGATTTATCACTGAGGCAACACATTCCTTAGACACGACTCCTACCAGAGCCAATTCACTAAATCGGTCTAACTCAGAAAAAAGAAAAAGTCTATTAAGTGTTCCTTCCCGTGAGCTCTGCTCCCTGCTGCTGCCCTCTCTTCCCATGGGCAGAAATGGCCATGCAACTCCTTTATTATCGGGTTCTGGGTCAGACTTCAGGCTTCTCCCCATCACCTGTTCCTGTACCCAAGTGTAATTTATTGTGAGTCATCGCCCAGCTTCCGTGTAGCCAAGGGCCAGAATCACTGACAGCACATCATTCCCTCACAAACCAGCAGAGAGCAGCAAACACCACTTTGCTGAGAAGTCACCCAGCCACTGAATTCCACTTAAGCTACCCCACCAGGGAGAAAGGTGAGCAACACCTCCACCAACACCTACGCTTCCCATTCACAACAGCAGTTGTCGATGTTAACAGCTGAATGCCATTGCTGCTTCTTTATTACAAGTGCTGTTAGGGGATAATTCCTGAACAAAATGTGTATCTAGCAAACTTCTCAGTAGTCCCTTCTCAGCCTGTGTTTAAATAGGACCATCTGGATACACCCCAACCTCATGCCTATTTAAATCTCTTTTATATATCATACAAATATTCTCCGAACCTAGAAGATGCAAAGCAGCTGCACAACCTTGATGCCTTTATTCCTGTTTCTAGTTCCAGGGAGTTTTACAATCTCCTAAATAACTGGCCCACCTTGGTAGGCAGAAGCATCACTTTCCTAATTCCCTTATAGGGACTCCGTAGCTGAAAGACAATCAGGCTGGAGCGCTGGCACGGAGACAGATGGCTGTGTGCTGTTACAAGTTGCAAGCCCTGCTCTAGGTTCAGGCCTTTTATTCTGATGTCAAGATCAACAGAACTTTGAGTGCACATCTGGAACAGGTATGTCCCGCTGTTTTTCAAACGGAAGTCAGGGGTATTCAACTTTGGGCACATTTTATATGTCAGTGTTGCCTTGCTTCACAGCCAGTACAAGCAGGAATCACCAGCTTCTCTGCACAGGTATGCTAAGGTAGCTTTCCTGACCTGTACTATTTCCTTGCTATTCCAGCGGAGAGGATGCTACCCCTTACACAGACGAGCGACACATTACACACATGATATGTGCCTAGATGGCACTGTGGCTGGGGACAGGAAAGATCTGCTAACACTGTCCAGCACTAACCAACACCCCCCCCCGGCTGTCTCGCTGTCAGCCTTCTCCAGGCCCATGCTCGGGACTCGGTACAACTCACTGAGGAGCTGCTGAATCTCTGCGATCCCCACGCTGGGACACACAGACCTGAAAACTGTCCATTTCCCAGAGGCAGCTGTGCTCAGCCACGCAGGGGCACGCAACAGGGAAGCAGTTAACCTGAGCAAGGTCAGGACATCCAAACCAGAACTGATGCTTCAGTTTCTCAGGGTACGCCCCATGGGTTCTGTTTGCTGTGTGGCTTAACAAGCCCTGCACACATTTGCTGCGGAGGGTGTGGGAGTGCAAACCCCCACGCTGCCTCTCCTTCCGCCTACCGTTCTTCCCATCTTGCCTCTCCAAAACGAACACAAACCACATCAGTCCTGGGCCCAGCAGGCATCATGGCAAGGAACGCAAGGCAGAGAAACGCCCTTGCAGACATAATTCTTGTCTCCACACTCCGTCCTACAGCACCCTAAACTTCCTGACACAGACTAACCGTCTGTACTTTCCTGTCCGCAGCTGCACCAGCACCACAGCTAGCTGCTCAAGCACACACAGCAGTGTCAGCATCTCATCTTGGTGCTCCCATTACACAAAGGTCCTGGAAATCTGCGAGCAGCAGCTGAACCTGCACCTTTCCCATAGCACCAGGAAGCAAGGTTGCTAGCTAGCATCTCTGGGCAGGAGGCTGTGGAGATCTGGTATCCAGCAGTGATTCAGGCTCAGAAAGGCCCGTACATATGTTAATGTTTATTTTTAGGTGGGCGTGATCCTCCTGGCTTCTCTTCAGTGGTTTTTAGACAGAACGCCTGCCTGCATTAATGTCTCTGCTGCTGATGCGCACTTGTGCATGCCTCCCCCTCCTGCCTGGGAAACAAACCCCAGGTAGGAAACTAGAAATATTGAGCTTAAAAAATAAATAAATAAAAAGGAGGAGGTATGTTGTTAGTAGCAAAAACACTCTCCACAGCTTCAAAGAATTTCATTCCGGAGCAATAATGAAACAGGGAAAGATATCTTCTGAGCAAGCCAAACCCCTGATTTCAGGTTTCTTTATCTGATGCATATTAATTACGCTGCAAATCAGCTCAGCTCCTTCGGGGCAATGAGAATAGCTGCTTGTTGCCAGCTCAACCTCTGCTCATTGTTCGTAGGTGTAAAGATGTTCTCACAGCTCACTCATCTCTGCTACCCAGCAGGATATGGCACTGTCCCTTCCCTACTGACAGAGACACGGCCAGCAATGTGTTTCTTCACAGGCAGTGGAGGGCACAGGCCCATGAGAGATGTTGGAGGACTGTGCAGGACTACTGCTCAGCCCTAGATCAGCCCCCTGGTTCTGGCAGTATTCCAGTACCATCAGCTAGGCCAGAGCATTTTTAAGGCAAGGATGTCCTCACATGAAGGGGAAGCTTATACAGAGGCATCAGTGACCGGAAACCTTTGTGTCAGGCATCCACAAAGTAAGAAAAGAACAGCCCATCAGTATTCCCTGCAGCAAGGCTACAGACCTCCCCGGTCCAACCAGGCCAGCCCTTCTGCCTTCTGAAGTTGCACCCAACCTGCTGCTGCACAGTCCTTGGCTGTGACTCAAGCAGCCATGCTCTCTGTCCCACATCTCCCCAAAACCCAAGCAGAAAGCTCAGCCGTATGATGCCAGAACAGGGGTGTCATTCAACAGCTTTCGTACTTCCCATCTGGGACTGAGGTACCGCTCATTCGCACTGAGTTTATTTTGACTAGCGCTCCTGGGTCCAAAATACCCTGCCTGACATGAGACACAGTGCTACCCTGAGGCAGCAAAATGTCTTTGGCAGCATGATCTCCCAGAAAGAGAGCTGGGTGGGAAGACAACAAGGCTGTATTTCCTAAGCTTGACTGGAACAGAAGTAAAGAGGTGAAAGGCATGTATTCCAGTCAGCCACTCAGAAGAGCTTCCCAGACCTTTCATTCTTCCTATCTTCTCGCTCATGGGCTAGTTGGGAAGGTCTCCCTCCAGCAAGCAGCAGGGGTAAACTGTCACAAAAGGAACCAAGTATCTGGGGAGGAGAGGACAGGAGGAAACATTTGTGGATCAAATCAGGAAATCTCCCCTCACAGGGGCGTGGAGCTTGATATTAGCTATAACTACCAGTTTCTCTTGGAAAACAGGACTTTCGTCAGGGTTGGGCAAAACAGGCATGCCCCAGGCTGCTCAGCATCAGTGGAGCAGAGGAGCGTTTCCAGCAAAGGGTCACATCCTTTGTTGCAAGTGATTCATCTTGCTGGGAGGGTTCAGCAGGTCAGAGGGAAACAATAAAAGGATTTCCCAACTGGCTTACCAGATCCCTGCCAAACCCACAGTGAGGGAGCGTGGGGCACCTTCCCAGACCTCCTGACATGAGTTAGCCCCTCCTACCCTCCCCGGGGGAGCCAGCAGCCCCCCTCAGACAGGACTCATGCCAGTCAGATGCCCATGCCACCTCAGCTCCACAGGCCTTCTCTAGCAGTTTGGGAGCTAAAGCCCACTTTGGTCAACTCCTCCCACCCAGCGCCAGCAACAGTTATTCCTTTGGTGGTTTTCTGTTAAACATGAGGTCTTTTGGCTGGGTGATCCTACTGCTCATGACATACAACAGCCTATGTGGGGGAAACCATCTTTCTCTGTTTCCAAAGTTACTCTGCTAAGGTTATCTGTTGCAAAGGTGCTAAAGGTTTCCTAAAATACCCTGAAATGACACATAGACTACAGAAACACCAAATAAACATCCAAGAAAACATAAGCTTAGGATCAGAGTGACAGCACGGTGGCAGAGTGACCCGCTCTCCTCCACAGACGCCCCTAAGACTGTGAGGTGTCCAGCAGAGGAGCTCAGCTCAGCTACAGAAAGATGTTCCATGAGGCCTGGGAGAAAAATCTCGTATCATAATAGAATGAATTAGGATCATCTTTAATTGCTCAAACAGGGCCTGGGCTGACCATTACCTTCAGTGACTCTTGCAAAGCTCCTGTACTGGTGCAGTATAAGTCCAAGGCTCCTTTCTAGGCCCTGTTTTCCTTTGCATTTTTTCACCTGCTTCTTCTCCCACCCACCTCAGTGCTCTCCCTGTACACCTTTCCGAGCTTGGATATCCTCTTTGGATTGCCTGTTGCTGTCCTCCTCCTCCTCTTACCTCTGTCAGTGAGCATCTCCCCCTCCTCCGCTACCGAACTCACGACTACCCGTGTGCTCATCTATTCATCCTACGGTGTTTTAGTGCCATTTGCATATGATAAATCCTGCTGCTGTCACGCACTGTTTAACTCCAGGAAGCGCGGCAGAAGACCAGCTTGTCTGAGACGCATTACAAAAAGTGGAATTTGAAAATCTCCTCATCCAGAACCACAGCTGTACGAAAGGCCGTCTCCTCACTTGTGCGCCGAGGAAAGAGCTCATCCGATGTGGTGACAGCAGAGACCCGCAGCATGTGTGGGTGGGAGCACCGGGAAGGACTGGAACATGTGTGAAGCAGGAGGAGGAAGGTAAAAGCAGGAGATGGGTATTGGCATATGTCAGTGAGGATGAGGTGGTTTGGCTTTCTGCAGAGCGTAGGAAGAAAATGATTCCTCGCGTGTGTGTGTGCGTGTGTTGCAAGACCAGCATTGCAGAATAAAGGGATGCTCTGCCTAGGGAGCTAAACTGGCTGCTCTTTGAGCATTTTAATAGCCTTTCTTTTTTCTTTCCAAAGCTTCTGTCACCAGGAGCTCTCTGACTCCAGCTGTAAGACAGAGTGTGAAACATCCAAGATCATTTTTGATTGCTCTATTGCCAACATCTGCCCAAGGCTGCCAGAAGCAGTAGGCACCAGGCCTCAAGCTGTGCATGACTGCCTGTGTCTAAGCTCAGCTCCCAGCCTCTCAAAGGCTTTAGTCTGCACTTCTGCTCCCTGGCAAACATCCTTTGTCCTTTCGCTTCCCCGGCACGCTTGGTCTCTACCAAGTTAAACAGGAGCCTAAGGCAATGATACCCAGGGTCCCCTGACTGCAGTTTAAAACCACATTTAGAAACGTGGTAGAGCAGCTTGCCAAGCAGCTTCTTCTCTCCAGAGCGAGGGAAAAGGTGGACAGTAGCATAAGGTGATCCAACATGTGACCTAGTGGGCTTGATCCCAGAAGAAACTGTCAGCCTTCTTGTGTCTGGACTGGTGCTGATGAGACCAGATACTAAGCCCCTCAGCCAGTGGAGTGACTCAACAAGGCTTCATTTTCAGGCAGCTCCATTCCTCCATGCCAGTGTGGGATCACACAAATACCAGTGTGAACGCTTCAGGGAAGGTTGGACTGCATGGCCAGGGGAAGGCAGAACGGCAGCCACCACTGCTCAAGGTTGGTCTGAACTGCCCTGAAACAACATCCTGCGAAGAGCATTAGATGAGCAGCAGTCAAGAAAGGAACTGCCCTCTCCCAAATGGATTCTGCAGTTTTTTGCAGTTTCATTAAATCCTGTTTTACAAGAATGGGCTGAATTAGCTGGAAACACAAGCCTTTACTTCTGGCAGGGAAAGGTGACACAAGCTCCACAGTCATTTGCATCCAGGCTTAACTGAGGAAAAAACCGTGTAGTGCATATAGCTGCTCTGTTAATAAGACTAGAAATGTTATTACTCCCTCCCTTCTGGCACATAACAATGGCACATCCTTCACCTCAAAGCATTAATTTTCCTGCTTTCCCAAGGGACTGTCCCCCGCAGAACCTTAAACAGGTTCCCTGTTTAAGCCAAGAGGATAGTGGTGAAGAAGGGTCAGCAGTGAGCAACTAAGATGCCCTGCTCCATGGTCCTAAGGGGTGGAAGATTCTCCACCACTTGCATTCTGAGTCAGAAGGGACAGTGCTACTCAGACCCCCTTTCCCTCTATGCATTTGTTACGTTATTTAGAGGGTTGGCAAAGAGGACACCTGCAGATAACCCACCAAAAAAGTAAAAAAGTAAAACCACAGAAGTAGAAAGATGGGAAAAGGAGGGAGCAAGAGAATGTAGCAGATCAGGCTGAATGGAAACAGACCCAAGAGCCCAGATAAGCCCTCCTGGCTCCCTTGTGTTGCCAGGCTGGGGCTGGTGCTCTCTGGCTCATCTGTACCGCAGTCCTCAGCAAAGCACAAAGCCAAGAAGAGTAGCTACAGTCAGCCCAGCAGCAGCAAGGACCAAACTATGTGTTCGTAGGCTTAACCCACCAATACTGCCTTCCCTACTGTAGCCCTTTCTGTCCCTCTGATGAATGGTTTTACTCCCTGTGTTCCCATCTCCTTGCACTACCCGAAATACTCGCTGAACCCAGCAAAATAAACCAGGCCCGCATGTCACAGAAAACTCTCAGTTTATATGCGTAAGTTTAGAATTAGAAAAAAGCCTACTGAGCCAAGCAGAACCAGGGGGCTGGTGTGCAGGAAGGACACCTGACATCAGGCAGAAAGACAGCGGGTGGGTCAGACTGTGTCAATGCTCCTGGAGCAGGGAATCACCTTTTGCAAAAGGGAGGAGTATTGTGCTGATGAGCCTGTACTCTCTCCTGACCTGCACTCCTCTCCTCAGCAGCCTGTCACTAGGGAGATTAACAACTGGCTGCTTTCCCCAGTTCAAAGCAATCCTGAAAAAAAGAGCTGGAGCAAGAGGCTGGCAAAGGAGATTTAACTCCTCCCCATGATGCACTCAAAGGGGAAAAATATTCCACATAAAAGGCAAGGACTGGGAAAAAAGATAACCGAGATCAGCACCTTAGCAATACATGAGGGGAAAGGGCTGTTTTCCCTCCTTCCTTTCCACCAAGGAAATTTCAATGGGAGGAAGACAAATAATGAAAAAAGCCATCAAAGCAAGCTGGTGATTCATTAAAACAAAAAAATGCATTATGCATTGAGAGCAGTCAATTAGGAGATGCAAACTGCACACTGTCCTGTCACCCTAGGGGAAGCACAAGCAAGGCTAGTGGGAGGAAAGGATAAGTAGAAAAGGAAAGATTTACAGGCATAAACAAAACCCAGCTATGACCCCAAGCTGAGTAGCTTATAGGAAGGAGCAGCCATCACTAACCCACACGGAATAGCTGGGAACAGGCTTGTGTCTCTGGATTACTATGCAGACAGTGAACATATCTACTCTCTACACACAGAGTGGTGTCAACTGGGGTGTTACCACTTTGAAAAAAAGTGGGATATTGCTGCCAAATGACTAAAGAAAGGATCCACCATCAGATTCCTGGAGTGGAAGGCAAACTGTGGGAAGCATCAGAAGCAAGTCCTTTTCTTTCCTGGGCTCAGTGCAAGCTATGTGCAGTGAGGGAGAGCACAAAGAGTTCCCAGTCCACACAACCCTCTCCTTGGGTATATCCCCTTCTTTCCCTCCCCACATCATACACGGAGTCATCACAGGACCAGTGAGAGTCTGAACAACCCTGCCGAGCTCAATCCCAACAAGCCTCCCCTTTCTGCTTTCTAAGATCTGACAAATACATCATTGCAAAAAGAGATCATCAGGACCATCCTCCTGAGCCTGCCCCGATGCCTGGGCTCTGGCACCTCATTAGGATTCCACATGACACTTTTCAAAGCCTGCATCCTTCATTGAGATGCTGACAGACAACTGGAGAACACAAAATGCTCCCTCCCCTGCGAGGGGACATTCTAGCCTGCGATTTCTGCTACGACTCAATCAGCATCCACTTTAACGAGGCCATCTACTATCACTGAGGTCCTGGTGACTGATGTCTAAGCTTCTACCTCAGCCTCCAATTGCTCAGCCCCTCCTTTTCTCAGCTGCAGACTTCCTCAGTCGACAAAATGAGACAATAAGCAAGACTTGCAGGATAAAGTGCACCAAATTCCCAGTATTGCAGCTTCCAGCAAATCTTTGTCAGCTGAAAATCAGTTTAACAGCTAAAAGTAAGCATGTTTAGCTGACAGGATTTGGGAATACATCATGAAGGTTCATGGTATCTCAAAAATCTCCTGGGCTTTGTAAGAGATGTTTTTGTACAGGGTAATTTGGGTCACTTTTGATCAGCCAGTGTCTCTGGCACACTGCCACAATTCCTCTTACACATATACTACCTGAAATGCACCTCTCCTTTGTCCAATCTCCTATATCCTCCTCTCTCTTAATATTTCTGTCAGTCCTGGCCTTTCCTCATCAGGAAGAACTAAATTGCTTTCTACCGAAATTCCAAGACAGATGAATCAAGCCGACTGAGGCATGCAGGACTTTACCGTTGTGTAGCTCTATGCCCTCCTTGCACAACGTTGCATGTAGGTAAAGAAACTTCCTGGGTGTAGTCCAGATCCTAGCAGAGCTCAGAACACCTTTAGGAGTCAATCACCTCCCTTACCTTTCCCAACCCATTCCACTTGCTTTGCTTCCTAGTCCCATTTACAATATTCTTCTTTAGAAATGAGGACACAAAAAATGAGTTTTAGGGCAAGAATGAAGATTCTGGAAAAGAGTTTTTCCTGTCTTTTATGATTTCTGATGTTTCCTCACCTTTTTCTCCTCCCAGGCTTCCTGTTTGGTTTCAGTTTGCAGGAAAATACAAATCCATTTAGTGCATAGGAATCTGCATCACACAAATTATGTATGACAAATGATTTTAACAGTGCTAAGGACAAAACTCTAATCATATTTTTCCTCTGGGTTTCCAAACTGCTTTCTGGGAAGAAAACAGAGGAGCTGTGCCACATCCTTTAGAGAACAAGGACACTGCATAAACTGTATCTTAGCAACAAACGAATTAATAGCGTAACTTCCTAGTCTGCTCAACAGAAAAGGCACAACCAGTATTCAGAAACTGAGAAAGTAACAAAAGCAGAAGACTCACCTCTCCCTTCTTTACAGTCATGGACTGCCGACGAGGAGTGATCTCTTCATTGATGCTGGAGAGAAAGTTCTGCGAGATCCGCAGAGCATCCTGCAGGAGTGGATGATCAGGGTGGCTGACTGGAGTGTGCTTGAGCAAATCCTGACACCAGGAACACAGAGAACAGAAACATGAGCAGCACTGGAAAGCAGAAGGGTCTGAGGACTCCTAACTAGAGCTGTAAGACAAAATGGTCCATCTTCCTCTTGCAGATTAGAGCAAGGCTTTATCTCTAGAGGAAGAGGATAATACTCTGCGCTTCTTGGAAACCCCACTGAGGAGACAGCAGGGTCCTACCTATGGACGCCTTCCCCTTAGTGTGAAAGGAAGCAGCTCTTATGCAGCATTATGCAGGTTTATTTTTGCAGTCCTGCAGCTCCATGGAAAATTTGAAGGGCAAAGAAAATAATAAAGGAGCCTAAAGTTTGAAAACTACCTTTCAGATACTTACATGCAGGACAAGTGTGCTGCGAGTCACTCGGTCCACTGGCTTGTATAATAGAGCTGTGAAAAAAAAGCAGCAGGAACATAAGGGAGAGGTACCTAAATACAGCCCCTACAAAGCAACTTGTCCAATGCAACTGAATGCAGAGGCACAGGTTTATTAACCAATGAGCTACTGGAAAATTCCCTTCTCTAAAGTCACTGTGCTGAACAGCCAATAAACCACACATGAACACACAGAGGAAATAAACATCCTCCACAGCATGCCCACTTGTGAGCACGCCCTGTGGACAGTGGATGAGGAGCACACAAGGTAGTACAGAACAAGCACACGCAGCGTGGCACACTTCCGACAAGCCCCTGGCAACCTGCCTGGTCCCACAGGTCAGAATTGGGCCTTGCACTCTTAAAGTTGCCAAGGAGGTCCCTGAAAGGCTGGCAGAGCACCCCTCCTTCTAGAGTTTAGCATGCTACGTTGAGTGCTTCCAAATCCTAGTAATAGGCCAAAACAGGAAAGGGATTGTCTTTTATGTTAGTGAGTATGGAAGCTTCTTGTAACATGGGTTGTCTTCTACTTATGTGCCTAGAGACAAGCACTATAGAACTTGATCTTGATCAAGCTCTCTAGATGCTACCATAGGGCAAAACCCACATAACAATAACTGCTAGGATGGCGTTGATGCTATCACCGGGTAGATGTTCTCTTAAAATCACAGCAGTCCTTTGGTTCTCCTGGGGTTGCCCAAAGGGACGGATGATGTTTTAAGCTGGGCAGGGGCTTCCCCATGCAGCTTACTAGGCATGAGTTCTGCTACTTAGCAAAAGGGAACTGATTTCCCAGGTAGAGCCAGCAGAGATTCCATAACCCTCCAGCATTTAAAAAGAAAAAGGGAGAGCAGAGGTTTGGCAATAGCGTCCACACAGTCCTGACAAACCACACTCTCCTCTGCATGGATCACTCACTTTCCAAGGAATTTTTCGTCGTCTGATCTTTAGATTCCTTTGTGCTTCTAGCCTTTAGATTCTAAAAGAAAAAGAAAACCCATGTAGCAGACAGTTAATCACCTTGAAATATCACATGGAAACGTAAGAGGCTATCTGCTCCTCCAAGGGACAGCCTAGCTGTGAGTGGAGGACAGCCCTATCACAGTTCAAGTCAGGAAAAATATGCTTTCCTTCTTAGTAAATCCACCATTGCCATGAAACAGGCACCCACACATCTCAAATATTAAGCAATTTTCTTAGGAGTGCATGTCAATAGAGCTGCAGCAAAGCAGGGAACCACCAATAGCGACAGGGATGGTGGAGTTTTTAAATCACCTGCAGGAGAAAGACATGTCCATAAGGATGCAGCCATTATCACAGCATGCGTACACCACCAATAAATAAAGTACAGGATTTGGATTCAGTGCCCCCAGGTTATACTTCCTTATACCTGTACTCAGAGCTGGGTGACCTTGGACAAATCAGCTCTCTTTCATGGCAGAAAAGGAACAATGCCCGTGACTCTTCTCTCTGCACATGGACTGTGAGGCTACATGCATTAATGTGCTGAGCTCTGAAATCCTCACCAGGGCACAAATGCAAAAGTACCATCACCACCATTCCAAATAAATTAGATACTAGGATGATTTCAGAATTATCCTTCAGAAAACAGCAAAACCAAGGGATTACATTTGCACAGCACCCAGGATCCTGGAGTCTTCCAGGGACTACCATAATATTATCTATACATATTACTATAAATAAATGGGAAATGCATTTTAGTACTGAAAGAAAAGTATGTACAGGAGAAGATACTTTACTAATGTGTTGGCACCACTAGAGCACAGAAACAGTCAGGCAAAGGACCAGAATCTGATGGAAATCATCGGGAAAGGAGAGAACAGAAGGCATTTGCACTCTGGTGAGTAGTACAGCAGGTCCCAAAAGGCAAGCCTTGCTTCCCTCACTTCACAGAAGGAACATGCTTTATTTTACCTCTTTATCATAAAAATTGAAAGGGACATGTGATACTGAATGCACTCAGAAGTTTTTTTCAGAGCAATAAACACCCTCAATATTATTCATCTCTGATTGTTTCTAAGGACACATATATGAAGTTCCTGTTTTCTTGGCAACTGAATTCTTCAAAATATAATCACTGCAATACAAAGAGTCAATGAGACCATGCACTGCAGGCAAAGCTGGTGCCTGGGAAGCCTGAAAAAGTACTCAAAATGCTTTGACACAAGGTACTGCTCTTAAAGAGGGAAAATCAGAGTAGCCCAATGAATAACATTGTAGATTATGGCTGACACACTTGCCTTTTTAAACAGAAAGCTACCCTCTCCTTCTCTCCATACCAGCAAAGCCTGCAATTCCACTGGCAGCCATAATTCAAGCCATTAAAGATGGCTTTTTACACCACAGTCAGCATCACCATTAGCAAGAGCAATATTTGAGAAACTCAAATACAGCTTTCCCTTCTAAAAATGCAGGAAAGTGGCACAGAACCGAGAAGCTCAAAGCAATGCCAGTTTTTGCAAGATTCCCTGGGTGGGGACAGCACGTAAAGGCTGTCCATGCAATCACCTCCATTAGCCCAAAGTATAAATCCCTGTAAGAACACGAGCTGAAGCAGCGAAGCCTACGGGAGCTCACAACTCCTCCAGAAGTCAGGGCTGCAAAGATACTTGGAGGACAGACAGGAGTGACATCGCAGGGTATTAGTCAGATCCAGACGGCTCGTGTGTCTGAATACCGTGACATTACCTCAGAGATTTCAGCAAACTGAGCATTGGCTTGGCAGCATTTCTCTGCTGTCTCCATAGCAACTTCATAGTTATCCACAAAGGCCCGGTACACTCCCAACTGGCTGGCCTGCAGGAAGCAAAACAAAATAAAATAAACGCTGGGGAAGAGGACAGTTTGGGATGGCCAGCCTCAGTATCTGATGATCAGGTCATGTTCCTTCATGCCAGGGAATGCTGAGCAGGCCCTGAAAGACACCTCTGACCTGTCAGCTTTGCTTAACCAGCACAGATACTCCCATGCACCCAGTTCCATCTATGCTGAACAAGTTCACAAGTGAAAGATGTTGAATCCTGCGAGGATGACACATCCTTATTACTGCCATCTATTTTTCCCTTCTGAACTGCCAGATTAGTATCTATTAATATTTTAGCTCATTGATGTAACTGGAGCTGCTGGCTACTTGCCTCAAAATATGAATCAGACGGGAATGATTCAGCCCAACAGCACAAATGTGACCCCAGTAAGCTACTTGTTGGCTTTTGCATGACGGAGACGCTAACTCAAACCCAGATATTAACTCATATCTGCATTAGTGAACACCATTATAAGGGCAGGAGAGTGCTGAAAATACAGAGCACAACCCATTTGGAAGGCAGGGGCTGCAGCACTAGGTGACCGAAAATGGTAGTTTTTCCAGCAGAAGGAATACTCAATTGGTCCAAAAAGAAGATGGAGCAGGCCTCAGAGTGCAGCAATAAGCCATTATTATCCCCAAGTCTTAGCACTGCTCCCATTTGCTGACTTAGGAATTGCAGCCATATCCACGCCAGAGAACATAAGATCCAGGTCGGGAAATCCCTGGGAAGCTTCCAAGCTCGTCTGGATTGCAGAGCTGGCTTTGTGTTGCCGAGCTGCACAGGCTGTGCTCTAAACACCTCAGCAGCTTGAAGATGCTTCCAAGTGCACGGTCAGTAGGAAGCCAACAGGTGGAGCGCTTTAAAAGGCTCCATTAAAGACAAGTTTGTTACCACAGGAGCTTCCACTTACCTTGTTATTTCTGCAGCTTCTCTGACACTTCTGCCCGAGACATGCAACAGGCAGAGCAGTTAACATTCCCACAGACAGTGCTCTTTTCTCTCCTGTTCTCTCATAATCATTGTGTTCCTCAATCTCTATGGAGCTTTGTGCAAGATACGATGGAAGAGAAAAAGCCACTCTCGGGAGAACATTCACTACACCAATTTCTTTAGCTAACAGAGGCTGCGAAACAGCAAGCTATTTCCTAGGGCATATTTTACTGGAAGATTAGGAACCAATCTCAACCCTCACACAAAATAACTTGGTTATGGCTGAAGCTGAAGGAAACTGTGCTCACTTATGCCAGGGATGACCTGGCCCCAACAGTGTGGAGAGAGTAAGATCTGTACTTGCCACTGGGGCACAATTTTGCGAAGAAACTGCTGCCAGAATTACTGGGCATTTGCAGGGCTTATGACATTCGTGTTTAGATGATGCCAGCTAACACAGCAGAGTTTTAAAGTTCCTCCATTCCTATGTGGCTCTTTCATTTCCTGCTAACTCCTGAACAGCTTTTTCTAGGCTTTCATTTTCCCCTTCTAAACATGCCCTCATGAAAACATCTTTTTCATTAAAAACTGAGCTTCCAATCCAAGCAATAACGCTCACACACAGTTCTCATGGTGGTTTAAGTTTTCTCTTTTTCAATTGAAAAGAACACACTGAAAATTAAACAAGCTTTGGTAGAAATAATTGGCTTCTGGTTAAAATTTTTTCCATTCCTGAAAACCATCAGTGATAATATTTGCTAAATATTTCTTCATTTCTAAAAACAGTTCTAAAGTGTTTCCTTTCTAGTTAAAAAAAAAAATACATACAAAATATTCCCCAAAACTGAGAAGCATATTTCACTCCCACATGCCTAGTGTCTTTCTTTTTTTTCCCTTTCCTTAGTTTCCACAGGAAAAAGGTAGAATAACAGTCACTGATGTTGCAAATGGATCATACTTAGTGTGTGTAAGGAGTTCTAGAGTTTCATGTAGTCTGGCACAATCTATAACTTCCATCTACAGTGCTTCGTTTTGCATGATATTAAAGAAAATTAATATCCCCAGGGATCTCAGGATAATAACGAGGATTCCAGTGTTTATCATCAGATTGCACGACACGACCACAAGTAAACAGTCTGCTCTAAAAGATTTGATGTACATCCTGTGTAGATGTCTTGTAACGCCTGGTGTTCTTGCTGTCTCTCTCATCTAGCTGCTTCCCACTGCCTGCCAAGAACTATTAGCTTTATCTCATCGAGCAAAGAGTTCAAAATTCCCACTGATACTGTACCAAACCACCAGAAACTGAAACTGCTAAGCTAGCTCAAAGCTTCCTGCAGTAGGGCAATTTGCTCTTTTGCTTTCTAATACTAACCCAACAAAATCAACAATTCTATTACAAACTTATGAAAATCAGGGGAACATGAAAACAGAGTGCCAGAAGGGCTTAACTCCTGAACCTGCCATCACCATCAGCAAGAAACGGTCTTAAAAAAATGCCTAAGTATCTGTATGGTGAGTCAAAGCTTGCTTGACAGCCAGCAGTGGTAAGGAATATACTCAGGTCTTCTTCAATTAGTGTTATCTTCATTGCTGCACTACACTTTTAATGCAGTTTGTGAGGCTTCCACTTTCAGCAGCCTTCTGTATCTTTGCTTCAGCAACCAGCAGCAGGTGGTTTTGTCTTCTTAAACCAGTTGCTCAAATTGCATACCAAGAACTACTCACCAAGGCACCAACATGACCCCTCCTGGCTAAAACATGCTGGCAGTGAAAAGCAAATTCCCGTATTTTGATCTTGAGTGTCTGGCGTGGATGGAAAACAGCATCTACCAGGCCCATCTCCCACTGCTCCATAGGGTATGGGGCTCATGCTGGGCTACACAGCTGCTAACAATTGAGTGGCCCTGGTAAAGCACACTCCCCATCCAATAAACCCCTCACTGGAATGTCACTCCTACCCTGAGAATCAGAGGCACCTCAGGAATGCAAAGATTCTTTTCTTTTCTAAAAAGGAAAAACCAGCTCCTTTAATCCTTCACTATCTGCACATGCTAGGGGAGAGGCTCAAGGGGCCAAAGGAACCTCATAGAATGCAAACAATTTGTCATCTGGCTCAGAAATTCAGCAGTTTTAATTCAGCCTCAGGAATATGCTGTATATGTCTTTGTCCTGTTCTGCATCCAGAAAATTTTGTGGTGGTTGCTTGGAGGATTCTCAGCAGCAGGTTGACTGCATCAGCACAGCAGCAAGGGGAATATATAATATCAAGGCCAGGATGGTGGTAGAAAAGCAAAGCCAAAGGTGATGACCATAAAACAGAGAAAATCAGCACAAGATAGAGGAAAGCACCACAGAGAGAAGGAAGCATGTGTGAGGGAGTTCAACAATAATGAGAAACACTTAGCTGCAGGGTTAAAAAGTATGCTTTTTAACACTGCCATTCTCCCATCTTCCTCTAAAGCAAATGGTGTGATGACACTGCAGACACCCTGGAGATTCAGCATTTCTGTGAAATTGTATTTGTATTAGTGGCACAGCTTCCTGGAATCTTTGAACAGACACTTTTGCTGTAGGCCCTTCACCACAGTGGCAAAACTAGAAGCCTCTCATCTAATCCAGCTTCGGTGCACAGTCACCGAAGGGAATCGTACCAGCACCTGTGAGACGAGTGAGAAGTAACAGAAGCTTTGGTGATGGCAGCTGACTCACCAGCTTTTGGAAGAGGTCCCCCACACGTTGCTGGTGACTCCACTGCTGCACTCGGGGAAAGAGCCCATCATAGAATTCTTTGTGGATCTCGTAGAGCTCAGGCACTTTGAAGAATATTGTCTCAATCTGCTGACTAGTCAGCACAGGCTGCGAGGTGGTGGCAGCTGCTTTCAAAGGCTTCATAGGCTGAAATGAGGAAAGAAGGAAATCGTTATCATGCAAACCAAGTACTTTCACCCTTGCCACATTACAACATATTCCTCCAGAAAGTTGTTTTTCATGCCATTAATGAGTGATATTTGCATTCGCACAACTCCTGAAAGCTAGACATTAACAAGTTCCCTCATGGGGATCAGCCACCCCTGGTAGGTAGGTTTTCTGAGGATATTAATCGTGCAATATAAATCCCTTTGCACTCCATTTCCTTAATCTCTGTCCAACTGTACGGCATAGTGTCAAATAATTAGTACACGATACTGAAAGACAGAACCACACTAATAACTCCCTGGTTGTGACATATCCAGCCCTTTCTTTAAGCCTCTCTTTCTCTCATGGAGAAAAGGAGTAACAGGTACCCTTTGCACCCAGCAACTTGTAACCCAACGTATGTGAAGTCCTGGGAAACTTTGATGGAAGCAGCAGTGAAAATTCAAGAACCAGTGTTTGAAATGGTATCTGCCACCAGCACTTACCAGCAGCAGAGCTTCCAGATGGCTCAGGTAGGTTTCCTCACTGGCTAGGATTCCTGACAGCACCCATTTTCTCATCTCCAGGCCTTTCTCCAGGTCTGGCTCACTCTACAAATAAGTTATTAAGGACAAAAAATAAAAAGAAAAAGGGAAAAAAAATTAAAAAGGGAAGAAGAGGGAGAAAGAAAAACAAGAATGAGGATGGAGAGTAAAAAGTATCATTCAGCTGACCACAGAATACTTGGGATTTTGGTTTACTTTCAGACTAAAAAAACCAACCAAATAAAAACCCCACCTGTGCTCAGTGTACTATTTCTAGAAACACACAAATGTAAATCATTAAATTAATTCTTATTTACCAGCAACTTATTTCACTTAGATTATTTACAGGTGTTAGCTTTCGTCATCCAGCTTCGGTGCCTTAATTAGGTGCTCGGACTTCTTCACAAAACACAGAACTTAAAAATCAGAATTTATCCTCCTAAACAAATCTTAGCGACTCTTGGTTATGTGCAATTCTCTCCCTCCTCCCACAAGAGTTCTCTGCGATCTTACTCCAAAGCCATGTTACTCTATGCAGACAGGATCACTTCCCCTGCATCTACACAGATGCACATGAATATACAGCAGTTACAGCCTGGCATGGCTGTTAAGATGGCTGATCTTTCTCCCACTCTCTACTATTCACTAAATTATTTTTCAGTGCCAGCTTGCACAATGTCTATTTTTAGTTAGAGGATGGAATAATCAGCACTGCTTGGAGCACACATGCTGATTTTCTTATTGGGATTCCATGAAGGAGTTCTTAACCAAAACAACTAAAGAAAGAGAGAAAAGAAAATAAATACATTCATGGGCAAACATACACATCAAGATAAGACTAACATCACATGTTAAGAGAAGCAGTAACCCCCTCTGTTGAATTTTAATTATCCTTCCTCTCAAAACTGTTACCTGAAAAATATTTAACCTGATAAAGCAAAACTGAGTATTTCCATAAACTCTGAAAAAAGCGTGGCCAAACAATGAAGGTTATTTATAACGAGAAACACCCTTTACAGAATCTTATTTCAAGTTCTTTTGATTTCTGTCATTCACAGAAATGGCTTTTTACAATTCTTGCAACCTTTTATGTTGTTAAATGTCACTAAGAATAGCGTCAGTAGTTGGATCTGAAAGGGTAGATACTTTTCAAGGGCTTTAGGTAGGTTGTTCTGGGCTCCATCCTACTCCTCTTAATATCCAGAGGAATTGAATTCAGCAGCAGGAGGATCAGGAAACATAGCAGTATGCTCCACTCCATTCATGGAACATAAAGCCCTATAGCTGAACAAAAAAGAGCTCCATTTAGGTTAGGGTGCTATGCTTTGAACCCTGGAGATGTATACATGAGGTTCATTACGGAGAGAAAGTATCTCAGCTATAGGTAACTTACAGTAATTATCACATTCTGAGTATGACTTTGAGCCTACGCACCTACACATGAAGAAAGAAATGGATCCTCCCGCTCCCAGATATTTCTGGATTCAGTCTCATCAATAACCATCCTGATTTTTGAACGCTTTCATTAAATTTCACAAGCTATTTTCTAGGCTAAAAGACCTTGCAGCAACTACTTTATAAAAGTTTTGTGAGGTGTCAAATACCACCATCACCTCTTAAATAAAAGTGGCAGACAGAAGCTGTTCTAAGGAAATGAGTAAAATTTACACGCACGTCAGGTACTACGTAGAAAGAAGAACTTGGCTTTTTATCCCACCTTCAGTGAGGTTCAGTAAGAAACCACAAAGCCTTTTAAAATCTCGAAAGGGCATCTCGAAGAAGCTAGGAATTTGTAATTCAGCAGTCGTGTCAGGAAGATTTCAGAAAAACACCAGTGACAAACTACATGGTAAAACAAATGCTGCAACAGATTCTGTGCATCTGCAGAGCACCCGTGTGACTGTCTGATACAGCTCAGACAGAAGCGTGCAACAACGCTATGACCATTCCTCGTGATTTCTGTATCAGTACTGCTTGGCTGTCCACCTCACGGACCATTTATGTAAGGCACAGTATCACACGGAATCAAGACAGGCAGCCCCAGGAAGTTTAACAAAGATTGTCTTCATCCAAAGAGGCAGAGACGGAGCTGCCCTGGTGCAAGAAAAACACAATACCTCTTGGTTTCCAAAGACTTCTTACAACACTTACAAAAGAAAAAAGCAGCTTCACAAAGAAGCATTGAGAAAAACTAACAGTGCTCCGAAGTCCCCGCTGCTGAGGATGAGGTAACTGGTCAATATTGACACAGTACTATTATTATCTTTAGCAGGTTCTCTTGGAGGAGGTGAGGATTTAAAAACCAGCTGGGTATGTTTGTAACATCTGTAAAGAGCAGCACACAATGACAAGTTCTTTAAATGATTCAAACTTCCGCATCACGACAGTGGCACAACAGTTTTCCTTGTAGCACTGAGAACAGTTTTCCTCTTCACAAATAAAAGCTTTAATTTACAAGCCAGTTCTTGCTGGGCACCGTCAGCTGACGGAGACAGCATTTTCTGCCTGAATGTTAATTTCCTCTCCTTAAGAGAGATGTGCTTTCAGAGAGACAAACATCTCCCAGGACACAGTAGAGGCCTTCCTTCCTGGCCATTACTACAAGGTCACTTTGCAAAGTCCACAGTATTGTCCTAACTCTTTTCAGTAGGAGCGTTTCCCAAGCGCGATGCTTGCAAAACTCTCGCCTGAGAAGCAGCCAGCCAGGGCAGGGCCCGGCTGCCTCCAGCTACAGCGCAGCAGTGGCTGAAGAAACCCCCGGGGGAGTTTATGCAACAATCACACAGCACATTACAAGGTTTCCAATGCAGTACCTCAAATTTACATACAGATTCCTTATACGTGAAAAGATGATCTCTTGCTGCTCCTGCTGTGTCAGGGATCAATAGGACACCAGGGCGCTGCTGTCTGCATTGTGCTGCCACTCTGTCTTTCCTCCCCAGAGCCAGTGCCCTGACAAGGGCTTCCTGCTGAGGGAAGCCTTTTCTGACAATGTCATCTGGGGCTGCACTGAGCAGCATCTCCGGCTGGTAGATGAACATCTGGAAAACAGCCCCTGTGCTTCTTCAGCCTCAGGGTGCTTTTTAAGTCACGCTTGTTATGAAGCGTACTCCAGGACTGAGAAATTCACTGTGAGCTGGTGCCAACATCCGGGAGAAGAGGAGCAGGTTTATTGTTTGGTATGACGACATTCCTCACTTACAGAATTGGGAACAGGCTCACCTGCTCACCCAAAACAAGACAGAGCAATTAGCAGGCAGAGATAATGTGAGACTGTCCTTCCACTCTCCCCTTACAGGGCGCCAAGATGTGAGGCACCCAGTGCCAAGGGCATTTTCTGCTTTGCCAATATCTGACAAAAAAGGGAAACAAAGAGCAACACTGTGACCACAACAGCCTCACTGACTGCTCTGCTGCTGCACTCCAGGCAGAAGGTCAGTGAAGGGAAGGAACATCCTGGGCGTAGGTATAAGCTCCCCACCAGCTCAGGGAGACCTGCCAAGGCTGAGGGCTCTTTTCCCCTACCCTGGCAAGAACCAAGCAGTCAGAAATCTTTGAGCTGCTTGTGGCAAGGGGAGGAGCCGGTACCACATCTACCAGACCACATTAGCTTGGGGAAAATACACCTATTAACTGAAGTGCAGATGGGGTGTTCCCAGCAGGATGTGGGGAGCAGCCTGTATTGGCAAACTCAAGCCACTCAGCAGGGAGTGCCAGGTGGCCAGCAGTCCATCCCATGCTTCCTACCCAGCTTGGTTAGCCCGTTTTTTACTTGTACAAGCCTGACTTGTATTTCACGTTCTGACTGTCCCTACCTCTTTGATGCCGGCATCCATTTCTAGCCTTTCTCCATTGCCCTTCCATCTTCTGGCTACCTCCCTAACCACACGGTTCAGAATAAATCTATCTTACAAGACTATCACGGGGCAGCAGCCAGAGCATTCCTGTCTGTCTGCCATGGGAGTTGTGAGGACCCAACACCCAGCCAGTTCTGAAAAAGCAAGCAAGAAATCAGTGTTCTGCTCCCAGTCCTTGTGAACTACGTTGTTTTTGTTAAAAAAAAAAAAGAACACAGAAAAGAAGGTGGAAAGCTGTATAAAGAAGTTTCACAGGTTTCTCATGCCAATAAGGTTCTGGTGTTTTCTTCTCAACTGGGTGGTGCTTCTTGCTATTCCAAAGACTTAAAAACTAAAAGATTGAGTCACAGTCATAAGTGCAATCTTGCGACCTGAATGAAGGCCAGTCAGAGCGGTTAGAAGCACTGGAGACATTAGAAGAGCGTGCATACGCTGGCCCCGAGCCACGGCTGTTTTGAATGTGTTTACAGCTTGTCAGCCTAAGTACTTTAGTTTACTAACCAGGTTGGCATTGCATGTTGTATTCAATTACTGCAAGCCTGAGATTCACCAGCTCCAAGGAATAGACAGATTCAGCTCTTCCTGACTCTGTTTAAAGAACTCGGGGTTTCTGGTTGTTGTTTAAATTAGTGGCAATAATTGTTTTCTTGCAAATGTTAGAAGAATGTAGATTAAGAATCTAGAAACCACAGCACATAAGATTTTGCAAAGTGGTTGCTGCCGGCACAGCTCTGTAACGAGAATCAGTGATTCAAAGTGGGCGTATAAAAGGCACTTTAACTCTCAGACCTTCCTTTGGTACAGTGTGTTCATATGCTGTGCAGTGAATGTGTTCAAAGGAGAGGTTTCCCGTAAGGACAGCTCAGAATCTCATAGAGAAGTTGACAGCCTACAAAAGAGAAAAGCTACTTAATTCAATTTTTAAAGTGTAAATATCTTTGAAAGCTTCTGCAAAACAGGCTGGAGGTGTCTCATTGTCTTGGTGATATTAAACAGGGCAAATTCCGTAATCAAGCCGATCATGCTCCATGCAGGGAGGGGAAGGAGCAGGGAGAGGAGCCAACATTATTTATAACATCAGTACTGGTGTGCCAGCTCTCCTCAGGAAGGGCTGTACAGCCAGGCTTAGCCCTTAAGGAGCAAAGAGTTGGAGAATAAAAAGGAAAAGTTGCATCTGTTGGGGGTGGTGAGGGGAAAGGGACAGTAAAACAACACAGACAAAACCAAATACTGAGAGGAAGAAAGGGGGAGGATTTGGAAATGTTGGAGGGAAGGACAAGGTAGCAGCAGTAGTACTAAGCAGAGCAGTAATCTCATTTATTGATGTAGTTTCAGAGGTCAACTTTTCTGGACCCCCTCGGGGTCAAGCTAGGAGAAAAGTCCACAACCTGCTCTGCCACAGCCCTGCTTTCCACAGAGCTGGCAGATAGTGAGAACAAAAGAATCTGGACTGAGGCCCTGCAATGGCTGGCAAAGCTGCACCACCCATGGGCTGCACAGCAGAAAAGGGAAGAGACATTCTACCTGGAGATCTCTAAGTACCAGCCAATTTCCCCTCCAAGCAGAACAGAAAGTAGGAGCTAGTTGCTCAGCTTGAGCACTCCTGCTGCACTGGGCATGATAAACACAAGAGTTGGAGAATCTGTTCTGGCAAAAACCTCATCTTTTAAACTCTAGAAAAGCGACTCCCCTCATTTCCTGGGGGGTGGAACCAGCCCTGCCTTTCCGCTGGCTGCTCTGCTCCCACCTCCACAGAGCCCCACACGTCTTTGAGCCTGGCTTTGCTGGCAAGAAGATCTTGAAAGGCCTTTCTTATTTCTACTCTTCCCATTGCTGTAATCTCTCCCCACATGCGCAGCAGCAATAGGACCACAATGGCTAAAGCTTCCCATCCCCTCAATCTCTTTAGCCTCCAAGCTGCAAACTACCCACTCCAAAACTCATGGCAATACCTGATCTCTAGTGAAGGGTGTCAGCCACCAACTTCCCAGCTGTCCCAACACCCTCCTGAGCCCCAAGAATATTGCAGCAAGCTCTCCCTCTGTCCTTCTCTAACTCTATCCACATATCTTCTCCACTTTTCACACCAGCTGTGTGGGGAAGACAGACACATTCTCTCTGTTTCTGGGAGTGAATTATCACTATCAATTACAAACACTGTCTGACACCTTCTGCAGCTACCAGCACTGTCTTATTTGGCAAACATTTGGGCTGACATTTTCCAAGACAGGTTTCCGGAATTTTTGGAAAGTTCAGTCACAACAGTTCAACTGTTACAGAAAGCAAAGTTCAGGAAAATTAAATTACTTCTCAAGTTAAATAAACAAACAACTTAAGCATTAGTGGAACCTTTTTCTCCTTTCTCCTCTTTCCCCTGCAGGCTTGCTTCGGAGCAACAGTCAAAGTTTGGCAAAAGCATTGGCTTTATGCCAGGACACACGTCAGCAGCTCCGCACGAGATTCTGGAAGAGCCAGAAGAGGGGGTACGACCCAGCTTGCTCAATGCAAACATTTGTTAAGGCCTCCTCACCACAAAAATGATGAGTCAGGGGATGCTGATATCCACACTACAAAAGCCCATGTTGATTATGTCCTCTCAAGGTCACACACAAAACTAGGGCTGGTGCCCCTCTTATCACCCTCCCTGGACAGCAACAGATGTTTGTGCAATGGACACAAAGCAGGTGGAATATGGACACATAAGATGTGGCTGTAGTGGTGCAGTTTGGAGGCAGACCAGCCAGCATCTTTTAGTCTGCTTATATGATGCAGGTGGTAGAGGGGATTGGAAAACAGATGCCAAACGACAAAATGCAGACCACCACAAACCTTCTGGAACACATAATGTGAGGTGCTGGGAGTTGGTCACCCTACACACTGAGGGAAAAAAAACACAAAGCCCCTCCGCAAGTAATCCAGGAGGTATCTCTTCATTCTCTTTTAGAAAGAGACTCTGCTTTTGCCACTCTGCATGCACTTCCTCTATGGTGGCTGGGTACAGCAGGTGGAACCCTGATGCACTCTCCAACCAAAGGCTATAGCTGCTATAAGGAGATGGAAGGACGTAGTCAAAAACTTGGCAGAAAAATACGAAGCCCAGAGCAAGTCCACAAAATAAGTCAAAGCAAAATGCCCTCAATATCCAGATAGCAACAACACAGTGTCCAGGAAGAAGGCCTGTTTCATGGATAAGGCAAATGTATATCACACCAGAATGCTGCTATGTCTAACCAAATTACTTAGAATTACATTAAAAATAAAATAAAATAAAAAAAAAAAAATCATTGTTTGCAATGTTTTCCATTTGCTGGGTGCCTCAATGTGGAATGTTGTTAACTCTTGGTTGCAAGTGAAATTAAAGATATTTTACTTTAACTGTGAAGAAAACAGCACTAGAAGTCAGAACCTGGTTTTGCAGAACATTACACATCTCACATTAAGCACTCAAAATTAGCAGACGCTTTTCCTATAATCTGTCTGCCTTGATTACCTGTGGTTGGTGAACATACCATCTTCTTATCTCACAGGAACATTGCAAGAATAATTAAGACCTGTGCAGCATTCCAACTGTATTTGGAGTTAATGGTCATGCCAAAAGGAAATGAGTACTTTTGTACTCAGAGCAGAGTTTGCACTGTATCCTGTAAATAAGGTGTACACATAATTCTAGAGGTAAAACATTGAATCCAGTGAGTATCATTCACTATACACACTGAAAAATGCAGGAGCAATAGAAAAAAATAGGACATGATTGTGTAATTGAACATTCAAGACAAGGCTGCAGGCACAAGGCAAGGCTGGACAACCATAGTCATTTCTTAACGTCTGAATTACTTCACAGTATTTTGTCAAGTGGTGGATATAGCGCATGCGTTGTGTTGTTACATACAGGTAACTGTTGACTTCTAGACTCTGGCCATAAAGGTCAAAATCTGGTAAAAAATCTAAAATTTTTAGAAATAATTGCAGGCACTAAGAAAGTAGTAAAAGGGCAAGGAGACAACTATGAAAGCAAACACATGTAAACAAACATTTTTTTCTGCTAATCAAGTGTAGTGAAAAAGAAAATAGAAAAGACATAGGTCCTGATATTTCTGGTCCAACACATTTTATGTGTTTGGTTCAGCACAGTGTCGTTGACACAATTTTGTTACTGATACCTTTTCCACTACACCTGAAAACATAACTTCAGTAAAAGCCATCTAACAACTCATAATGACAGAAAGTTTAACTTGTTTGGGAAATACTATGCCCATACATCAATTAGTCTCTTCCTCCTTGTCATGGACCATCCTTCATGACTGGCATTGTCATTTGTGGACTAATTACAGACAGGATCAACTGAAGCAGTCAAGGTTGACAAATAAAGGTCTATTCTGTATCAGAACACCTCTTTCATTTGGAAGCCATAAAACACCTTTTTACAGTCAGAGAGAATAAAGCAGCCTTTTATGTTAAAAAATTATTTTTAAAAAAGCAGCCTTCTAGCATTATTAAGGCCACTTTGAGATGAACTACTGTTAAATGCTTATGAGGCAATATTCAAACAAATAAAGAACAAGATTAAATCTTAGGCAGCGTCTCTTCCAGGCCTCCAGTCACAGGCACTATGACAACTGGTTCTTTGAAGATAATTCTCAGCTCTATGTAGTCACATAGCATTTTCTTCATCCTGAGAAACACAACCTGGAAATCTGAAGCCAATATTAAAATGTTCTCGGAGCTTTTGAATTTACTAATGATCATTTCTTCATTCAAAAGCCTCTTACATATCACAAGAATTCTCATCTTGAGAGATAAAAAAGCATCTCAATTAATAGACTAAAGGACAAGCAGCAAACTAGATTCCGTGCTTTATAGTCAAATAAAATTAAGCAAACATCAACAATATATGTACTCAATAATGCCTCAAGAGATCTTGACAATGCATATTTAGAAATGAAAAAGAAGAACAAACACTGTCTCGAGTAGGCTTCTTATTCTAACATTCATCCTAGAAAAAAAGTTAGGAAGCATATGATGTGGCACTAACCAATAAAGAGTAATAGAAGGATGTATATAACGAAAGCTAAGTAGCAATGGTTTGTGGAACTTGTCGGACTCTTGAAATAGTTTTGATGCAAGATAAATAAAACTGTCTGATAAAGCTGATGGTGTAGATTTACAAGTACACTGTATTTTACATCTGTAAAATATCCATCATCTTCTCCCATGACATCTTAATTAAAAGGACAGAACAGCATAAAGCCAACACATAAGTTAAACCACTTAAATGACAGATTTCAAAGTGTCATTTACGATGTGGGAATTCAAGGTTGTTTGGCTACACTTTCTTAGAAATACAGTAGGAAGGAAGTGTCAGTTGTCTTTGTGCTATTGAGCATTTTTATGAATGACTTGGGGAAACCAAAAGTTTGCAGATGACCAAGATATTCAGGGAAAGAGCAAGTTAGGATTGAAGTGCTCTACAACCTAGGAAGCAAAAGGATAAAGCGAAACAAAGGTTGAATGTGAAACAGATTAATTCAAGCTGAAACTAAGACATTTTTGACTGTGAAGACAGCAGTCAATAGTTATTTACCAAGGCAAGCAGAAGACTCTCTACTAAGACTACTGTAAAAACAAAAATAGAAATTTTCCTTAAGTTCCTAACTATAGCCATGGTACTGAATTTGAAGCAAAAATAAAGCAAGATAGCCTGAAGGTCCACATCAAACCACAGATCAGGCTGGGTGGTCTCTTCTGAAATTTTTATCTATCTACCGTATTTGATTATACAGCTAGCTATGTGGTGAATAGTCAAAATCATTTTAAGAAGTGGCCACTTTACACCCAAAGTCACCACACTTCAGAGCTAGCAGTTTTAATTCCTCTTATTCCATTTTCACAGGGTGAATGAAACAGATCTTATATTCTAGATGCTTTATCAAAGCCTTTAACCTACATGAAAGTGACTCTTGTCATCGTGAAAGGCAATGACAAGATACAGGCACATCATAACGTAAGATGGTTTGTTCCAGAGTCTCCTTTCCAAAATACCTGGTATCTAGAGACCCTCCCAAAAGCAATTAATCACCAATTCTCTCTGCTAAAATTCACAAAGAGTGAGAAATTGAGACTTAAAAAAAATTAAAAATCATACACTTGGCATCATCTAGAAGCCTCAATTTAGCTTTAAATATACAATATCAATCAGGCACTGGTATATTATGTCAGGTAATCTGTCCTACAGTGCCGGCAGTCCCTGTCTTTGCTCCCTGTTTAAAGCAGTCTATCCCTTGCAAACCTTCAAGGCTTTGCTGATTCCAAAAAGGCAGAAAAGGACTCACTGATTTTGTAGATTCCAGAGACCCTGAAGATAGAGTGTCTCGGCTGCCCCGACTCTTGGAACTGAGATGGGGTGAGGATGATGGCGAGTCATCAATATAGGGCATCATATCATGATGTCGCCTCTGCTCTTCAGCACGGTCTGCATCATACGCATAGCTAGGTGGTGTGCCACTGAACGAAGCATCTGTAAAACACAGGAGAAAAATCTGTTTGGTCAGTCAAGCTGGGCAGGAGACAGGCTGGTCAACCAAGGCACTGTCAGCCTCCCAGCTATTATGATTACTTATCAGTAAACCCAGAGGGAGTGAGTGGAGGCGTAAATTTAATTGAACTCATGTTGTCACCAAGCATTCACTTCACTCATTCCAAGTCCTAAAAGGTAAA
>JAOXNO010000006.1:7657393-7687562 GCA_028565335.1 Limnodromus scolopaceus | reverse complement strand
AGTGGAGGCGTAAATTTAATTGAACTCATGTTGTCACCAAGCATTCACTTCACTCATTCCAAGTCCTAAAAGGTAAAGTCCTTCCTAATATCTAACACTGGTGTTCATTCAATTACAGCTCCTTCCCTCAAGTTCTCCTTCAAAAACATTAACTTCAAAATAAATCCTTTTGCAGGTTCCATAAAAGTTATGTATCCTGGGTTTAGGAATGTAGTGGGTATGGGTAACAGACTTTGTTTTTTTCTGTAGAACAAGAACAAATGATGCCCTTGCCATTTTAGCAATCATAGATAATCATACCCTCAGGGGAGAAACATAACTCTTTCCAGACCTCTTAGGAACAAGAGGACCAGGAAAGAAAGGTCTTACATGTCAAGTGAACTGGCCTACTGCTAAAAATAAAATCCTAAGCAGCTCTCTTCTGTTGGCTGCCCCTCCTCCTCAATTTTGAGACTAACTCCTTAAACAAATGAATAAACCATCACCCTGCTCCCTCCGACTACCCCCACCTCAACTCCCCCAACAAACCCAACTGAAAAAACAAACAAAAAAGGACCATGGTATGAAGAGACAAATTAACCATTACTGGATGAGATATCAACCAACTCCTGCAGGAAACATGGGTAATAAAACTGGTTCTGGTATCTGTGGTAGCTGTGTACAGAGACTGGTTTCTGCAAAATCTCTGCTAAGGAGACACACTGAGCAGCTCCCTCTACAATAGGTTAAAAAGACTTTTACCTCTCTGCACAAAGAAACATACGTAGAGGACCAAAATTTGGTTTCTGCACAGTGGCACCACTTTACATACATCTTGCCTGAGAGAAGCTGGAGACAACTTTACATACAAGTTACATGGGCCTGAGAAGCACTTTCACCTGTCAAAGCCCAGAAGTGTCCTGTGTGTAACAGCAATAGCCACACATGGGCCGCTGAACACAAAACAGTTAGGTTACTTCTCCTCTTTCAGGTACAAGTCACAAAACACCACTCGTCTCCCAAAACTGAAAAATAACCACAGGGAAATAAGCTAGATCCACTGTTACAGAGGCAGGCGAGCCTTACGAAAGACAAAGCAAAAAAAAAAAAAAAAAAAAAAAAGAATAGCTTTTTTGGCTTCCAAGTTTAAAATTATGTATTTAATTCACACTTGAACACAAGTAGAACCAATTTTTACTTGTTTTCACAAATATCCAGGTTCTGTGAAAATAATAAGCAGCAGCTGCCAAGCATACTAATAATCCTGTTATACATCACTAAGGCAGGGTGGAGGAGTAACATTTTAAAGCCCACTTTCCTCCCTCACAGTAAACTCAGTTAAAGCATGACTCATTCCAGTAAAGGATGTGAACTTTGTGTGGAACAGAATAAAACTTGATCCATGAGGCTTATTCAGGAGGGAGAGCTGTTCTAGGGAATTTACGCAAACAATATACTGAAAATCCAACAATAAACTCACTGTAGAAGTGAGCCTCTGTCTCAGTTCGTACCAAATACCACCCAGCGAAAAAACAGCTGTATATGAGGCCTTTAGGCTGCTGAAGGACCATGGCAATATTATTTTAACAAGCTCAATGAGTTTTATGTCACCCACCCACTTGTGGTATTACCTTGTGCTCAAGCTCCGAAGTTTCTCAAAAGACTCATTACATTGTGCAAGACCACAGGAATGGAGAAGAAAAAAAAAAAAAAAAAAGGTGTGGGGGGAGGGACAGGACATTCTCTAGAAGGGACTGTTGTCTAGATGTTAGAGGTTTCCAGAGCTCCCCAACCACTTAGAAGACACCCTATTAAGTTAATTTGGTAAACGGAGGCTTGAAAGGGAGTTGCTGAAGTAAGGATGCTCAGTCACAAACAAAAGAGGTTTTCAAATATCCCAAAGTTGGATGATGTCTACAACACCTACAAGCAAAACAAATCTCATGCTGGAGTTTTCAAAAACTTTGGCTAAAAGAATACGGAAGAGAAGACAGCACAGCTGCCACCTTGCACTACTCAAACAGCTAAGGAAACACTGAAAAGGAAAAACACCCTCCTCACACACACGATGGATGGTCTTCTGTTTGGCTGGAAGGTTAAGGGACTATTTTGACTTCAGAAATGAGAATTATAAATAGGAAGGAGGATGGATGTCTCCTTGCCTCTCTGCACTATTTATGCTGTGTTAAAAAACAAAACAAAATTTTAAAAAAGCCCAAACCCTAAAACCTTATAACTTCAGTGGAGGAGTGCAGATACCTGTTTTCCATTCAGCTGTGCCTTGTGCAACTTTCTAATCCAAGAAGCCTGCAAGATATTACCAACAATTTAACACCAGCATTATCCAAGGGGGAGCATCAGTACTGGGCCCTTAAATATGCTTCGTGCCTTTGATCAAGCAAGAGTTCTTTTTCCCTCAGAAGTTTCTGCAAACCACTGTTATCCAAACCAGTTTCTCCTGCACACATTCAGTACCAAGACCATGTTCCTGTGCAGAAATTAAGGCAGAAATATTTCTTTCACTCCCAGTGCTCACTTCCAAAACTTATAGTTTGCTCCACTTCTGTTAATGGAGGAGTGAATGCAGACTAAAATATATTAGCAGAAAGGCTTGCAATGAATCACAGTATTTTCACTTTTCCTCACTTTCTCCTGCTAAAAAGCAGGCTTCACACTTCTACCTTCCGTAACATGTTCTGTCTCCCACTGCACAGGGAAACCTTTATCTGAAACTGAAGGAAAGGGCAGGTGGAGGACTTGGGTTCAGAAGAGGAGACTTATTCATAGCTTTACAACAAAATTCAGTCTACATTTGAATCACTTAGTCTTCCTCTCCATAAAAATGAAAATAACACATCTCAACAAGGAATGCATCTATCAGTGTCACAGACAGCCATGAGATCTGTGCAGAGAAAGCTGCGCACAGCATTTAAAACTTTATTTCTGGATCCCCCAGGGATCCTTCACACATTAAAAAGCTTAGAAGTAGTTATAATCCCTCTTCTTTCTATTATTTCCACATACATCACTGAAATCCACCTATGGAGATTTTAATTATCTCCAAAGCAGAAAGACCTTCTTGCTTTTTATTCTACCATTTTTTCCAAAAGAAGCAAAGTATTTCCATAGCCAGATATGCTACGCAAGTCTTACACTAATAACAGAGGTAGACTCGTATCTCTCTGATTAAAGAGACCACTGTTGCTAAGGAAACTAGGTTATTCAGATCTCCTAGACCCAGCACAATGCTGCGCAGGCTGTTCAGGCTCCACCTGGGAGCAAAAAGACTAGAGCAAAGAGATTAGAGCCAGGAGCTCACCTGCTCAGACACTTCCAGCTGCTCTGGGTGCTGCTACTGTAGATGGCAAGTGCAGACAGCAGCTGAGCCCAAGCAAGAGCACTTGGTTTCTTAGCCAGTGTCTCAGGTGGGGTGGGCATTAAGAGGGTTCTTACTTTCCTCTTAGGGCCAGCCAGTAAGTCACTGGTAACTGAGCCATCAAAGCCAAAGATGAAACACAGGAACAACAGACAATTGCTGACAGAGGACAACTACGGAAAAAGGGTAGACATGCAGGGATGATGGGCTCAAACATGTTGTATTAAGAGAGCATCAGAGAGAGATACTAAGGACAGCATTCCATGTGTATCGTGCTTCTATCACCTCACCAGCAGGCCCCCTTTCTCCTCCTCTTTGGGTAATGCCTCAGAGAAGAGCAGCAGCTGTGACTTAACAGATATGAGCCCTCTCGGCCCCCAAGAGTAGCTATTTCTACCACTGACATTCCCTTCAGTACCCCTCTCTTGCACCAGCACCATCCTCGGGTGCAATGAACTACCTGAGGCTACAAAGGCTCATCATCAATTCACACATTCTGCTAAAAAAGCCTCAAGCATTTACTTCTACCTTTGGTTCTGAAAGCAATGGCCTCCCTGACTTGGCTTTGCTTTGCTCCAGCTTTAAGTCTGCTCCACCATTCCCCTGCTCAGTTACTGCTTCCATCCTCTCACCTCCTTTCTCATCTCTGTTCCCTTTCCATTTTCTTTTAGTTTTCTCAAACTTTGTATTTCTTTTCTTTATTTTCCTGTTCCTCCCATCTTCCAAACTGCTCCTCTCCTTCACTGCCTCAGATTACACCTGGCTGGGGGGTAAGGAAGAATATAACAAATTTACAGTTAGTCACAAATTCACTGGAACTTAAGAGGCAGCACAGCAACACTGTTCCCGTGTCCTGTTGTCTACACCCTTCCCGCTGGGTGCCACATTCATTCTTTGGAAATATGAAATCAAGTCGTAGATCTAACTTGAAAGCAGGAAGGGAAAAAGAAATTAACTTCTAAGTAAAAAGAAAGATTAGCTGCACCTAATCCAGGGCCACACAATGGTTCAAAAGCGTGTGTCATACTTTCACAGCATCACAACATCCATAGCTGCTTGAGAGGCTTAACAGCAGCATGCAGAGAAGCTTCCAAGCTCACTGTGCTCCAGCTAATCCCGCTAAAAGAGCGGTGAAGCCACAGCAGCTCAGACCTGCCTGCCTAAGTAAATACCTAGAATCCTGGAAGGGGAGGGGAGCCGCACTTCATGCCAAAGCCCCACATCACTGTGGCTTCATTGTAAAGGGTACCAAGGCTAACACAAGTTTGTAATGTCTATACTCACTCCAAAAACATTCCCGCAGCTGCATAGCAGAAGAGAGCTAAGGCAGTTTGCATCCACTGACTGTGTGTTTCTGTGCCAGGGAATGTGTGAGGCCATAGTTTGACAATGCATTGTTTTGGCAGCAAAAGAGGTTTAAGGTTTCCCCCACCAAGCCATAAACCACTGCATGGCCCTTTCCCCTCTTATCCCCTTAGTTCTGTAACTCCACAGATGTCGATGGTCCAGATAAAGAACTCAGCCAGCTCAAAGAAAAATATCTTTGACATTTCCCTTCTAAGCTGGATCAGCTCTCTGATCTAGTTCATGGCACAGAAATCCAAATGGAAAGGATACGTGCATGGTAGTTCAGGGGTGGGTGTACTTAAAAGCTTGTACTGCAACTGAACACATATTAGCAAAACACTGCTTGAGTTTCCTTTAGGCTGAAGCTTAATCAATTCCTGGGATTTACACATGGCTGGTTTGGGGATAAGTTACCAAAATGCAACACTTTTTTTTTCTTTTTTCACTTTTTGGTTGGTTGGTTTTGTATCCTTTAAGTTACTAATATGCCATATCAACCTTAGCTTCAGCTTTTACATACTACTGTTTGCTTGGTGATAAACAGCACAGAATCAGGTCATTTTATTTCGCAGTGCCAGCCAGGCTACTTGGAGAAGGATCAGGGATTCAGGCCCAGTGCTGAGCACATCAGTGTGGATGGGCTGTGAATGCAGTTGCCTAGGGAATATAGCAGCACTTTCTAAAAAAATAGAGGAGTTAAACTATGGAAAACTAAGCATCTTGCTTATTTCCTTGACACCTTCTGAATCATGATCTCCAAACCCAAGAAATGGTGCGCTCAATACTTTGTACGCTTTTGCACAAAATGGAGATCCACAAACAGTAATTACGCTGTCTACCTGTATCATCCAGAAGGAAGATCGAGTATCAAAGGGAAAAAAAAGTAGATATGTTTGCCATGTCAAATCCCTATGGCTTTATTCTTTTCAGACTGATGAACAAAAGGCTCTGCTAGGATGCTAAATAGATTCAAAACAAACTATCTCCTTCATATTCTGTATCTCTTCTCTATGTAAAGACATTACATCTACAGGTAAAGATGTTCAGTAAAACCTGAAGTTCCCATTCAAATACAAAACCAACTCGTTCAGCAACAAAAAGATCCCATTAGTTTGCAAATTCATTCTTTAGTACTAGATGAGCATGAAAACAAATGCAAAAAGTAACAGAAGTTAGCTCCAAGCCTGCCTATGGCCTCAAACTGTATTTCTCCATCAAGCACACTAAGAGAATTCAGCTATCGGTGCTAACTGATAGACTCCTGCAAGTCACCACATCGTTTGCCATAGAAGAAAAACGTTCACAGAAGATGATCTTGCTTACCACCGCTGAACAAGCTGTTTGGGAGCATAGCTTGCAGAAATAGAACTGCAGTGAAATACATAACATAGCCCATCCATGGGAGACACCCATCAGCACACAAAACCAAGGCAGAGTTAAACAAGCCATTTCATACATTGCAGCCAAGCTGCAGTTTCCCTTCTGCAGGCAGATAGGAAATAGTCTCTGAAAGTGTGCTGTACATTGACAACTTGCAATGAAACACTCTTTAGGGAGTAGGACAAAAGTGGAACAGCACTCCTGGAAGGGAGGTTTCTAAATACATAACTGGACACTGGAATGACAACTATAGCTTATTCAGCAACCAAAAAAGGAGTTCTGTGAATCCAAAACTTCAGCAGATTTTCCTGAAATCACTAGATCCATTTCAGGTTTTCATCCTCCCCTCACCCATTGCAATAGGTCATCTTTCTCCAGGGTGTAAAGTAGCGGCAGAACCAAGTATCTGTTCACGTGTAATTCTACCCAATGTTTCATTTTCTTTTAAGGGTAAGAATGTGTTTGTGTGTGCACATGTGAGTGCACACGTATGAGTGCATGCAGAGACAGAGAACAACTTTTTTTTTTTTTTTTTTTTTTTTTTTTTTTTTTTGAGATGGAAGAAGGAGAAAGTAAGGTACCTTGCATATGGAAGTAGCAAGACAGCTAGTGGTTCTCTCCACCCTCCCTCGCCTGGGGGATCTCAGACCACAGACATTAACCAGCCTCCAAGAAACTCCTGTCTCTACAGCAGATGAGCTTTATCCTTGTAGGAGACAGCACCCTTAAGTCTTTAGGAGATGAATTAACTGCAGTCCATTTTTAATCTTTTAGGTGTGTCAAACCCAGATCATTGAACTTCTAAAAAAGAAGATCAGAGTTCTTTAATCTGCCCATATATTCCATGAAGAGTTGATGCAGAGACCAGAGAACAGGTCTGATCTGTTTGTAGCAGCCTGTTACTGAGAGATGCTGTTGCATTTTGCTCCGATTGGCATTTTCCTGGGGACAGGTTCAACATTCACATAGATTCACCCATACAGAGTGAGGTTCCATGATGTGAAAGTTGGGACTACTGAGACCATTCTCCACCTCAGGGAAGCCTAAGGCATCCTCACACAGGACAGAGAGAACTGCTCACTAAGGCTACTCATTATCATGAGAGAAAAATTCAGGAAGCTAAGCTGATCATCCAGGAGTGTCCGTCTTTTACCAGCCAAGACCACGCTGTAGCATGCAAATTCCAAACATTTCACTTCTGCCAGCCAGCACAACTTCCCCACTGCTTGTCTTTGCTTCAGACAACTCCAGCTTAGCAACCATGGAGTGCTACACGCTAAGGAGCGGAGACCAAGCTGTCATCCACACACTGCATTCAGCCAGGCTCTGACACAATGCATGCCACAGAGGTCAGCAAGGAAAAAGTAGCAGAGGTGTAAATTCCCATCTCTCTAAGACATCTGACATGTGGATCAGTTTCAAACAAACTGAAATGCTGGGAGGGAAGCACAGCCATTGCACACCACAAACTAGATAGAGGAGTCCAACTGATGATAACTGTTGTGATCAGAAGGAAAACAGGTTACACGTTTTTCCAGTACTGGGTGCCTCCACAGCAATTTGTAAATTTTAGGAGATATTACAAGCAAGTTGTATGTAACTAACATCAGGAAAGAAAGTTACTCATAGTTACTGCAAAAGACAAGACTTGAACATTGTCTGTGACAGCTGACAATGTCTACATCCGACTGGCTGCTACGTGCCCTCCAAGGCACTTAAAAGGTTTAATCGCCATCACTTAGAGCCCAAAACATCAGTGAGTAAACACACGCATATATGAACAAGGTATGTTCCCAGCAAATAGGCTGCCAACAGGTAAAGACAGAGAAATTCTAGTCAGGCCTGAATTACACAGGCACCACCTGTTCAAGGAAGAATTTGAGAATACGTAACTCACAGGGCAGGCCCGGGCCCAAAACAGTGAAACTCGTGTTGCCTTTTTTCTTTTTTTAGTGTTTCTCCTAAATGTTTACCACTAAATCATATGGAACAACGTAACACCCCATAACATGGATGAATACCTCTCAGACTCCTGCCTTGGAGAGAGCAAAAAGTGAATCTCTTTCCATCCAGGGTCTGTCTTTAGATTCCTCTCCTGTTCTGTGTTTTCCCAGGCAGGCTGAAAGGTTTCCATGTTCAGTTCATGCTGGCAGTCAGGCCACTGGATGTTCTTGGCAAAGTAAATCCCAGAGAAAACTGGAACGCCTTTCCAGTTTTCTTTTCCATTCCTTGCTTAGGATCATGCACCAAGTTTAGCTGTTCTCATTAACTGCAAGTCTAACCAGCAGAAAGGAAATTTTAGGACTGGTTTTTCAGAATTAAAGTTTTCAATATAAAAATAAATGGACAGATAGATACATTCACAAGTACATGTGGCTTTGCACCAAAGGCACCAGGAGCTTTAGCATTGCCTAGGTCAGAGGCACCAGTTGACTGAAATAGATAAAAGGTTTCCATGAAAAGTAAGGTTAAAAAACCCCAAACAACTAAACAATGAACCTCACATAGTTGTAAGGACATGAACCTAGAAGTCAGACTATCAACAAATGCAGAGGCTGCATTAGGAGAGTTAAAGTTTTAGGACCCAAGCAGTCTCTGTGCTTTTTGTAGGTTCCTGTCCATGTCTCCCCCACTGTCCTGTAACAGATGTGTTTGCAGGGAGCACAGGGAAACACAGTAGGAGCTGGCTAAGCTAAAAATAACTAGCAAGAGTGGTATTTTTAAGCCCTATTCCATTTCATTGATCATCTCCACACAATGCATCAGCATAAGTGAGCACAGAGGTGGGATGGAGCAAATGTGACTGTTCAAGTCAGGACTACGCCGTGCTCAGTCCTGACTACATTGTGGGGGGCTGTTTCTCTCATACCCAGTGTGACTCTGTCATTCGTCAGGTGAATGGATGAAAATTCCAGCCATGATCAGCGTACTATTTACTATTTTGTTCTTCACAGTTGTCTCAGAGTTTTACAGCCACTTCAAACAATGTTTGGCAACAGGAATCTCCAGAGAAGTAGAAGAGATTAGAAAATTAATAGAAACAAAATGGACCGACTGCCACAGCATGATTTGTTACTAAAAAGCCCCACAATGTATATATTCCATTTCCTGTACTTAACTAGAGCAGACCAAAAGTCCTGCCATGCAGAGAGGAAAGCGCCTGTTAAAACAAGAGTTTAACTAAACTGACAGGTTTGCAAGAAGGGAAGGGAGGACCAGCCCAAGGCAGCAGGGGGTATTAAAGCCTATTAAAAAAAAACCAACCCAGTAAACGTGACTGATAAGAATACTCTTCTGTTTCTAGATCTTCAACCTCTTTCAGGATTAGTTGCTTTGGCTTTTTTTTTTTTTCATATTGTTTTGTTTTCTCACTAGTGCAGCTAGGCCATTAAGAAGCCAATAAAGCTAGCCACCATCTTCCTGTTTACACTGTAAATCTAGCCATTGACATCTTACTTGTTACACTGTAAAAAAAAAAAAATAAGCTCTTGATTTGCCATCTTGGCCTAGAACAAGCAACCCAAGCTAAACGCCTTGCTAGGCAGATGGCTCTGCCTACACCACTAACAACCTTTTCTGAACACAGCTGCTGCCCAAGCTCAGTATCTTCCTGTCATCTGGCTGGAGAGGGAAAAACAATTCTGTGTCCTTCATAACCATGGCAAGGTAGTTATAGAAATTATTTTTTTAAATTAAAGAGGCTGAAGGTAGAACACAGCTCCCTACCAGCATTAATAAACACCACATACTCCCCACCTATTTTGCCTTGAAACTACTGGATTAGATGACAGTAGTTGGGGTCAAATGTCAAGGTTTGTCCTGGGCTGGTAAGTTCTCACCTGACATACCATACCATATTCCCTCCCAAACTGTGTGCTTCTTTTGCAGAAATCTACTTTTAGAAGTACAAGTCTGCCTCTAATTATTATGATTGTGAGGAACACATTTAGAAAAGCGTGATTCAGGAACAAGCAGCACAGTGGTGCCAGTCACAGTTCTCAGAGAAGCTGAAGAGCAGATGAGAGGAAAGAGCTCTCAGCTTGAGCTCATGGTGTACTCCATCAGACACCAACAACACTGTTTTACATTTCAGCATCATTGACCGATTCATTGCTGTTCAGGTTTCATTAAAATATGAGAAGAGAGCGAGCTTGTTTTGGTAACACAGATGTGTAACGCCACCATTTCATTAAGCCCTGCCATCCCACAGCATGAATGAGCCAACAAGTGATTTTGAAGCTATGCCAAGGGGAAGCACTAAAATGCCAATGAAATTCATCCAAAGGAAAACAGGACCACACCAGCCCCAAGTAAGATACAACGGCCTCTGCAGATGATGGTGTCATCCCCCAACAGCTTTCTTCTGTACACAGACAGCTGTGACCACCACACACACACTTCAAGGGCACTCAGAAGCTGTAGTTCTGACCAGTTGGTGCAGAAGAAGAGAGCAAAGCAGGATTTACCTGTGAAAACAGCTCTCTCTGCTGCAGGCCCTAGAGAACCCTTTGTACTATTGCTGTACTGAAGATGATGTGGTTAAGGATTGTCAACAGTGAGGACTCTTTCCCAGGCAAGTCACAAAATAAACAGATTTTTCCAGGGGGTGTCCCCACACCCCACTTTCCCGCACAAAACCTTCTCTTTCCCTAGTGGTGAAGGAAGCTGGTTAGGGAAACATGCTGGACACAAAGCATCAAGAAACACAAAATATATACACCAAGTGTGTGTACAAACACACACACCCCTATACATACACACACAGAGCAGAAAACTGATCAGTTGTCCCAACTATCTGGGAACAGGATTTGGCTGTGCCGAAATACAGGCTGAACCCAAGGAATCCATCCACACCAGACTCCGCCTGAGCAGTCTGCACAGCAGGGTAAGATTTTAAAAGATTAACCGGTAACAGCATGGGCACTCACACACAGAGCAGACACAACCAACGCTGCTGCTAACACTTTCATTTCCAAATTCCATTGCTTAATAAAAACAGGTAAAGAGAGAGTCTGAGCAGCTAGTCCAGAGCATAACAGAAGCCAGAAGCAGACCTAGAGAATTAGTTTGTCCCAGAAGAGCTACTTGAAAGCAAGAAAACTTTAAAAACAACACAGCAGCAAAAGAAACACTTTCTCCATGTGGTTTTAGAGTTAATTTCTGCTTTTATTTCCAGTGGCATCCCTCTCCCAAAAGAGCCAGACAACCATTCCCCAAGATGAAGCACTGAAATTGCAGGAGTGATAATCACAGTGGTCCGACACTGGCACTTAAGGCCTGTTTCTGATTTCAAGCTTGAAAAAAGAATAAATCAATTATTTACCAGAGTTACAACCTACTTAGCAGATAATAGCCCGGGATCTCCTCCCCTCCCCCCCCCTTACAAGCAGCATTTTTGCTAGAGAACAAAGCATTAAAAAGGAAAGTAAGTGGTAGTAGCTGGAACGGGGGTTGCCTTGCACGAGCTATCAACCACCAACAGAACCATCACATCAGCTGCTGGTGAAGAGCCCCTGGCAGCTCCCAGCAGGTGGTGATCGGAACCAGCTCCCATTGTGTCAGGGACCACTGAGCCTCTCATCCCTTTGCTCGCTGCAGCCCTCAAACAAGGGGCTTAAAAGCATCTTGTGCTCAGCCAAAGCAATGAGCAGGCCTGAATGCTCACGATTGGCACCTCAATAGTGGCTGTGGAAACCCTGGCTATTAGATGCTCTCGTGAACTGACACTGAAATCTGTATTTTGACAGGAAAAAGAATCTGCAAATCCAAGAACTACTAAGAGAACCTCTAAGGAGGTACACCTACAGCTACGAAGAGAAAAACATCAAGTTTTTGAGATAAAATCCAAAATCTTCAAGGCATAGACGCCGAGCTTCCAAAAGCCCTTTGTGTGGGACAAGAGGTCACAGAACTTTGTGCCCAAGTACAAGTACACACATGGTCTCAGCATCTAGACCAGACACTTTATAAAGAATAGAGACCTAACTGATTCTTTGGCCTCATTCAATTAAAGTTAACAGAGGTGGGGAAATGCAAATTCACATCGATTTGTATGCACTGGAAGCTGGTTTCACCCCACCTAACCCCAAATGACTGATTTAGGAATGGTGTCAGCCTAAACTCCTTATATGTCCGGAAGCAGACAAAAATCTTAGATGGGATAAACTTCTTACTGGAAGGGGATCAATTGCTTGACAACAGAAGAAATCCTTACAGTTATGCTCCCTCCCCGAGAGGGAGAGGATACAAGCCATGGTTTCTGACTTGACTGGACCATTTTGGAAGGGAAAAAGATCAGCCAAGCACAGGTACTTACTCTGAACTGAGTAAATGGTACGTACAGCTAATCTTTGTGCCAGTAACACAGCACACACCCAGAAGGATGGCTGCGCTCCTCCGCGCAGTACAGCTGTGGCCTGCTGGCTGCTGGAAAGCTCAGCTGCCTCATATCTTCATTCCTTTTATAGGAAATGTATTTATTTATTTTAATCTCTTGTCTTTCATACGGTGTTTGTAGGCAGTCAAATATTTTGAGTGAAAACTTCAGAGAAAAACCTAACCCTCTTTAAATGGAATAAATGTACAACCAGAAGCAAGTAAAACACAACAGGGGAAAATAAAGGAACACTTGTACATCAGCACTATATTTAGATACTGCTTTACTAGGACTTTTACAGAAACTTGGAAGACGTGTTGTGTTGATGCTTGGTCCAGCCCTAAAAAGCTTCAAGCAATTTGACACAGCCCTGAAATAGAAGTTCTGACGTTTTAGACTGCAAGCTGCACAGAGCAGATACTGTTCAACAGCACAGTAATGGTTTTCTACAAAACCTCTGCATGCCGCTACGTTTCCTGAATTAATGCTTCACTATAATTTTCAGCAGCATTTTTAAACAACAACTCCACTGTCTGACAGACTCACATACTTTGATAGGTTTGAGATAACTGAAGAATTAGTGGGACAAGACAAGATTTCTGTCAGTATTACTAGACGAGAAAGACAAAAATACTACTTGTAATTTGCTGTGTGGGACTAGCTAACTGACATATAAAGCCAGGTATCCACTTGAGTAAAGTGGAAAGTCAGTTCCTGTCCCAAGAGTAGCGTTTGGCCAGAACAGAAAACAGACTCAAAAATACCTCCTTAACGTGAGGTTTGTTCTACTTCTTCAGAGTGATGCATGCACAGAATAGATTTCATATAGTTCATAAAATGTAGCCACCCAGCACTATTGGCATGTATTTTATTACAAAAGCTGTATGTGGCGATGGAAATCCTCTTCAGAACATCACTACCACAAAACAACAGCCACCACCTTCAAGAGGTTCCTTTTCTGTCCAAAGACTCATTTCTCCTCCTAAAAACAAAAACATTAAAAACAGAAAAGAAGGAATGAATCTTGGGAAGGTGAATTAAAAGGGCAGTATTGGTACAGTACATGGTGTTGAATTTTTGGGACCACACCGGTACCTCATAAGCCCAAGTAATTCATGAAAATAAGACTTGGACCCAAGTTACTTGAGAAAATTTTAGCCTAGATCCTTGGCCAAGAAGCTTTCAATCAAAAAAGCGTAGACTATAAAAACCAGCAGGTGTTAAAGATGCCACAGAGAATGACATCAAGTAGTAATGGAAGAAACAGTTCACACAAAAGAGATGACAAATATCCTCAGGCACTTTCTTCCTCTTAATAATCACAACCGTTTAAGTTGTTAGTTTCACATCAGTAACAGGGCTTGTGGACCAGAAGTGGTCAGACACAGAAGGAGCTCCAGGAAGTGAAACATGCCTCTTCTGTCCTAAAATAAAAATGGGCTGGAGCTCAGTACCAACTGATCATTTTATAAAGGGCAAGCTGTCTTTTAACAGCAGCCTAGTAGAGATGAAAAAGAATGGAATAGACTCATTTTTGTTTATGGGTTTGTTTTTAACAGATGGGAATGAGAGAAGAGAAACAAAACATGCATAACTCATTCCTTTTGCATTTTACTCCTAAATGTAACAGCCAAGAAAAAATGTGAAGTTTCATAAGCACCTGCACTGGTGATCCATGTGTATTAATGAATCTTAACACAAAGCTTTCATGAAGCTGAAGGCTGAATTCAGTGAGCAAGGTGAGAATTTCCTAGGTGAAGCCAGCACACCCTTGTGCCCACCAACTACCTCTCAAAGAATAAAGTACTCAGTCCTCAGTTTCATGTCAAGCAGATGGGGTCTCTTGCCTTTGATTATTACACCCCTCTTCAACAGGAGCATGAGGATCCACACTCTATCGCAAGATTAGGTACAGTTTCTCCTCTGCCTATGATTAGCATCTGATGTTGACAAGAGGGAGGTGAATAAGGGGAAAAAAAGCACAGCTGACCCTTGCCAAAGGGTGGCAGTATGATGACCTGTTCATCACATAAACTGGATGTTAACTAAATGACTTGGTTGCTCAATCTTAGTCACTACCCCTATTCTCTACTAGTCACCACAGGACCTTACAACTGCCAGGTCCCTCTTCCAAAGCCTGGAAATTTAATCTTAAACTGAACCTGAAGTTAACTTGAAGTCATGCACACCAGCTGTTCTCCCTCAGAGGCACAAAGGGTCACAGGAGCAAAGGCAGTGAGAGTCTCAGGACCTGAAGTGCTCACACAAGGGACTAGTTTAATAGACTACCACAAAGTATTGCTGCTGTGCCTCGGTTATGAGGATTTGAGCCTAACATGTGAACCTCCTTCCGTGGCCACCTCCCTCCCACAGGGAAGGATGAGCACTGACTGACATGTCCCTAGCGAAGAGCAGCCACTATCCCTTTTCTATAACTGCTTCTTGGAAACCAAGTTCCCCATGGGACCTGGCAAAAAGCCAAGGGTGAAATGCAAAATTTAGTAACAGCAGGATCTTCAGCCCAGCAGTCTCCCAGTGCACAGACTTTTCTAAAGGGATTACTGGCTATCAGCCACTCTCAGAGGGGGCTCTTGACATAAGGCTGGCACTTCGCCCAGCAGAAGGTGTCGGGGGATGACACAGACACTAGGTAACAGAGGCATAACAACCCAGCATGCACTCACTATGGATGAACCCTCTTCGAGAATCAGGGAAAAGCAGTTACTGCAACAGGGGGTCTTGTCAGGTGGCAGTATTAACTCTACAGCTACTAGCAGTGCACCAAGTGGTGCTTAACCCCAGAGCACCCCATAAACACAGGGGCTTAGGCCCCGCTCCTCCACTCCACGGCAGGCAAATGGCACAAGTGGAACCAGTGTTTACTAGAGACCATCTCACATCTTGGCATCCCATGAACTACTCTCACAAGGACATTATTGATTGATGCTATTTCTCACCAGGTGTACGTAAACAACCAGGAGATACTACTGGCACATGGGAGTGCAGGCAATCATCCTGTGCCTTATACTGGGGAATGTGGAGAGATGTGCACTAGCAGGCACTAAGAAAGCTTGTGCATTCAAAAGACAGGTGTTCAAAACCCACCTCTCAGCAAAAACTTGGAATGACCATATTGCAAAATGAGCTTCCCTCTGGATATACAATTTCTTAGTCAAACCCAGACTCGCTTTTCAGGCATATGAACAGTCGAGAATTAACACGTCCTTCTCTCCCAGTAAAGGCATTTTCTTTCCAATCTGCTCTCTAGATAGGACAGGCTTGCCTCCCCCCATTGCTTCTCTCTGACCAGAATGTAAAGCTTCTTCTTGCCTGGTATCCTCCAAGAACCCAAGACTTGTCTTGCTTAGCCCACAAGGTCTGCCAAGAAGTCAAGGCTGGAAAAGTTTTTGTATGTGAATATTCCTATTTCACTGTCCCAAGCATTTTCAAATGCTACACCCTATAGCTGTACAGATGCCAGGTTACCTGGCCTGCAACACAGCCAGCTGCACCATGCAGCTTGGTAAGGAACTCTGAAGAGGACATACCCAGTAAAAGATTCTCACCTCCTTCCAATCCTGTTAATAATCCATTTTCCTACTGAAAGTACATTACTGAGATCGTAAGAATGCAACAGCATGGGTCGTGTAGACAGCCCTCCACATCTGGAGCCCTGCACACAATGGGAGGCCAAGGCTGCATCATGTGCCAGGAAGCTTCAGGCACCGTGCAATCAGCTCAGCTAGTTTTGTGGTTTTGTGCCTAGCCTCAAAACACCATGTTCCCATTTTGAACCTACCAAAAACAGCTCAACTAATAGGCCCAAATGCTGTGTATAAAATATATATTTAAGGGAAGCAAGTGGGGGGAGGAGAAGCCATGAATAGAAGCCTTCATGTCAGGAGTTACTCCTCATCCAGTTGATGGGTATTTTAAATCTGTCCCTCTCCACTGCCCGTGGTTATTGAGTTCGATATAAGGGAAGGAGGGAACCACCTTGGACACACCCCTCATGCTTAGTTTCTTTAAATAGTAACATGTTCTCATTTAGTTTCACCATGTGTAACAGAAAACTAGCATAAAGCACTATTACAGCTACTTATTTTATATATTTAATTACTTACAACACAATAACAGGTCTACTCAAACCTATCTCCCTGTTCCTAGTGTCAGTCTTTCCCTCTGTTCTCATGCCTTATATGAGAAGTATTATACACAACGGCATCCAATGCCAAACACTCTTCCATTCTTTAAATAGCAGAGCCCATGGGAGTGATCCTACCAAGCAAGGCTCTCAATCAGGGATGAAAAGAGCTTCCATGTGGAAAAAGAAGAGGTAATTCTTGCAATGTCATTACTTGCAAGAAATGGAGTACAGACGTTCTGCAGTACTGTCCAGAAGAAATGGAAGAAAAGATTGAAGAAAAGGCTTGAAATAGAAAATATAAAAAAGCAGTTGCTTTAAACAGAAACCCATCAAACAATTTTTTTCTGCACAAAACAAAAAATCCCAATAATCTCTGAATGCTTCTCCAATATTCCATCCAAAGGGTCAGGAATTCCTAGCTACAAAGATTTTTACTGCATTAGAGGAACTGAAACCTTTTTCCTCCTTACATGGAGAACACATCTAATGTCAGCTGTGTAATAGATTATACGCACATGTGAGTTAATGTCTCTCCTGGCAGTAGTTAATGGATGATGCTGGTAACATAAGACTTATATCAAAATTCTGCCACAAAGGATAAAACTAACTTACAGGGATATAGCTTCACACCAAGTGAGCTAGAGTTGCAAATTAGAAGGACTAAAGCTTAACTTTGGTAAGCTTCTCTCTGCAAGGGCAGAAACAAAAATTTAAACTGAGGAGACAAGAGTAGAAGAGCTGGTGGCAAACAGAGAATTCAGTCCAAAGAGACAGGATGGCAAAAAGAAGGTGGCTTCCCTGAGAATGACAGCTGAAGAAAAGAAGTCCTGGCATGCAGGAAATCCAAAGCAGAAAGCACTTTCCATGCCTCCAGGACTGCTGGAAATTAGGAGTATTCCAGTAATTTCAATTCAATTGCTTATAACATTACAGCTCCCTGAATGCAATCAGACTGCTCTGGAAACTGGCAAAACCCATCACTACTTTCGGTATCACTTGGGCAGCTCATTATTCATGAGAAGTGGCACAATGAACTTGTACTTCTCTGTAACTTGCACATGTACAGAGCCCGACTAAAAAAAAAACAAGAAAAAAAAAAAAAAAACAGTGATTCACTGCGATCACTGGAAAAATGTCTAGGAAACTCTTTTGCAAGGTTTGACAGTGTGGCACCATGGTTACTAAGACAATACAAGGCACAAAATCCCGCTGTATGTCTAATCCCTTTGTGTTTAATCATCTGCAACAGCAACTCCTTTCATGTAATAGGGATGAGCCCCAGCGTTTCAGAGATGTGACTGTTTGTCCAACATCCAAACTTTCCATTACTTTTTATCTTTCTAAAATGTACAGATGTTCTAAATTTATTACTTTACTCATTACTATCAGGACATATGACAAAAAGACAACAACTAAGGAGATCAGGGTATTTTGTCCAGCAAGTGAACAGTTACACTTCAGGAAGAACTAGATTAGCATCCAGCAATGCCTTGACTTTTTCTATTTTTAAACTAAGATAATATCTACTTATACTCGGAACTTTAATGTAACAGTTTTTAAAAAAAATAATTTGGAGATCTTTGGGCAAAAGTCAGTTATTACATGTAACATTAACTCAACTTTTCTTAGGCTAGCCACTTGCCAGAAAGTACACACACAACAAATAAATTTTCATAGCAGGGAGGGTTTGGGAAGAGAATTGGAACAGTCTACACAGCGAAGGACTGAATTATTCAACTGCAAAGAAGGGAAATTCCAAAACATCATTCAAGAACAGCTGAGACAAGGAAAATTATACACCTTTAAGTTACTATAGAAAAAAACAGAACACACCACCACATGCAACAGCAAAATTTCAGAATTACGTAAATCCAAGACCCCCAAATCTTACATATATCCCTGTCATCACCAAGCTGCAATCCAGTATTTGCAATCAAGCTCGTACGGATGCCATACTTCACTCCTCTCTTACCTTCCTACTACCAGTCCTTTAATCAAAGCTTCTCCAACAGCATGGAGAAAAAAATGTATCAGTCACAGATTTATAACATTTATAGTTTTTACCCCCATGCACTCCCTTCAGCTGTGATTTTGTGGATGCTAATCATAGCAGCCAAGTCTTCAGACAAGCTTATACAATAATTGACTTGGCATCTTCTTGAACACTCATGCATTTTTATATTGAGAGCTTACAGGTAGGAAGGTCATTGTATAAGGGCAACCCTCTCTCACACACCCTCCACTTCTCTTAAAATCATGCTCTCGAATACAACATCTCATCCACTCTCAAGGTACTGCAACATGAGGAAGCTTAACAAAAGACAAAGATTAAGCCAGCTCCTGTATATATTCCACCACCATCCCTCTGCTCACACACACACAGCCTGGATATGAAGACAATTTGGATTCTCACTTTCTACACTGAGCTGCAATCTGCTATGCATGCTTCTACAGAATGATTTTCAACAATTAAATAAAAATAAATCTGCAGGATGATGCTCTTTGACCTCCAGCACGTATGACCAGACTGCTGGTTCAGCCTGAGTAGTTTCCACAGCTCCAGGAGCTCTGCATTTGCAGTGGGAGGTCAGCTGGGTCACTGCCATACCTCAGCAGAGCACAAATATAGCTTCAGCCACTTGACACCAATCTCAATTTATTATTTTTTTTGTTTGTTTTCTCCAATCAGTCATCCCCTTTAAGTGAAATTCTGGGTTTTCCTGTTGTTAAGAACTGGGATTCACTGCTTCAGCCTGGCTTCCTCTAGGACACATGGGGAGGAGAGATAAGCCCTCCCTTTCAGTCAGTGCTGACCACAGATAAGCACAGGGGCTTTATTATTTTCCACCTGGTCTCTACCAGCAGAACACAAGGAAGGATAAACTGAAAATTTGACAGGTTGAGGAGTGGAAGAAGCGAATGCTTCTTCAGCAAGTCTCAGCTTACAAACAAAGTTTAAGCAACAGGGCACATTATTTTAGGCTCAGGAAGTAACCAAATCTTATAATTCTGCAGGAAAGAAAAGTAGTTCTACTCCCTAGCAAAACTGAGGGCAAATAGCTGATGGGCATAACCACTCTGTGGAGATCAACATGCACTGACAAAGCTTTTTAAGCCAGCCTTTAGCCACATTAGTTCCTTTTAACAGAAAGAAAATTGAAGACCGCAGTCTAACAGATGAGGAAGCTTCGGCATCTCATCCTTTGCAGGGAGGCATAGGTAGCAACACTTGAAAGAGCCAAAGAAGGGACTGAGCAAAAAACAAGAGGGGGAGGATTTAAAAATATACTGTAGTTCTAGTGTTTCAACAAATGCCAGGAAATTCCAAAGTCCCGCCTCTTATTTTGTCCCAAAATACAATGGTATGATTTAAGAGGGGCGTGTGGCAAGTTTTTTGGTGCACCTTAACTGCATGTGCTGTTGCCCACAGAGAAACTGTACTCCAAACAGCGTGGCAGTCTTCATTTCTTATCACCTTAAGCTATATTGGAATAGACACGCTTTCAAAATTTGGGTTTTTCAACATCTTGTACCCATGTCACCCTGCAGATCTTGCTAGAGAAAAGCTTGTCCCCTGGAATAAAAAAAGGCAGTATTTTGAGAAATACATGAGCTGATTAATGGAATTCCTAAACCCATTTCAACAACTGTGGCTCTCATTTATGCTCATGCGCTGCATTCTCCAATGCTTTTAAGTTTGTTGCCACATTCCTAAAGACAGCTATCAGCACGGCAATTGCCATTATAAAACTGGAGTTCCATCTTTAGATTTAAGATGAAAAAAAGTCTCAGAAATTAGATACAAGAAAACAAGTCTGTACTATTAAACATTTGGAAATTCTTAGTCAAACAGCTGAGACAATGTTTCCACACTGGAAGAATACCTCTCTTCATCAAAATGCTGCCTAGTACTCGATGTAGATTTTCTCTGTGCTGCCACTTCCAAGCTGGTTTCTCCTGTTAAATTGAATCCTATGTGGATGCTTGTCAGCACTGATCTTCCACAGACAGTCTACATTTCAGAGACGCTTCTAATCTGAGCTCCAGAGGTGGTCCCTACACATAAGCCCATGGTAAATACTTCAGTGCATTAAAAATTTACAGATCTGGTCTCTTCCGCAGAAAATGTTTGGGTTTGTTTTTTTTTTCCCAATGAAAAGTTTGAGATATTTGTGGGCCAGGACAAGGAAATATGGAAGAATGGAAGAGATCATTACTAAAAAAAAGAAATCTTGTAATTAATTTGACCAAATTCTTTCTACTGAAGTCAGTGGGACTATATGTCAGAACATATGGTTAGGAGAAACACTAAAAAGTCAAATACTTCACTGCTTTGGAGCATGTGCTCCTTAAGAGACAAGAAAGTAATTTGCAAAATAATCCAACTTAAAACACAACAAAACAACTCCTCCAGAAGCACAAACACACATAGCAAGATGCTCTCAGTAAGTACAAGCAGGCACAGCCAGCCTCTGCAGATTATTTGACCTATTTTGATTCTTTATAATGTTTCTGTAAAATAAAGCACTTAAATAAGAAATCCAAATATTCTGTTTAATCAATGCCCCTCAACAGTGGGCTACAAGACTGCCTGTTAATTTAGAAAAAAATAAAAGATACAGTATTTTATTTAAAATAGAATGAAGAAACACTTATAATTAAAATAAGCAGGAAAGTACCCTTCAGTGAGGAAAAGGAGTAACCCTGGGGCAAGTCATTGAAAACTGATTTAGATTTGACAAGTTACACAGTATGTTCAGGGGCTACACAAGCAGTACACCCTGTGCACCATGCACAGATAAGGAAGACCACACTACACACGCATTAATGGGTAATCTACACCATGCAATTAAATATTTAGGGAAATTAGGGCCTGCATGAAGCTCTGCAAGAGCCCTCGCCTCCTTACACTGATTCCAGAAAGAAGGTATACATTAGCCTTTGCACAGACTCTGCCCTGAGTAAGGATAACTTTCGCCTTCGTGACATTTGCCTGAATAGCTGTGGCAGAGGAAGATGTGATGTTCCAGGTGACCAAACCACTCCACACATGACTTGCACACTTAGCAAGCAGGAAGAAGTTATGCAGTCCCAAAGACTTATAGGGTCAGAGGTCTTATACTGACTGAACAAAAAAAAATTTACGTTATATGCATATGGATGACAGTGGATGCCAAAACATCAGTGTGTCAATGAATCAGATTTCAGATTTTCCTGAAACAAGAGTTTCAAAGGAGCTCACACTTTAGGCATTGCACAGGAGAGAAGAGAAAAGATCTTACTGCTGAAGCACCAAAAAAAATCTCCATATTGTGATGCAAAAAAAGAAAAAAATTAACACACTGCGTAAGACATTTAAAACATTTGATAGCATCTGCATGGCAAACCGTAACATCAGAACTACATCTTTTATAGCACATGTAAGGGAGTGCGTCTGTCTCACTTTTAGAACATTATAAAACCAGATTTCCCAGAGAAGGAGCCTCTCAACATTGCTACAGTAGAGCAAGTAAGACCAGATTGCAACAGCTACCCAAAAGAACACAGATAAGGACATTATGCATGCACAAAAATAGTGTCAGCCACCAACTTGTACATGCATTTGCCTGCAATTATAGCTTATTATGGCTGCAGCCATAACAGTTATTCAACAAATTCTGAAGACATTAGCCTCCTGGAGAGTCTGAAGTAATTTTTCAGCACCAGAAGAAGCAGCTGCCCGAGGATTACCGCAGTGATAAAAACCTCTATCCCTCTACATCACCTTACATTGAAAGCAGGGGCATCAAGCTGAAGGGACAATGGACTGGCCATGAATCTGTTTAAGTAGACATCTATGGAGCAGGAAGGTGGCAAAGAGATGGTTCTGAAAACAATTACCCCCGAGGCAACACAGACCAGAATGGATAAATGCCCATTCAAATGAAGAATCCTGCTTGATGATAGGTCCACGCATATTTACAGATTACAAATCATTACAGGAAAAAAGTGACAACATTATGTGCTTCATATGCTGCTTCTCTGACATGTGGAATTGAGGAATTATGTAGGTATTTCTACAGCCTTAGCTCTGAGCAGAGCAGATCTGCATTGACAGAGAGGAGTGGACACCGAAAGGCAGGAAGGAGCAGCTCCTGGCAGGAGAGGTCAGAGGATGCCAGTCCAGTTGGACAGTGCTGTGGGAACATCACTCTACTGAACCAGCACAAGGAGTCTGGTCTCTTGCTCAGAGACAAATCATGTTACTGAGGCGTTCCCAGAGTCAATTCAGTGAATAAATCACCCTTGTCTCATACCAGTTTTAAGCTTCAGTATGAAGCCTGACCTTGATTAAGCTCTAAGACTGGACCAGCAAAGAAATGCTACAGAAAAGTACACCAAAAGATGCAAATTTTCCACCGAGCTCCTCCATTAATTTTCATTTATAAATACAGCTTTCAGCTAAAAGAGAACACAGTCTTCCATCAAAAGGGTATCCCTAATTAACAATCATCATAAGGGAACATATTGGTTCAGTTGCAACACTGCAACTGCTTTAAAACATTCTGTAAGCAGAATTAAATAAGTGGTGGTGTACTCCACAGACAAACTTCTTTTGAGCAAAAAGGAGTTCATTTCTGTTATGTTCACACGCACAAATCAACGCAAGACATGAACAGGATTTCAGAGCTGGTACTACAAGGCTTTTCTAAATCATTGAGTTTCATACGGACAACGCTTCAAATGCATCAGGCAGAGTTTTGAAGAATGTTCTTTCTCAGGATTTCATAGGTGTACACGACATATTTAGATTTCTAAGGTTACAGTACATTCTCACATACTTACAACTCATGCAGAAAAAAACATACCCCCCAAAACAAACTTACTGGCACTTTCTGGCCAGTATTCCAGCAGTTAAGGAATCAGGAATGTGAAGTGTGCTGGGGCTTGAACTCTGGGTGTGGTTACCACTAAACTGAAGGAAAGAAACAAGCCAATGCAAGAACCACCTCATGTTTTGTCAGAGAGATAGAAACAACACTAAATTAAAACCAGAAAACTATAGTAACAAATACTGTCATCTTGAATAGCACTGACTTCAGACCCGCCAAAGTTACCCAATTGACTGTGCACCTGAGGACAGCCGGCCATTATCCTGTTTCTGTTGATTAGTGATTTCTTGGCAGATGATGTATGACGCTTATCAGAAAAACCAAACACAATAAAAGAAAATTTTAGTTTTGGTTTATCTTCAGAGCTTTCAATGAACGTCTGTCCAAGCAGTAATTTTTGGAGGCTTTATAAATCCAAACTATATGCATGTAATAAGTGACAGTTTTCTTTTTTCTCAAAACACAAGCAGAAAATTCTCTCTCACACTTTACACTATCCTTACTGCACTCCTTCGTAACTGGAGATAGCACAGTCTCTGCACAAGGAATATACACAGAAAGTCTTTCTGTTGTCAAAGATGACTGCTCCTCTGCCCCAGCCTTTACACAAAGAACTACTTTGCATCCCTATCACAATCAAAAATAGTATTCTGTCTTCCATACTTCTCTCTACTTCTTCTCACCAACTTCCAGCCATCCCTATCTAAACAAATAGGGAAGAACAAAGTTTGCCTGTACACTTTAATTTACAACAGATTCCAAACTGATCCAAGTGGCTGTTCATCAGAGCCGAACTTGCAGCCTCCAAGACATTTTCTGTCTAGGAAGAAATTGACTTTCTTGTGTAGAAGAATTCGCAGTGTTGTTGTTCAGATAGTGTAATTAAAAATACATGTATTTCTAGGGTAGGTTTCTAATGAAAGGCTCAGACCTATCCTCACTAATCCCTTTGAAAGTGATGAATATTTACAAGTCACTGAGTACCAATGAGACAATGCACAGAACTTCTGAAAAGCAAACCAGACCCCAAAATCCTCCCCTTAAAAAAGAAATGTCTTGTTCCAGACATGCACAACAACCTTGAAAAAGGCACTTGTACTCTAAAATCAATCTACAGTTCTTTCACAAACAGATCTGTGTAGCTGGCAGAGGAAATCCCATCTTGCTAGATTGAGCAGAAAAGGACTGAAGACCCAAAAGCTCCATAGTGTGTATGTGGCAGGAGGAATCCTTCCTGTTGCTCCTCACTGCAGGAGATAAAAATTCAGGAATTTCCCCTGGACCCCAAGTAAACGGCACAAGAGCGTTCATTCCCCCCCAACCCCCCTCCCCAGCACCTGTAGCACAGCATAAGTTTCTAAAGCACTGCTGAGCCGTCAGCTGTGCCCACGATGCAGACGGACAGACATCTTTTGTGCCTCTCTCGTTTGGCAGCTGCAGGGGAGAGGTGTGGGGGCTGGGAGGAGGGTGTTCTCCCCTAACACACTCAGGGGAGAGCATCAGCAAGCATGCAAAAAAAGGACTCAAGAAAACAGGGGGAGGCAACGGAACAAGCACACAGATGCCCATGTATTGACGTCCTCTCCTTCCTTTCAGCTTGCAGTTATTTATTCTGAGGGCTAATTTTTAATGTTGGGGAAATTCCAAGCCCAGCTAAGGCTGGAGAATTTAAAAAAGTGAAGCACAGTACAACCTTGCCTGCCTGCAGTCTTTCTGGGATAAGGAGAGGAGAAAAGCCTGTCTGACAAAGCATCTTAGTCAGGCACAGAAACCCACACCTTCCATCAGCCAGCCTTTGGCAAGATCCAGGTGGCTAACGACTGGAACAAACCAGAAGTGTCATGGAGCACTCTGCAAGCACTGGTGTGCTGCTGGGGCATCTCAGTCCTGCCCCACAACACACAGATACCATAGCGGGGCGTGCAACAAGCTCCCATACCACAGGCAACAGGTGGATCAGAACAAGTGGCAAGTTAAAAAGTCACAGAAGGGGAGCAGCAGCTGAAGAAGTAAAAGCTCTCAGCAGACCCCAGCTGGAACCAAAAGCAGCAAGTGAGAAGCGTGGTTGCAGCATCCAGTGAATCTAAGCAGCAGGAAAAGCTAGTTTTCCACAGAGCCAAGTCCTCCAAGTTCAGTCCTTAAAATGTAAGGGAAAATGGTAAGCAAAAGTAGCATAGTAACCATGGAAGGGACAACAAGAGAACCAATATAACATGCTTAGATAACGTTTACCACATTTAGTGGCAATGCACTAAATGTGTGTTCCCTTTTTGAATTTTTTCTGCACCTTCCCCTAGTTCTCGGTGTTCCTCTAGCTAAACAATCACTATCCCTCTAAAACTCAAGAAAGCAGTGAAACTCAAACATTTCACGCTCCTCTCAGGCATTGGCCCAGCCTGCAAATTTCAAGCAAAGAACAGAGTTACACTCTATGGCACAAGTCAGTTAATTAACACCAGCTCAGCTTTGACAGCACCTTCTGTTTTTTTAATGCCGTCAGCTGGTCTGCCAGCTGTTTTCTACATGTCCCCTTGCAAACTTAAGAGGCAGGCCAGGCAGCAGAGGCCTGAGCACTGAACTCTTGGATTAACAGGGGTTAGATGGGGCAAATACATAAGCAGCAGCACTCTGAGGAAGGCAAGAATGGATGCAGAGCTGCATAGAGGCCAGAGTGCAAGAGCCACCTGAAAGGTATTTCCCAAACTCTTACAACATTTACAAACATCTGAGTAGTGGCTGACATAGATCCAAACTCCCTAAAAATAGAGACAGGTAAATTTCTCTAACACCAACTTAATTACAGTTAAATAAACCCTGGTATAGATCCATACACCACCAAGAGAAGTCATAAGAAAACAGGAAATAAACAGGCAAGTCATTCAATTTTTCACCTACCCTTCTTGTATCACTCTGCAGCACCCAAGTCGCTGCCACATTCCACGCAACTACCAACCACCAAACTTCACCGAGCAGCTCATGCACACAGGCATGAGACCACTTCTTCACTTCAGAAAAAAAGGCTCAAAGTACCAATCCTTATAACTTATTTTTAACCTCTAGCTATTACAGAGGAGATATTATACAGATGCTGGGGCCCTCTTATCCATACAAGTTTAAAGGAAAGAAAAAAAAAGCAAGCTCAATCATGCCCAGCATGCTTCAGGAAAGGCATTCAAATCAAAGTCAACTGGAAAAAGCCAACGCAGCCAGGGCTCTGGAGTGCTCTTGGCCGTTCCTAATGAAGAGCTGCCATGGGGTGGAGTTCAGACACACCCACAGGCACTTCTGGCACGGATTTGGCCTCCCTTTGCATTAAGTAAAGTTCAAACCAATTCATAAAGGAATCGTCATCTTCATCTTCCATGAGAAGATGATAGAAGTGCAAAGAGGCAAAGCACATTCCCCCTCAACAGTCCCACTTTCTTCCACCATACCTGCCATAAAGGGATCCCATTTAATTCAGGCTTTCTTGTATTCCTGTGCAACAGGACTCTGTGCAGTCAGGAGACAAATTGCCTCTTACTGTCCCCTGTAAGATGATCAGCAGACAGGAGCTGAGGAAGGCTGGACTGGAGCATGCTTTACAAGAACTTTGTTTACCAGTTCCAGGTAAGCAGGCTTCACTGCTCCAACAGCGACTCATCAAGTTTGGTGGTAACCTTGTGCCTTCAACCTTGCCAACCAGCAATGCAATGCCTCCTAAAATGTTCCACAGAGAGGCTTTTGATGTGTCCATCATAACTCTTTCTGTCCACTCCCGTGCAAACAGTAACCTGCTGGTGTGCAACAAAATTGTGAATCTCCCATCCTCTTTTATTTAGCAATCAATGAGTAGGACCCAGAAGTAGCAAAGTGAGGAAAGCAGTCTAAGGCAAAACAGCTTCTGCTGAGCAGCCCCCAACTGCTCTAAATGTCTCTCTCCCTATGCAGATACAGCTAATGCAGTCATCTCTCCTCCACCTCTTCTGCTCCCAAATGACAAAGACAATACAGAAGCAATGCTCCCTTCTCACTGCCAGAGAAAACTGAGGGCCTCAGCAACCTATAAACAATACGTGAATATAAATGACATCCCACCCCAAACTCACATTGTAGTCAAGGCAAGACAAATGGTTCCAAATCTTCTTTTCAAAAAGAAACAAAACAAAAACAAACAACAAAAACAACACAGGACAGACCACAGCTCCCCTACTGGAACAGGTTACCCCGAGAAGCATCCCTCGAGGTATTAAAGGCCACACTGGAAGGGGCTTTGAGCAACCTGGTCTAGTGGGAGGTGTCCCTGCTCATGGCAGGGGGTTGGAACTAGGTGATCTTTAAGGTTGCTTCCAACCCAAACCATTCTATGATTCTATGATACTTTCAGGCCTTCCTCTCCCTGCCAGGAATTCAAGATGATCCCTTGGTAACCTCAGAGAATAGCAGCTCCTTCTCCTTGACAAGCCACTAGCTGCTTTGTGGGGCTGCCCCGTCAAATCAGGGGTTCCTTTATTTACAGTTTCTTCCCTCCCTTTCCCACCAGTTATTTTTGAGGGATTATGTTTCCTGTTTTCACTGCTCTGCCTCCATTAGTCATTCATCACAGCCATTAAGTAAGAGGGAAGCAGGGGAGCAAACCAACACAAAGCAAACCTTTACGGTTCAGCAAGCAAGGAATTAAATGTCACCTCTTCCCACCCCCCTTAACCTCACCTCTCTCTCACACAGCCTCCAAGATGCTATGTAAATATGGTTTACCCTCAAGCATAGACCTAGATTCTGACAGCTTTGACAGGTCAGACATTTTAGGATGGATCAGACAGGCAACCTATCCATCCTGGTTTGTGACAGCTACTTACCTTCCCTCTGGCTGGTCCATTTTGGACCACTTGCTCTGGAAAACCTCTGCCTATTATCTTGTATCTAGAAATGGTGCCACAGCAGTTTCTAAAGATGAAAGCAGAGCTATACCACCCAGGTACTCTTTCTTGTTATGCTGTTGATTTGCGGACACCGTCTCCTCCCCATCTCAGTACTGGATGCCCAATTTTCAAAAAAAAAGCAGTCAGAAAAAAAGGGGGGAAAAAACGTCCTAGCAACAATTTAGAAGGATGCAATCCATAGAACTACTGCCCTTTCCTTAAGCTTTCTTGATGAAAGTTGTACTTACTAACTCAAATGCAGTATAGTTGCTACAACTATACGGCTACTCCATAGAGCTGCAGCTCTTCTGCAGCTTATAGGAGAAGTACAGTGACCCCTGGGGGCAATAGACACACGGGGTATCAAAGAAGCACAGCTTCCCCAAGGCTGCTGCTACAGTTCCAACCTTCCCCCCATCCTCCCTCCCAGCCACATTGCAGGGCTGCCCCAAAGGTGACAATGCATTGCAGTAGCAGCAGATGACTGCGAGGGGATGGAGGGAGAAGAAAGACTAAAAAGCAAAGTGTTGAGACAGGAACACAAAGACTCAAAAATAAAATGCTTTTGTTTTTGAAGACTGCTGAAGATATGGCTCAATTATATGGCTAAGCTAGTCTAATGAGCGAGTGTGGGTTCACGCAGCAACAAATCATACACAGGAAGGATTCTTACCCAGGCATCAGAAAGCAATTACAGTTTAATTAGGCTCAGGATAGACAGATCAACACCAAAGAGGAAACTAATCATATGTGAAACTGAGCCATGGATGGCATGTACAGACAGGAAACCAGGAAAGACTGGAATGGGGACACTGAGAAGGGAGAAAAACATCAGAGTCAAAAACTCTGTCAACAAGGAGGGAAGTCAGCATCTGAAATGACCACAGCCACTTCTGAGGAAGAAACATTTCTGCTCTCAGATACAGGGCAGAAGTAATCTCAGTGGTCAAGAAAAAAGCAACTGAAATCATGGCAAAGGATCAGGAGATAGACTAGGCTCAATATCTGACAGCTCAGATTGCACAGCTGGGCAAAAGAAGAATTAACCCTGAAGAGAAAAGCAATTTCCCAATGCAAAAATCAAGTTTTCCCTTCCATTGCATTAGGAAGGGGGGGAATCCTACCAACACTAGCTCAAAATAGGAGTCTGGTCCTCTCTAACAAACTGTTGTCTGTCACACTGATGCCTGTGCATCAGAGCACACTCTGATGATTAAACTATGATGAGTAACAGGTGGTGCATACACAGGAAGGCTTAATACTGCAGGGTTATTCCCAAGAAAGTCAAGAGAGTTGTGTAGGTACTGTTCCACTCAGATAGTATGTTCCCTGAGGGCTGGGTATTTCTTTTTCCTTTGAACAGTGCTGCCTTATTTCTTGATACTAGTGTAAATAGACTCACCACAAAGACTGGTTTAGGGAGCTGCTGATTCAGAACATTAGCAACTTCAGATTTTGAAGTTCTCCTTAAGAGGCAGAACAAGCAGACAGCACAGTAAAGGAGCTTTGGAAGCAATAATAACAGGAGAAAAAAACCCAACCAAGTATAAAGAGTATAAATAGACTACTGGACAGTGGAGACCTGGGCAAAGGGTTGGTTGAAGGAAGAGGGAGCCAGACTCTTATCAGTGGTTGCCAGTGAGAGGACAAGGGGCAACGGGCATAAGTTGGAACATAGGAGGTTCCACTCAAATATGAGAAAAAACTTCTTCACGATGAGGGTGACAGAGCCCTGGAAGAGGCTGCCCAGGGAGGTTGTGGAGTCCCCTTCTTTGGAGATTTTCAAGACCC
>JAOXNO010000006.1:7626781-7648602 GCA_028565335.1 Limnodromus scolopaceus | reverse complement strand
AATAATCGTTCAGCCAACTGTTAGTCCCAACGTATTGCTTGTGTTAAACATACTAGTTTTCTGTCACAGAAGCAGTTCTTGAAGGCCTTTGAGGAGCACACCTATATGAGCCGAGAAATACTTGTTCCAGCAAGTTAGGAAGCCAAGAGCACCTTTGAGACAATCCTCTGGACTTGGCTAAAGCATTCTCTTCCTAATATCCACCTACCCCATATCAGGAGCTATGGATGATCAATAATAGACTAGAGAAGTGGTATATGTCACAAGGCTGAAGAATGTATTTTCATCAAGACTATAGTTTACCAGATTTATTTCCTTCTTTGCAATTGAGATTTCACTCACCATCAGCAAAACAAGGAACAGACTGTAAGATGTGCTCTTCACTGCAGCCACTGATGTGGTGCAGGCTGCACACCACCTATACATGCACAGCACCTTTAACCTTAGCTGAGCACTGGGCTTGATACCCACCACAATTCGACTTAGATGGGAGAACTGCAATAGAAGTTTACAACAGGGTGTTCTCTGCTGGCTAGTCTACAAATTCAAGCAAGTAATTAGTACAATTAGCACAGACAAATATATCCGTCCAAACGCCACGATTTCCTCAAAGACTATGATAGAACATTGCCAGATTGAGGGATTACTGTGTTGTCTCAGAGCGATGACAAAGACTTCATCCCTATTGGACTGAGAGGTCCAATGATCACCTCAGGAGAACGCAGAGCAAAAGTATACAAGACACCCGGGGAAGGGAAGGGAACTCTCACACTCAATCATTGAACCTAGAAGGATTCAAACAAAGAAGACAGTCTGCAGAAGAGGTGATGGGCAAGGACGGGGGTAACAGAGACACAGAAATCTTCCAACAGTGATCAACTCACTTTCTCAGCATATTATTTTCTGAAACTTCATGTGGCAATGTCATCGTTGACTGTTACCAAAAAATTTCAGGAACAGAGATAGATAGGTTAGCAGGAAGCAAAAATGAAGATTGCTATGAACTGAGGCAGTTGGACAATAGCAGTCACAGAAACATGCTTTTCTGTGCCTTGGCTCATACTAAGCACCATAATCTAATCTCTTTTGGGAAGCCCTGAGCCCAGCCAGGCTGACAGGCCATTACCATCTTCCTGGGCAAAATCATACCGTGCTATGTAATTGTAGACTGCAGCAGATACAGTCCTCTGTGTGTGTATGTTACACCTCCCTAGTGACAACAGACCAATCACATTTACTTTTTAGCAGCTCAGACACATTTGAAGCCTGATGCTCCAGGGAATGAGGTATTTTTCTTCAGAACAGATTATTCTAGGAAGCTGCTGCCCCATTTTAAAAGAACACACAGATGTGACTACAGGTAACTGACAGTTTTGTTGGGGTTTTGCGGCTTTTTGTGGGTTTTTTTTGACTGATTTTTTTTTTTTTTAAACTATGTTAACAACTAGAGCCTGCTCCAGCCTCACCCATATTGTGGGTTCAGAAATGGGCACTCCTTACCTAGCTTTGCAGCCAAGGGAGTATATAATTTCTGATAACATAATAGCTGGCACATATCCCATCAGAGAAGTAGCTGCATTTCAGTGTTGAGCGTAGAATACTAGTCCTTCAAAAGAAGTAAACAGACATAGTGAGCCAAGGCTGCACAGTGCACTTCACGTATCAAGAACAGGTCACAAACACAGAGAGGCTGCCGAGTAGAAACACACGAGTTGCTCACTATTAAGTAACTACTGCAAAAGCTGGCTTCTTAGATTTCAGATAATACTGTGTGATCCACTGTATTATCTGCTACAGTTGTTACTATCCCGTTGTCACAGACCAATCTGCAAGTAATTTGGGGCTTTTGGGTACTTCAGAGTGAGACCTAACCCGTGCAGAAGTTCCAAAGGAGGATGGGGTGGTTTTTTATATATTATTTTTAAAAGAGAGAAGGTTGTGATGGGTTTATTCTCCCTAGAAAATAATTCCTTCCTCCACAAAAAAAAAAAACCCAAAAAAAAACCAAGAAAAAACCCACAGAAGGAACAAGGATTGCTGAACTGACTGCAAATAACGAAATAACAGAAGACAATAACTAGGCAAAGGGCCTGCAATACCAACAGGCATGATTCAGTAGTATAAACCAACAGACTGGACTTGACTAATTCACTCTTCTTACAGGGCAATCATTATGTATTCTCACACACATACTCCTCATGTATTCACGTAGCCATGAGCAACTAACTCAGCTCCAGCTGCCACATTTGGGCAGAGCTTTCTCTGAAACAGAGATTCCAATTACATTTGCAATAATCTGATTACTACATCAGCCGTAACCTGGTTAAGAAAGGGTCTGAAAGATACCATTTTGGCAGCTGGGTAGAAGACAAAAGGGAGACATGCTTTTGTTATTTTAGTAACAGAAAGATTTGCAAACTGCAACCAGACTGTGTGACAGAAATACACCACACTGGTCCTACATGGGACAGTTTTACTGTTACAAACACATACACTACAACTCAAAACGAGTTTAGAGAACTTATGGATTTGTAAAACTGCCTCACAGCAGCAAGATAGACCAACAAGATTTACTTACACTTTATGGTTGCTTTCTAATCACATGTAATTTAAAGATATGATCAGGAAAGCAATCCACTCTGCTATCAGTGAGCCGGCCAAAACCTGCTTTGTAACTTAAGACACTCAAATTGTTGTTTTGGAAGTACTTCATTCACATGTAGTATATGCAAACTAATTCATGCCAGAATTTCTGTTGTCACTTGCAGTCTACTCCTCTATCTGCACAGCAAAGTTGCCATTAAATCTGTACCAGAACACCATTTCTTCTCCTACATGTGCCATCACGAGATTACTGAAGTCAATGATATTTCACCAGGGAAAGAACAGGATCAGGTCCTTATTGTTCTTTCTATGCTTATCTGACTGGGCAGAACAAATCAAAGAGGAGACAGTCAAAAAAAAACCTGCTAGTCTTGGTTTCTCTAGGGGAAAGCAAGCTCCAGATAAGCTCTGCCTCCAATCAACAGTCTGATTTCCATGAACAGCAATATGCTTCCCTTGGTAATTGAAATGGAGCAATTCTCCTCAAACAGCTTGCCAAGTCTCACCTCATTAACCTTTATGGACTGACCTCCAAAATTCCTTGAAGCTGAAATACAGGTCCCCCTTGCCTCTGCACAGTAACTGTTTATCCCTGAGAGTTTGGGGAGAGAGGAAAGGCATTAGAGAGAGAACTGCTAAACATGCTAGAAATGGAAGATAGATACCTGTTTCCAGGCTGTTACTGAGGCCCAAACCTTCACAGACTTCTGTCTCCTTTGCTGGCCCATCCTTCAGATGGCCTGCAAAGCCAAATTTGGATTACAAATCACCTTTCCCTCCCCAACGCTTCTTTTAAGAGTCAGTATCATTAGCTATAGTGCGCTGCCCAGTACTCAAATAAGCATTTCCTAACCCACACTTGAAGGTTTAGCAAATTTTCTAACTAAAGCTTATTTTGCACACACCCCCCCCCTCCCCCCAAGTCTGTTACTCCCCATTCCACCCAACTCATTTTACTACCTTTGCTTACTCCTCAGTGAAACTTTCTGGTAGCAGTGAAAACCATCAATGAAGGAGCAGCTGAAGAACACAGTACGTAACATTTTATCCAAATATTCCAAACAAAGTTATTAGACAAATGCAAGCACTTTGGAAAGGCGGTAGAGATTCTAATTCCACAGATTAGTAGACTCTTAGATTTCTTTTTCTCAAGATTAGCTTCAGAGAGTGAAACTGCAAGAATCAAAAGTAAAATGTTCCAGTTTTGTACCTCTGAAAGTCTGTACATAGGGTCATGTATGCTTATAATAAACAGTGAAAAGCTTCCGTGTTAAAACCATGGATTTGTGCAACTGCTTTAATAGAGATAAGAAAACAGGGGAGAAGAAAGCATCTGATTCTCCAGTGTATTTCACTGTCCACCACCTACATGCATAAGCAAATCACTTCATAAGCCATGGTCAGTGCTTATATCAAGCTAAAGACAGACCCCATCTTCTCCCTATGTTTGCCTATTTCTCCACACTGCAATTAGCTTTACTCCACCAGCCCAGTCCCTTCGTTAGTTCCAAACCCTAATCAATTCTACCATGCTCATCCACATCCTCAGTTCTTCACTCCCTTGCTCACCTTTAGTTCTGCAAGGGAAAAACAGCTGAAAAGCTTTCACATCCAGAAAAGGAAGCCAGTGCAAAAAAATACCAAGACATCAGTTTTTTCTACTCCTCCTTTCTCTTCTTTTTCCTTCAGCCACCTAGAAAGAAGCCTCCATCTCAGAGGAGGTAGTGCAGGGGAGCAGGCAGTAAGTCCATGGATGCTTCCAACTCTCCCTGCCGCTTCTCAGGACAGGACCACAATTTTTTACAAAACAGCAACTTCTCTGCGTTTTTTCCGCTGAAACGATTTGGGCAGAGACTGACAACTGTGAAGCAAAATGGATGCACAGTTCATACACACACATCAGTTCAACTGCTTTGACCATAACCAGTGGTTTTTCAGTACTTTGAACAGAGTCAGCAAGGACCATAGGAGCAGCTCACTGAGCCACAGACTTAATACTGTGGTTCCACTTGCCTGCACATTTCCTGCTCAAATAAAAGGCATTATCATCTTGTTCTGTGGCATTCACTGCAATGCTTTAGGATCTAGCCCCTGGTTCTCTGTAATCACACCGAAATTACCTAGGTCCCACTGTTTTGGCATACAGAACAGCATTCTAGTCTGGGGTTGTCACAATATGGATGCTGCATGGATATCCATATGGCTTGGTTGCAGCTTGGTCCTAGCCTTGAGTTCCTATAACACTCCCAAACTTCAAACTGGTACTGTATGTCACCTGCTCAGCCACAGCCTGCCTGGTAGGCCCTCATGCAGTGATGGCAGCTGCACAAAGATGGCTCATCTCTACCACCAGACAGACCACTTTTAAGCTGTTGGTAATCATGCAGGGATAAAAAAACCAGCTTTCTACCTAACACATTACTTGCAGAATTCATAGCTCTCTGTCTACTTACTCCACAGGAAAGCCAGTCCCATTTTGGTATCTCTGTCATGGATCACAAAAATGAGTTTCACACAGACAGATCAGGTGACATCAGCACTCTCCAGGGCTTCTGAATACCGGGCAACTACTATCCGGTTTAGTTTACACTCTGATTTCAAGGGCAGGTGCTTTGTGATTGCAGAAGAACCTGAATGTTGGGGTGGAAGAACTCCATCATCTAGGGTGAACCTAAGGAAAGCAAAAATAAAATCTGTCTGCATGGCATTACTTATGGTAGGCCTGAGGTAAAGGTTAGGAACTGTTTGTGGAAGAAGGAGCAAAACAAACAGGACTGCAGAGTCTGCTATAATCATTGGGGACATAAAGCAGAAGCTCCATAGATTCCACTGAACTCAGCTGGAGGGAAAGAGAAATCTGGCAGAGAAAGAGGGAGCCCTTCACTCCCCCAGAATAAGAGGGGAGTGGTAGCACAAGCAGCTTGATAATCTCAAAAGCCACTAAATCGCTGGAAAGCAGGGGAGGGGGGGAGTGGTGGTTAAACAGCCTCTTGTCATCAGCAGTCCTGGGAAATCCACAGCAAAGGATTAAACACATTTAAAAAGTAATAGCAAAATGAACTAAACAAGTGTCAGAGAAAATTTAAACCTCACTCCTGACCCAACATAAGTCACAGACTGACAGCAGGACCTGTGGCCAGCAGCCCTTAAAATTAACAAGAGAGCTGCACGTTATGAAAGTTCCTACATTTCAGATCCTCAGATGGAAGAATCACTACACAGTGGACTGAAGCCTGCCTTAGTTGCTCAAAGGAAAGTTGCATTTCTAAACAGCGGCAACATAACTGGCATGTTCCCTCATGAGTCGTCTTTGTACTGCTAAAACATTGCAAAGCACTTTTCAAACTACATCTTGCAAAATCCACAGAATACAATAGTGGGTGGAAGAAGTGCAGAATTAAGAAACTTGTCCAAGATATCAGAACATGCAAGTAATTCAGGATCAGACCCTTGCAGAAACTGGTATAGAACAATGTCCTTCCATGACGACATATTGAATGATTTTGGGGACTTTAAAATTAAGTAGTGCCAAGGATTACCTTAAAAGAAGGAAATTCAGATGCTTGCCTATCTGGTCAGGCATTTCCAGTGTACAAAAACTGAAAAATACACAGCTCTAAGTAAGTATGCGCTTTAAAATGGCAATCTGCTCAGCTGAGATAATGGGAGTTTTGAGTCTTGCAGTTCACATGCATAGATAAATTCCAGCACTCTTTCCTCTGTCTACATCAAACTCACTAAAAATATAGAGAATGCTCCATGCTCTTCAGAAAGGACCATTCAGTACTCCCACACTTAGCAGAGGCTAAAATAAGTAAAACTTTACTCCCAATGGAATTAAATTACACATACCACCAAACTGATCTTACATAGAGTATTATGGCTGTTGGTAGCTCTCTATAGAGAGAGCCTGACAGAAATCTGTGGAGAGCACTATCAGTTCCTCTTAAGTGAACAGAAATCACTACTGGGGAACCTTTAAGGTAAATATTATCTATATGAACTCCAGATAGAGTTTCCATGTTGTTATGCTGATAGATAAAATGATTTCACACAGACCTATGAAAGAGCATGCACTGATTTTATGAAGAAAGCTATAAAGCCAAGCAACAATTCCAGTGTACTCCTCAATTAACAAACCGTTACTAGTCAAAAAACTGACTCAACTGAGACCATTGCAAGGCCTCGTCACTGCGTAATGGGACTATGCAACTCTCCCCTTGATTATAAGCAGAAATGCACAATGGGTGGCTTCTCTTGTGTCTGTCTGCAGCTAATGTTCAACAGTAGACAGAAATAAAAAAAAAAAAAAAAATCTTGTTCTTCCTCTGCAATCACAGCAGAAATACTCAAGCTTAATGCAAAGTTAAAACATGATTTTTTTTTTTTCTATTCCCACTACAGGAAATTAGTGATACATAATTCATCCTAACATAAATATCTTTGCTCAGGCTCCATTAAGTACATTTAATAGAAAGTACACTTATTATCAAATCTCAACCCTGAAGCTCTCATTCTGCTCCTTGGGAAAAACTGAAAGCCTACTACCTTGGTCTGATTTAGGGGTTTTGATAACCCAAGAGCCCAGATTCAAATTTTGGCTTGGATCCCATTCACTTAGGTGACCTCCTTCTAGTCCTTTTTTTTTGTAATATAAAAGTAGGAAATTATCACTTGACTGTGAATTTAAGAAATAATTTAGACAAAACAGCACATGTCTGCTAGTCAAGCTCAAGATGCACTGGGACAGCAGATCCAAACAGAAATTTCACATTGCACCTGTCCACCCCACACTCAGCATTATATTATGGCCAGAGTCATGCAAAAAGCAAAGCCAGCAAGCATACAAAAATCTGAATGCACAAAGAAGCCAAATACTGTTGAACAAATCCCACTTGATGCTAATTAACATTAAGGCTGGCCAGAACCTGCTGTGATTCCAACTTGCACTCTCTGTTCAAGCAAAACTTCAGGGAAGCCTGGCAGAATCAGTGACTGAACCACAGGTGCAAGAAAAGCTGGCTGGATCGGTGAACTGCTTTCATACCACGTGGTGATGGAGAACAGTTCGCATCAGAGCATGAGAGTTGGGAATGGTAGCCAGCCAGCTAATCACACAGTGATCTCTCGTGCCTTTTGTTTGTTTTATGAAAAAGAGGTTCTGCCAATTGGTTTCAAATCAAAATTCTTCCTAATCAGGAAAGAAAGAAATTTTATATAAAATGATGCTCAGTAGGAATTAATTAATCAGAAACACAGTCCTCCTGAAAGCATAAGCCTTTTTGGTTAAGTAAAAAGTTGCCACCGGTTAATGTGCAAGACAGTAATGATTAGCCATCTGGTGAAGGTTCCTGCTAAGCTTGCCATGTTACCCCCTATGCTGAGGAAAGCAGAAGGTGGATCAGTTACATTCTGTCCTTGTCCTTGCCTGCAATTGTGTGGTCATCCTTAGGAACAAGACACAAAGCTTTCCAGCGCAACCAATAATTGTAAATTGTAACTGTTCCGATTTTCAACAGACCTTTTTTTCTTTATTTTTTTTTAATCACTGCATCCTAGCTAAATTGTTTAAAATAAAAATTATCTATTGCCTTTCTGAAAGCTGAATGTATCCTCAAGCTTTATCAACCTTTGTTATTTTTGCCCCTTTGTTTCCTTCTGCAAAAAATGCAACTGCCAGGAGGCTTCCCAGTCATCTAAAGAGCATCAGTAAACAAGAGCAGAGACAGATGGCTGCAGCTCAGTTTAAACCAGCACAAGATCCAGCCTCTCCCCTGCATTGCAAGTACTACCCATAAGATACAAACATATGCATAAAACCAATAAGAATGCAGTAGTCCTAGATAGAAAACAAGTATGTATATACAATCTGATAAGGAAGAAGTCACTGTGAGGACAGGGTGCTGTCGTTTCATGTACAGTGAGCATCCATTACAGCCATACAGCCTTCCAGTAATACAACAACGGGATGTAAGGATGGGGGGAAAGGGGGACGGGAGTGGGGCAGGGGAGAGTTCCCCCTCCATTGTTGCTACCAAAAGTATTGCTGGCAAAAAACAAATCAGCAAGGAAAGTAAAACCAGGCACCTCCTTCCAGCAAAGTTACACCTCCAAGAACTAATACACCAAACTCACACAACCTCAGAAAGTGACAACCTCTGTGACAGGCCTCTCAATTCACCTACTACTTCAGGAATTCACATTGACAAATAATATGTCAACCCCTTATTAAAATGACAGTTTTAAAGAGACAAAGAAAACTCGTAAGATAACTCATAGCTTTAGAATTATAGAAGTCTATCCAAACAATCATACTGGGTTTTTTTTTCATTCCTGGATTGTTTTTCAATTACTGCCTAGAAGACTACTGGTGTTAGCACAAAATACTGTTTATATTATGTGTCTTGCCTTGCTAAAGAGATTCAGATGTTCACAAACAATCAATAAATCTATCTGAATCAACATTGTTCACTGCCTCTTCCACCAACTATAAATCCCCTGCAATTCCACAGCCATACCTGCATGCCTGAACAGCTTACAGAAGAACGGGTTCAAACATTGCCCATTCTTCCCCAAACAAAAATTTTGACTGCTGAAATTAAACTAACAGCTCTCCCTCAGGGCTTCCTGATATTCCAAGTTCTTCCTTCACATAGTGATAGCAGAAAGCTTCAAGAACAGGGTTGCACAATCATCACCTCCAATCAGCTCTAATTGAAGGATGACACGAGACAGAACGAGAAACTAGCACTCCAATTAATACAGACAGGAAAAAACAAGATTGTGGGAGCAGCATCATTATTGGTAAAGCTCCAGCAAAAGCCTCAGGTTGTAGCATGTTGGCACTATCACCTCTGAGGTAGAGTTTAACTACTCCTCAGTGCAAGAATACAAGGGAGGGAATGATTTGGTGGTGAATACCAAACAGTATTCACCCTTTTTACCTCAGTATTCACACTGAAACTTTAAGAACCGATTAACATGGCACTCTGTTGATCCTCTCAAGAGAAGCCTGAATCAACCCTTCTGGGAATCAAATCTGTATTCCTGAAGTGCAGTCTGACGTATATTTCTGCAGGACCTTCCTAAAACAGGACAATTACAAAATAACCACGGACTTCTCACATTAAACAGTTGCCCACTTAGAGCAATTTACCCGGGGTCACCTAGAAAACCTCTCCCATTCATTTCCATGATGCTATTTGCTGCTCTACACATTTAAAAGACTAAACAAAAAGCTGGTACACACCTGTATCCCCGCCAAAACAGCTGTCCTGGTGACATCTCCCAGAAGGCAAATCTCCATCACTTGGCCAGATCTGTCCCGTTTTTCGTACACCCACAATAGTAGCCTCAGACACAATGACCTGCTGCTGCCTGTGCCGTTTTTGGGACTGGGGGGTCGGTGGACTGCTACTGTCAAAGGACTGCTGAGAGTTCTGGGAGGGAGAACGGCTTTTATCCCGATACATGCGGTAAGTGGTGGGGCTTGGGGAGACATGGCTGGACTGGCCTGAAGAGAAGTCTTCCTCACTGGAGGTAAGGTTCTCATTAGAGCTACAATCAGGAGTATATCCTCCTCCAATATCTTCAAAACTCCTGGGGGAATAAGATCTCCTGGGCCACGTTAGATGTTTTTCCTGGTCAGTTGTGCCCTGATTTCGTAGAATAGGTCCTTTCCCTTCTCCTTCCCCCATCATTCCACCAACATAGATACTTTGATATGGTTGAAAGTCCATGGGCTGCCAAGGTGAGCGGTTGCTGCCGTTGGCATTAATCAGGTTATCTTTGAGAAACCTGGGGTTCAGTTCAGCATCCTCATATTCTCCATCATAGCCAAAGCTGCTCTCCGAGCACCTTCCCCTGTAAGCAGGCCTCTGGAACTCGCTGAAGCTGGGTACCATGTTAGAAGGCAGGGAGTGCAAAGACTTTTTGCGTTCCATTTGCATGGCTTGGCTACCAAGGGAGCTTATTTTATCAGAAACATCTTTATCGTTGACCTTTACTAGACCCTTCTCATGATGATACTCCATGTTCACATAAAAGGGCTTTTCAACAACATCCTTGTTATCTCCAGAAGAATGTGAATTAACCTTTTTAATCCTCTCAAAATTTGACCTTAGGGCTGCCACACTGGTGCTGTTCCCTCTCTCCTTGGAAATAGGTTCAAATGATCCCTCCTTCTCAGCAGATCCCACCAGCCTGCGAGTGGAAGCCGATCTGTGTTTTGAAGGAGAGCCATCTGTATCACAGCGATTCTCCATATCTTCTACAACTCTCTTCAGTTTCTCTTCACCATAGTACTTACACCTGTCCTGCTCTCCCTCTCCATGATGGGGGCTGTCTAAAGGCGACAGATCTGACCCATCACTCTGGGTAGACAGCTTCCGCAGGGAGGGTATCCTGGGTTTGAACTTTTCCTCCCCGTGGTGTGACTTGCTTTTTTCATATTCGTCTTGGTCAGCAGACTGGTGATGCAGGTCTTGGATCTGCTGCTCTGCACCCCCTTCAGGCAACTGAGAAGCACGTTTAAAACCCCATCTCTGTCTATCATAGCTTTTTTTCTCCTTTGCCAGAAGCGTCTGCAGGTAAATCATACGGAACCTTTCCTTGTTGACCTCCATCTCCAGTCTCCGAATAGATGCTTTGCACATCTCCAGCTCCTGTTCAATGTCTCCCACAGATTTCAGCTCCATTTTAGGAGGCTCAGAGTCTGCAAATTGTGCTTTCCAAGCCTCCACAAACCCCACAGGGTCCACCATTTTGCATACAGGAGTAAGTGGAGAATAGGGAAAGGAGGCTGGAGAGAGATAGGTGGAGAGAATAAACCAACCGGATCTCACATGTAGAAGCAGAAACAGCTCCGGCAGGGTCAACTCAATGCGTCTCTTTCACGGTCCATGCAGGGAAACCGGGAGGCAAACAGCAATCCTCGGAGCAGTCTCTCCTCCCCGTCTCCTTCAGCTTTTGCCAGCCCCAGCCCCCATCCACTCGCTACTCTCTCCCCGGCATGACTGATCTTTTGCTAGCGAACAACAATGCTCCCACCCTGGCGATCCCACAGCACTTCAAAGTGGGTGGACAAAGGAGCAGGCTCGGGGCGGGGGAAGGAAGGTAAATATCGCCCCCCGCCCACCCACCTCCTGCCGCTGCCCTCCTGGGCACGGTCCTCAGTGCAGCCACGCTCAGGAGTCCTCCGCTCCGTCCTCCCCTCGCCAGCCCCCGTGTTGTGCTTTCTCTTTCTCTCTCCTCCTTTCCCCCTGCCCCTTTCCCTGTCTCCTCCTCCCGGCTATTGTGCTGTCCTCCGGGCGCACACGCTCTCCGGAGCCTCCGTGCAAGAACGGCGAGACGGCGGCGGGTCCCGCGGCGAGCTCTGCCGCTACCCCCGGGTGCCCGAGCGCCCCGCGGCCCCGCGGGAGCCCCCTCGGCGCGGCGGCTGCCCGCGGCCGCCCATCCCGGCCCGGCTCTGGCGGCGCCCCGAATCACAGCGCTGCGGAAGGGGAGGAGAGGGAAGGAGCCAGGCGCGGCGATTGACACGGCGCTGGGGCCTCTTAAAGGGGCAGCCCGGGCCGGCTGAGGGAGGCTGTGCCCGCGGGACCCCGCCGGGCTTGGGGGGCCTGGCCCCGGTACCCTTCCCCACGGCGCCCTCGGAGGCGGCTGCCGGTGAGACAAAGGAGGAGATGGATGTGCAGACTCGTGTACCTTCACGGCTGCTCACGCTTGCAGCCACAGGCTTTGGACATCACCATAGCGAGACACGAACACCAAGAACATATCCTACACATGTGCACAGGGAGGTATCCATTCTTGTCCACACATCCGCGCCCTCATATATTATGTATAAACACCATCTCTGCACTCTCTCTTGTGTTCACAGCAATGCTCTCCCTCTGGGCACTGATGCAGCTCCCCTTCAAAGGTCACGTTTTCCCCCACTAACGGTTAGTAGAAGGCTGCCAATTCACTCAGTCCTTCCTCCCTTGCCAATAAATGACAAGCTGGATTCTGCAATGGGCAACCAGTGCTCCAAAATCACTATGTTATTAAAAATAAAGGTTGCTTTGTTCAGGCATTAGTCTCACTTTTGTCCTGTATATTATCCTAGCCCAAATAACTCGGGAGTTCCACTCTTCAGCTCTGGGTGAAGGGTGGCAAATGATTTAAACAGAAGTCTGGCTGCTGAGTATTACTCCCGAAATCAATCATAGCACATGATCTTGCTTAAGCCCTGCATCTTTCTAAGCCCTGAATCCTTTCCGTGTACTAATTCAACCTCTGAAAATGTGGTAACAAATACACCTGAAGTTCCGTCCTGCCTGTTTGGATGATAGGAAAAGGTGACATATATACGCCTCATATGCCCCACAAACCTGCTGCTTTCATGCCTGCAGTGAGGTATATCTTTTCTGGCACGTTACCAGAAAAGAGGGTGGGTTATAGCCCCAACAAGTCTAATAAAATCTTGTAAGAATGAAAAGCACAAGTCCACAGGAGTAACTCTCTTACCTTTGAAATATGTAATGTTTCATAATCCGTTAAGAAGGTTTTCTCTTCATGCTTTTTTATATTCCAAACGAAATATTTTTTAATATTTTCAGACATAACATAAATGGCTACTCAGGTATTCAGTTTTTCATAGTTCATCCCTCTTGGTTTTTGTTTCCTGGCTTTAACATCTTTTCCTCCACTTGTTTCCTCAGCTTTTAACATAATGGGCATTGCCTGACCTATATGGAAAACAGATTATAATCTAAATCATAACAAAATCTACATGTTTAGTAAATACCTCTATAAATCTTCTAAGGAATCTCATTCTTTGACAGAAATAAAATAAATTGGCTCTTCACCATTCATAGTTTGCTATTTGCTTTAGTGCCAGTTTGAACACTGAAATTCTGACATGCAATGTATTTCTAGTAATGAGAAGTTTAAGACTGTACTGGCATGGGTGTAACAATGACAGGTGTGTTACATCACAGGGATGTGTTCTGGAATCCTCCATTACTTTTACTGAAGTCCCATAGTCCTGATTTTTTATGTCTAGAGCATTTCGCATTTGAGTTCACTTTTCTGACATTTGCACCCTTTCTGGGGGAAGTAAGAATTCTGATGAGTCAGAAGAGGGATTTCTGTATGGACACTTAACTTTTAGTGACTAATACTATTAAACAACTGCACCTTCTTCATCTATTGAGGTACTACATCATCAGACATTCCAGTGGGAATCTCTGAATTTTTGCTGGTACTTTTATGCATTCAACTGAGTATTATTTTAATAGGATACAAAATTTCACTAAGGCTATGGTGGCAGACACATATCTCTGATTCGAGTCCGAGAATCCTGTAACGAGGGGGCTAACCTACAGGCAGCCTGCCCAGCACGTTCCCTCTGCTGGCCTGCGAGAGATGGCAAAGCCCCTCGCTGCCGCGAGTGAACCAGTGCTACAGTGACCACAGGGCTCCCTCTCGTGGGGAAGAGCAGCCACAGCCGACTTAATCGGAAAAGCTCCTGAGCTCTCACTTACAAACTGTTTCTTCAGCATGATCCCACTCGAAAGAATGAGAGGTTTTGTAAGAAGAAAAAAAAAAAATCAAAACAAAAAAAAAACCGGTAGCACATAAGCAGAGTCTTTTTAAAGAGAAATAAAACATAATTTCTGATCAATCTGTGGCTGAAGCTAAGAAACTATATTTTTGTAGCACAGGGCAGTGCTCATTGGTAGAATCTAACAAGGCCACTAAGTGTCGCGAAGTCCCATGCAGACTAAACTATTCTATGAACCCAGAAAAACTGGAACTCCCTGTCTTAGAATTCAGAAAATGGCAGTCTCTCACTGTGAGACCAACCTTAGAGAAACTGATCAACCACCTCCACTGCCAAATGCAGATTCTGCTACAACTTCAACTTGCCAAACACTTCATTTTAACTCGTGCTCAGAGGATGTGATACAGATTGGAGTTTCTAGCATTCACTCACCAGTGCACTACATTGTACTCCCTAGAACAACCTCTCACTATTGATGAAAACCTGAAAAGACACAGAGGGAAACAGATTTATTCATGAAGAACAGACTCCAGTCGTACTACAGCAAGATGAGCCTGAGCTGAGAACCAACAGGAAAGATCTGGACCATATGACCTATAAGAATATAAATAATATCCTGTGTCAAATAATAACTCAAAAGGCAGAAACATCATCACTAAAAATTAAAAGGAAAGGCTTTTATAATAAGAAATTAACTTTGCTAGTCAAGTGAATGTTTCTTAAACAGCTTTTGACCCATTAGCAGTTGTTTTGCTCAGAGATACGCATACTTATTTAAACAGGACCTCATTAACACATTAGCTTCTACTTATTAAGATGAGAAACAGCATAATATTAGTACTTCTTTGGGGACATTGATTTTTACAATTGCTCTTTAGGTTTGCTTCAGACTCCCTCCGAATTTCATTTCTCTAGTTTCTTAGCTGCAAACTCCACAAGGAAGCTGGTGCTGCAGCTGTTGCCATGATCACCGTGAGGACTTCAATCAGTATAAAAATTGTGGTCTAACCTACCTGTGTTTAGAGTTATTGCAGTTATTCCAACACTGTCTTCCACAATATTAAGGCTTCTTCAAAGCTGACAGAATAGGTTAACATGCACAGGTAAAACATAGACCAGATAGAAACATATAAGAACTTCCAAGTTTACGTTTATTTTTCCACCAAAGTTAGTTTCCTTTGTGCTTTCCTAAATAATTCCTCATTTGCAACATGATCCAAGATTCACTTCAGACTGAGTTCTTTGCAGAGGAAGTCTCAGTGGGGCTAAAAAAAACACCCTCCAAAACAAAACAACCAAAAAAAACCCCTAAACCCCGCCTCCAACCAAAAAATCCCCAGTCTGAAAGCATTCATCACAAAATAGATGGAGTCAGACCATTGTCAAGTGATAGTTAATGACTGACAGAGTATTGCATTTGTACGTGAGGTTTTTGGAGCTCCAGAAGATACAAACCAGTAACGACACCAAGCAATGTACTGAATCACTAGAAAAAAAAACACCTGTCCCAGTTGATTTTCCAAGCAATGTAATTGCACTGCTGAAGAGACTGTAGCTCTGATTTTGTACAATAATTGAGCTCAGCAACAAAAGAAACAGGAGATATATGTCAGGACAGGGACTGGAAAGCTGATCTTTTCTTAGGTTTGTTACTGAGTCATTTTGCAGCTGTAAACATGAGCATGTCTGCACTGAAACCTAGCACCCAGCCTAGGCAACATTTGCTGCAGCAGAGTGAACCATATTTGCTACTCTCATTCAAACCCAGTAAACATGAAGACCATGGCTATACTGCCCACTCAGTGCAGCACGTGGTACAAGCAGAGTATATATTCGTCATCGCCATGAAACAGATTCGGGAGATGAACAAATACATAGAACACCATAAGGTCAAAATATTACACATTCGGATAAATAACTCCCTTCTATACCCACACATACTCATTTTCTCCACCAAATGCTACATTTGCATCTTTGCCAACAGAATTTGCACAATTGCCAAAGTGAAGATTGTATGATAAAAAAAGACACCGAGTTCCTAAATCTCTATTTATCATATTCTCTGAAGCTATAACTTATGCCATAAGAAAATAAAAGTAATAAAAAGGATGGTTAAGTCATCTTTTCTCCAGTTTTTCCAATTTCTTATCAAACAATTTGGGGAGAAAATGGCAGAGAATCTAGGGTATTTTCAGTTTGATGCATAGATTCATTAACAAATGTCTTTATTTTCTCAGCAGCTCAAATCTGAAAGGTCCTGTTATCAGTTTTTCAGATACTGTTGCTTCTGTAACGATTGAATGAGTATCTTAAGAAACTGTAACTTGTCGCTGTCTATAAGTTTTCTTCTTTCTCTCCACTTAAAATAGCTGCAGTATGAAATTCTGAGCATTATAGATTTTTTTTTATGCCAGCATAGCATGTAATGCTGGATTTGAAACTTAGAAGTATGGAGTTACAAGCTGCTGATAGATTTTTAAAGAAGCAGTCTTTCTGCTGTCCCACTTTCATTCCTTCATGAATTCTTTCATTTGAGTGTTTATAGTAATTTTGAAAGACCTTAAGTATGTACGGTTTAGTGCAAGCAAAAGATTTACAGCACCCCATTTATCTTTAAAGAAATATTACTAACTAGATACTCAGAACTGAATATTAAAATTCAGTGAGACACTGGAAAAATTAGAGGGAAATGAGTGTATTTCCCTTTCACTTCTTCTATACTTTTGAAGACTTTAATTATCACAGTCAACCATTCTAATACAATTTCACAAATACTGACGAAATATTTGTTATAGTAATTTCTGGCAACATTACTTGTCATTCAAATTTCTGGCAATGTCATTTGTCAGCAGAAATTACTTTACAAACAAATTTTACAAACAAAGGAGTATCTTTTGGCCTCAGTCATTGCTGCCCAAAGAACAGAAGAGCATTGTAAAGCTGCTTCACTTCGATGAAATTCAGTGGTACCCAGAGACTGTCTCTCCCCATTAAACAATGATTGCAATTTCTAAAGAACTAATTTCACAAGGTTATGTCAAAGGGTATTTGAAAAGGCAAAACTGGGGCAACGGTTTTTTGATCCAGTCAGCACACCAAATCACAACAACATGTCCAGAGAACATCTTCACATGGCAAGTACCTTAGGGCTTAATAGGCACGTGCCTTCTTTGGAGAACTCCGGCTTTTCCCCATCCCTATAAACCCACGTACGCTTGCAAGTCTTTTCACAAAATGGCAAAACTATTTCTCTATGATTACTCCTTTTATTAAGCAGTGGAGCAAATTGCTCCCAGCACCTAGTGATCAAATTATCTTGTCCAGTAAAAGCAGACAAAGTGACTAAGAGTTCAGCAGCAGTATCAAATCTAACTTAACCAGCTCAGACCTACCACAGACAAGGATGAACACGTTCATGACTGAGACTGTGTACGGTTCCAGAATCACGTTACATTACTATAAACTAAAAAAACCCCAACAGAATAAAATGAAAATTTCATTACTCTTAGCAACAAAGCAGAACTGCAGTGTAGGCAATATTCATGGAGATCAATCCAGAGAAGAATTCTGCATCCTCTTTGGAAGATGAAATTAATGAAATCTAATTTTTCTATGAGATGCATCTATGTAGCCATTCTTCCCTATTCGAGAGGGTGGAAAAGAATATCATTCTTATCTGGTAACATTTTTCAAAGTATCAGACAGCTGGGATAAAACAACAAAGTTCTTACCTGGACTTCTCCTAGGCTTGGAAATATTTAAACATCAGGCTCCAATTGTCAAGTGGAAAATCAAAAATAATACAGATTTTTCTTGGATGGAGAAACCAGTGAGTACTATGCAGTCTGCATTTTTGTATTTCCACACCTGTTATTTAAAAAAATTTCTTTTGAACAGCTCTAAAACATTTGGAATGCATAAGAGCAAGTCAGAGTTATTTTATACTATGATCTTAGAAGACAAAAACATATAGACAGCACCCTTTATTCTGAACTGTCATTTGTCTTCTGCTCCCATGAGAACACAATTTCACTAAGACTTCTAGAGAATTATTAAAAACCAACACACTAGAATTACATAACTTTTGACTACAAGTGTTTCTGGCAGACAGGTGAGCACGTGGCACTGGCAATGTCTTCCTGCATTAAGACAAGGATATCATGTTTCCACTACACAGAGAAAGGTTTATGTAACAATTGTACCATCCTGCATAAGTGAGCCTGCAGCAGCAAGGGAACTCTCAGAAATAAAGTTTGGATAAGTTGTTCCTCCCTCATTTCCAAAAATACAACTTTCTATTTCTGGTTTGAGAGCTTTCATTGTTGCAGGTGCTCTATGCTGCACTACAAAGAAACATGGTGCTTGCAGAAACAGTTGACAGTTAGCAGCAACTCAGGCTGACTTTAGTGTTGTGTTCTGGGATATCCGTCATGTTCTTCTCCAGTTCTGCAGAAACAAAAAAGTTATAAAGTCAATTCACAAGAAATTATACCATCCAATACTAAGGGTAACAAAAGCTGAATTCAGCCCCAGTAACTCCTATATGCTAGAACTCAGGTAGACACTGACATAAATACGTCATAAGGCAGGTATTTGAAACATTTTCAACAGGCCTTAATGCTTGAAAACGTCCTCAATCCTTCAGACTGTAAACAAGGACAATACACACTAAAAGCAAAACTTAACATACTGATGAGGTTTCCTGACCCAATTCGGGCCATGTGCCCAGCAGTTTTCTCCAGCTCCTTTATCATGGACTGTTCAAAGGCCAAAGCAGCAACTCGGGAAAAGAACTCTTTGACGTTTTCCCCTGGGAAACAGGACAGAAATTACGTTGTTTTTTTTTTTTACAACTGCATATCAACACACGATCAAGCACAAGCAGCACATCCATGAACAAATCACTGCTCAATACGGGGCCAGCACAGGCCTCTCCAACAGTCTGAGCCCTACCCCATTCTGATCACTGCAGAGAGAATTTCTCAGTTTCTTACTCTGGAATACTGTACCCTGTACCATACCTTTATTTTTAGTCAGCAACAGAGAGAATTCAGTTTGTGGTATAATCTTTTTTCATTGCTAATGTTGAGTAGTGGTGCACATGTGTATTTATGTAACTACCTATGAATTAAACATGCTTAGACATTGCACAGCAGCTCACGTACTCTTTTCTGCAAACATGACAGTGCAAGCACACATAAAAATGCTCAAATAAAATCAACTGTTAATAAACCTGAAGTTTCCAATAGCAACAAAATCCAAGAAGAGGAAAAAAAAAACAAAAAACCAAAAAACCTGCATGGGAATGAAGGCATAAGGAACTTTAACTTCTTCCCACTTTAACATAAGCCTTTGAGGTTATGCTATTTTTACATCCTTTGTAGTAACTTACCTGTTTTGGCTGAAACCGACCAGTATTCTGCCTGCATCTCATTGGCAAAGCGGATGGCATCTAGCTCTGTCCTTTCACACACAGCATCTGACTGAGTAAATAACATGCAATAACTTTAACACAAGAAGTGTATCTGGGCTGGTACATAGAGGTACTGCTAGCATCTGTACTGTCATAGTCCAGTTTTCACAGTGGCTTTTCTGGCCTTGTCTTAGAACTTGGAAGCAGACATGATTGCAAGAATATTCAATTACTTAGTACTACTTTTAATATTGAAGTTTCCATTCACCTCCCACAGCACTGAAATAAAAAACAGTTAACAAATGTGACCATTGTATCTAACCATACAGTGTGGTAGGGAGCTACAAAGACAACAGCTTTGAGTTGAAGGACCTACTAATCACAATGGTTCTTTGGGTTTAATTCTTCTTCTCTGTCTCAGATCCTTTCTTCCACATCCTTCTACTTTTACTATGTTGTAACACAATAACCTTCCCCCTTTTTATGTTTGCTTTTTCTTATCTCTTCTTAAGACTAAGATTTCTTGCCCCTTCAATGGATTTTGCCTTCTTGCACTTAATTTTTACGTCTTTCCCTCCTCTTATTTGTTCTGTATAATCAACCATCTCAGTATGTTCCTACTTCCTTTCAAATTCTAACCCATTTGTGATGGATGATACCAGTCTTTTTTGTTTGTACAATTTTCTGTGCACTGTCTTACACTGGGGAACCCCTGCAAAATTGAGAGGAATTCTAAAAATCTAGAAAGGATGAGGTGACATCAGGATGAGCAGAGTGAATCCAATTGGAAAGGTACTGGCTTAATACTGAAGTAATATCTAGAACCTACAATCCTTTACTTTGCTTGTCTCCTTTTCAGTTGAAAGTGCTATCATTCTAAAACCATAAACTAACTCACAGCAAGGAATTCTAGCTTCGACAAGAATTCAGATCTGCATCCTCAGAGGTCTGGCACATTTAGCTTTTACTGCATCTCAGAAAAAGCAGCACAAGCAACACAAAGTACCAGAAAAATTGACAGACACACAACTTTCTGAGACTTACTTTCAGTGAAGGGTAAGAAACAAACTGTTTAAGTGATACTGTGGCAGCTAGGGGGAAGGGGAAATTAAAAAAAAAAAATAAAAATCAACTAAACAGCAGAAGCAGCAAGTTTGTTTTGCAATCTTTAAGAATTACGTATTGTGTACTGAGAGCTAGAGAAAGACATACACAAGACTCAGAATGCTATACAGTGAGTGCATTAGAGCCTGTTCTTCTGAAAATGGTGTCACAATTAAGTAAGAACTCTTCCCCGTTTCAGAATAATGAACACGCTGTCCCCCCAAAAGCCTCAAAACCTCCAACCTTCAAGATCATCATGCACTCTGTTATTCTGTGCACCCAACTTTTCTCTGCCTTTTCAGTTGTTTGTATGTGCTTGGAAGATGTCATACAAGGAACGGAAATAGGGATATTTCACTAACTACCCATTTTTTCAGAAAATGTCTTCTTAAATTCGTTCCATATGTGTTGTTCTTTTTACCTGTGACCTTCTTTCTGTTTAGGTTTTTCCCTCAAGGCTTTTATCTCAACAACATTGTGTACAACTTGTAAGGGAAATTACTTAAGGAACTAGGGGAAATCTGATTTTCTAATCTGCATTTACTGACCACCAAATCTTTTTTTGTTCCAACCAGAAAGATGAAGCTGGAATCTGGCTCATTCTCCCTCAACGCGTCTTCTAGCCACTGTCTGAAATACAAAAGAGAAATAGAGAATCAAAGGGACCAAGGAACATAGAAGAAACTGACAGACAATAGGGTCACAAGAAAAGTGAGAGGATGAACTTCTGTGACAGTATCAAAAGCCTTTTCTTCTAGAGAGAAAGAGACCAGGAGCTATCCCAACTCCTTTGAATACATACCTTCTGCTAAGGTAAAGTTCAAACATGCCCACCATATAGTGTACAAATTCAACAATCATTTTAGGACCCAGAGAGGGTATTTATCAGTATAAGGGAGGGGGCAAAGTTTTGATTGAGATAAGGAACAAGAAAACAAGAAGCAGAGGAAAAAAAACAGGAACATAGCAGATTAGATACAAATGGGAATAAAGTGGGAATAAAGAGTGAAATAATCTATTCAGCATTATAAAACTAGCTCCCTATGAAGGCTGCATGATTCCTGTCTCATAAGCCTTTGTATTTTTGTTACTCTGGCAATCAAGTTCCTCTTGAGTCATCCAACAAAAGTCAAGGAGGGAAGGGAGTGGGGGGGG